>BKCP01006738.1:87148-128074 GCA_008636005.1 Striga asiatica | reverse complement strand
AGGGATTTTAGCTATCAGATAAAATACCTGTAGACAATAACGGTATGTCCGATAGCTAAAATCCCTCACGGAATCATTTCGTGACGGGACTGTAGACAAATCCTATAATAATATATAAAGTAAAATTGCAGAATATGTTTAAGTGATGATAATACAATACAAATTTGATAAAATCGTGCTCCTCGTGGAAACAACTTTACACATCACAATGTTCATACTTTCCTTTCGTCATACATTATGACATAAACAGTGTCTTAAACTCACTTTCGAGCCGATTAGATATCGGATCTCACACATCTTTCGTGAGGAGAACGACTTGCTGATTTCCTTGCGGGCATCGGATCCTCCTCTCCACAGAGACGTATTCTTCAGCCTGACGACATTCCTCTCCGCCTCCGCACCCTTATACGGATGGACCGGATTGGATATCCATCGTTCAGATTTGGACAGTCGGACTTACATTTTCGACATGACTCTTCAAATCTGAAGAAATAAAGAAATAAAGAAATAAAAATTTATGAAATAAACGGGCTTTTATTACTTAATTATGAGTTCGACATTTTAATTGAAGTTGGCTCTTCCGTTATACTTGAAAATAGTTACAAACTTAATACAAAGTAAATGTAGAGAGAGAGAGAGAGAGAGAGAGAGAGTTGGTAGAGAGATCAACAACCCTCAATAAATGAGGGTAAACTTCTATTTATAGTAACTTGAGTATGGCATTGTTCATCTAATGTTCGCCTTGTCATTTTGAACAGTAACTCGGAATAACAGCTCGACACCGCTCTAACAAGCATTAAATGAGATCTGAGGTTTTTTTCAATGATTACCTGCCAGGTAATAAATGCACACGTGCAGCATTTAATGCTGACAGGCCGCTCTGCTGGCATAGATGCTCTAGGGTGGCATGTCCCATCAACAATCATCATTTGACAAGTGGCAATATTACATTATTTCCAGGTCCTGTGCGCGGGCTAGAACCGGCCTTTACGAATCTTCAGGTTGGACCTTCACTTAGACTTGAATCATTTTCCTTTTCTGGTCTTCAGGATCTTCATTTCTCGGTTTGGCGCTTGAACGAGGTCAACCTTGTCCCCCGGGCGCCCCAGGTGTCGTTCTCAAAAACTGTTCTGTACGATATTCCTATTAACCTTATCTTCCTTCAAGCTCGGCATCAGTATAATTCGGGTGTGAAACATGGTTCTTTCTAAAGCTAGGAACATAAAGGAAATTTCTCAAAACCAAACTACTACTATCAAACGATAAAGTAACGTCTCCCACTGCAACAGCTGCCACTTTCGTAGCATTGCCCATGTAGACGGTGATCTCTCCCTCCCTAAGTCGTTTGGTTTCCTGGAACCCCTGCAACGAATTGCAGACATGATCAGTGGCTCCAGTATCTACACACCAGGTTTTGGTAGATATGTTGTAGCACAAATTGTTATATTTTACCGAGTATCGAATCAAGGATTCGTTTCCCAGGTCGATCTCTCGAGGGAAGGTCAGCCGGATTACTTTGCACATTATTCAAGCACAAATAAAAGAAATAAAATTCCTAAACATTCTAACTCAGATGGTTTGCTTTGATTATTAACTACAAAGAACAACTGCAAATGAAGCAAATAAAAATAGCACGCAACAACGAAGAACAAGTAGGATTTAAAAAGCTAGGGAGTCGGGGATATCCGTTTTGGTTCGAGTTATGACTATTGGGCAAGTGATCATTCGGTTAAGTGATTTGAATAATTTGCTCGTTCAAGTACTCATCCTCAATAACTCTTCGTAACAAGAGAACAAACTTGAACGGCAAAATTAAAAAGTCATTTAACTCCTAGGCAATACAGTTACGAACAAGCCTAGTTTATACGAGCCTATTTCGACCGACTCCTCCCCTTTCGGTTCTAAGAGTCGATTAGATTAGACTAGAGGGTTGTCAACCGACTAATCAATAAGAACAACCATTATCACGCGAGAATACATCGAATTCAATGGTAGATTGGAAATTGAAGTGTCACTCTTCAATAATTCTCAATACTCAAGCTAAATATTTGGAAAACCCTTTTGAAGCATAACTCGTACAAATAGAACGATCAATAAATCCCAACAATCACAAATGAATTCAAAACATTAATCCCCTATTCCTAGCATATGAATTTAGCTACCCATGATTGATTCAACACAAACAATCTCACAAATCAAGACAAACATATTCATGGATTAGAAGAATAGAAAATCTTACGTTAAACCGAAATTGAGAGTTGAATCTGATAAACAAGATTAATCCAAAAGCAGTAGCAAAATCCGAGTGCAAATCCGTGTTCAACGATGAAAAATATAAAGAGAACGATGAAAAACGAGAGAATGAAAGATGGGGTAGGGTTTGGTGTTTTCTGGGCCTAAAGAATGAATTCTGTCGCAGCCCGATCTCATTTTTATACTCAGCACGGCATCACGGCGTGGGGGGTCTCATCGCGGCGCGGCACGGCCCTTCAGCACGGCGCGGAGCAGTCCCGCGTGATGAGGGATCGCGTGTTCTCGACTCGAACCTAGCCTCGGACGCGGCGTGAGCGTAGATTCTTGGGTAGGGTTGCAGACGACTCGGAGGTTAATCTCCTTATCTTCTCGCGATAGGTGAGACAGCTCGGACAGATGTCCTTGCCAAACTCGTCTTGCCCGAGCTATGCGGTGAAACGCCCTTCTCGTGACAAGGGATTTGCACTAAATCTCAAAAGAAATAGGAAGCCTCGGGTGGCAGAGACGCGCGCGAGGAGGCCGCTGGGCGCGAGGACTCAAACGGGGCGCGCGGCAGGAAAGCACGCGCGAGGACGGGCGGCGCGACATTAGTCCTCGAGGACTAAGGCAAGGCGCACGAGGTCCAAGGGCGGCGAATAGGCGGTTGGGATTGTTTGGCTTGGAGTGCAAGTAGAGGCTCAAAATCCCTTAGTTATTTAGTTTCCTTATTCCATTATGATTTCTAGATTGTTTAGGATACTTAATATTTTATTGCTTTATTAGAGTTATAGCTAGATTAGGAATAGATCTATTTGATGCCTATATAAAGGCCCTTCCTCTTGTTATTTTGGATAATTCAGAAATTAATAGAAAAACCGAACTTTTGTTCAAACACTTTGCCTTAGATTTCTTCTTGATTTCTTTTGCAATTTTATCGTTTCGAAGGGGCGCGGTTGTGTGAACCTACGAGGCACCTATCGGCGATTCAAGGCACTGGTTTGTGACTTATCGGCAATCGGGACACGCGATCTTCATCATTGGTGCTTTCATTGAGAGTATCTAGATCGTGTGTCTTTTCCTACCGCATTCCCTTTCCTTTTCTTCTTCTTTATTTTCGTCCCCCCTATTAAAAAAAAAACAAAACAAAATATCAAAAAAACTTCAAAACGAATCCACGAAGCAAAGAGAGAAAGCAAGAAAAGAAGGCCATGGCCAACAAGGAGATGAAGGACATGATCGACAACTTGGACTCTCAGGTCCGGAGCATGAGCGAAGCCATCGATACCTTAGGCGAGGGGCTCGACACGACCAAGGCATCGGTTCGGGATTTAATGGAAACCGTGAACCGAGGGTTCGAGGAGATGGTATGCGGCTTCCAACGTTATGCGCGGCCACCTTCACGACAGCCAAGGCGCGATCGACCCGAGGAGGAGGAACATCGGCCCAATGAGCGCGAGCACGAGGAGGACTTCGATCAATGGTCACAAGCGTCTAACGTGCACGACCGTCCGAGGCTCAACAAATCGAGGCTCACGCTGTCCACCTTCACCGACACCGATACCGAGGCATGGCTCAACAGGGCCGTGCAATACTTTGAGCTCAACGAAATCGAGGCCAATGACCGCGTGCGATATGCGGCCTATTACCTTAATGGCGAGGCCAACATCTGGTGGCAGTGGCTCACAAACGTATACCGAAAGCGGCAGCAAGTCATTAGGTTCGATTGGAGCGGCCCGACTCAATGCAGGCGGCCATGGAAATTGCCCGGCGCCGCGATGATCATCTCGTCGCTACTCGTAGGGGACGGGCGGACGCACGATTCCCCGAGCCACGACGCACAACCAATGTCGCGCCGAGCATCAGACAACCAAGCGGCACGTGACCACCAAACCCGGAGATCAAGCGACTATCGCTCAAGGAAATAAGACGTCGACGTGAGAAGGGGCTATGTTTCAAATGCGAAGAAAAATTCACCCCGCGTCACCGATGTAAGCAAGCATTCGTGATAGACGTTATTGACACAGATGACGAGGAGCCCGAGGCCGAGGAGGGCGATGTAGAAGTAGAAGTGCTCGAGGAAGAAGCCGAGATCTCGATGCACGCAATGGCGGTAACTCGAGGCCTAAGGACGATGCGGCTACCGGCGTGGGTCAAGGACCGCCGTGTAGTTGTGCTCGTGGATAATGGGTCGTCCCATAATTTCATCAACACCGCGCTATCCCAAAAGCTGAAATTGCCCACAACGGCAATAGAACCATTCGAGGTCCGGGTAGCCAATGGAGAAAGGCTCAAGTGCACCGAGTCCTATCGCAAGGTGCCAATCAAGTTCCAAGGAGTCACCATCAAGGCCGATCTCTATGCATTACCCCTGGTTGGACCCGACGTGGTGTTAGGAGTCCAATGGCTCGAAGGACTAGGAGATGTGACCGCCAACTACAAAACTGGAGTCATGAAGTTCAAAGTAGGAGAACAACAAGTCACGCTAAAAGCAAGTGAGACCAGTGGGACCAAGGAGGTTGGTCTCAAGAGCATTGAGCGGGTTTGGCGCGGGGGCGGACAAATCTTCGCAGTGGTTGTCGAAAACGCGAACGCGTCCATCACCAAGTCCGACCTGCAGCAGGGCGAGGTGCGTACGTTACTCGAGGAGTTCGACCGTGTGCTGGGCGAACCTAAGGGTTTACCCCCGCACCGAGAGTTCGATCACCGCATACCATTGGCCAACGAACAACACGCCATGCACGTACATCCATACCGGTATGCCCACTGTCAGAAGACAGAGATCGAGAGGCATATTGGCGAGATGCTAGAGTCCGGTCTCATTCAGCATAGCTCAAGCCCGTTCTCATCGCCAGTGCTCTTAGCAAAGAAGAAGGATGGCACTTGGAGGTTCTGCACTGAATGCCGCGACAATCAAAGACCGCTTTCCCATACCAAGTGTCGACGACATGCTCGACGAGCTAGGAGGATCTCGTTATTTCTCTAAGCTCGACCTTAGGGCCGGGTACCATCAAATCCGGCTACACAAGGCTGATATTCCAAAGACGGCCTTTCGTACACCACAAGGGCCTTATGAGTATTTGGTTATGCCATTTGGGTTATGCAATGCCCCATCCACCTTCCAGTTTGCTATGAATTCCATCTTCAAGGACCATCTGCGCAAATTCGTCCTAGTATTCTTCGACGATATCTTGGTCTACTCGAAGACATGGGCCGAGCATATCGGGCACTTACGCACGGTGCTCGAGATCTTGGAGGCTAATTCATTTCACATCGAGCCATCCAAGTGCTCGTTTGGACAGGAGATGGTCGAGTATCTTGGTCATTTTATCTCTCACGATGATGTGAAGGTCGATCCAAGAAAGATTGAGGCTATGGTCGATTGGCCTAAACGGACAAGTCTCACGCAGTTGCGAGGGTTCCTAGGGCTCACGGGATACTACCGGAAGTTCGTAAAGGATTATGGGATTATTGCCAAGCCATTGACCGAGATGACCAAGAGGGGCGGGTTCAAATGGACCAAAGCTAGTGAGGCTGCATTCGAGAAGCTTAAAGGCGCGATGACCTTGACGCCTGTTCTAGCCATGCCAAAGTTCGATGTGTTGTTTGAGGTTCACACGGACGCGAGCGATGTGGGCATTGGTGCGGTGCACGTCCAGGAAGGACGTCCCTTGGCTTTCCTTAGCAAGGCCCTTGGCACGACCCGACTAGGATTGTCCGTGTATGTGAATGATATGCTAGCCGTTGTCGAGGCAGTACGATGCTGGAGGCCCTATCTCCTAGGGCGACGCTTTTGGATTGTGACAGACCAACAGCCACTCAAGCACTTGCTCGAGCAAAGAATCGTGACGCCCGAGCAACAAAAGTTTGTCTCAAAGCTTATGGGCTTCGACTTCGAGATAGCATATAGGCCGGGTCGGCAAAACGCCGTGGTCGACACCTTGTCGAGACGGACTGATGTTGCCGAGCTCGAAGCCATAACCGGGCCAACATGGGCGATCTGGGAAGAAATAAGGAGGGCTCAAGAGAATGACGCCCAATGTCAAGATTTGCTTCGGGCAATGGAGGCTGGTGAAGCGGCGGCGGCCGATTACCAGCTACACAATGGTCTCGTGCTACACCGAGGCCGAGTATTTGTGCTGGATAGCGGGCAACTCCGCGAACAAATTTTGCAGCACTTCCACAACTCGAAAATTGGAGGACACTCGGGGTTCTACCACACTTGGATGAGGATGGCCAATACCTTCTTTTGGCCGGGTCAACAGGGCGCGGTTCGGGAGTACGTCGCGCACTGCGACGAGTGCCAGCGCACTAAGGCTAACGCACGACGACCGGGTGGTCTATTACAGCCTTTGCCTGTGCCCGAGATTATTTGGAAAGACGTTACCATGGATTTCATCGAGGCGCTACCTATCTCTAATAGGTTCAACGGAGTCATGGTCGTGGTCGATCGACTGACGAAGTACGCGCACTTCATACCGATCACGCATCCCTACACGGCAAAATCCATCACCAAGCTTTTCATTGAGTATGTCATGAAGTTACATGGGGTGCCTCGCTCGATTGTCTCTGATCGTGATGGATTTTTATGAGTAGCTTTTGGTCTGAGTTCTTCAAACTTTAGGGGACCAAGCTATCTATGAGCTCTGCCTACCACCCACAGACGGATGGTCAAACCAAGGTGACCAACCGCACGCTAGAGCAATATTTACGATGCTATGTTCACCAATTTCCGAAGAAGTGGGAAAACTTTCTACCATGGGCCGAGTATTGATACAACACCACTTACCATGAATCGACTAAGGCTACACCATTCGAGTTGGTGTACGGGCGCAAACCACCTACGCTCGTGAATTATTCGGAAGGAGTGGCAATCAACGATGAAGTAGGTCGAGAACTTGAAGACAGAGACTTAATGTTAAGAGAATTGAAGAGAACTCTCGAGGGGTCGATTAACCGCATGAAAACCTTTCATGACGGCAAAAGGCGCGAAGAAAGTTTTAAGCCAGGCGACTATGTCTACTTGAAGCTGCGATCCTTTAGACAACGCACGACGGCGCAAAGGGCTGCGACTAAGCTCGGGGTGCGCTATTACGGGCCCTACCAGATTTTGAAGCGCATAGGGCAAGTAGCTTATCGCCTTGAGCTGCCGGAGAGTTCGCACATTCATCCAGCCATACATGTCTCGCAACTTAAGAGGAGCTTGGGTGAAGCCACAAGTGGTGCGAGGAACTACCCGCGACAGCCACGGATGGGCGGGCAATCGTGAGGCCAAGCCGTGCGATTGAGTATCGCCAAGTAAGGAAGGCTGGGTGTTATCGTTGGGAGGTGTTAGTCGAATGGGAGGAGTTGCCATCTGAAGAAGCCACTTGGGAGAATGTAGAGGAAATGCGCGAACAGTTCCCTGATCTCGTCCTTGAGGACAAGGAAGCGCTTGAAGGGGACGGGAATGATGCGGATGTGGCTAGGCAGTTGAAGAACGCCTTGAGCGGGCCTATAATGCGCGCAAGAGGTTAGCGCGGCAGGCGGGTGAGACGCAGGCCATCACGTGTGGGGCGTGCGAGGCCGCCGAGAAGGACCCGAAGGGCAAGAGCGCGCGGCTAGCGCTCGGGCAAAACGTGGTCGCAGAAGGTGAGGCGAGTGACGCGGACGCGGGCGACGCGAGGGACGCGCGCAAGGAAGCCTCGGGTGGCAGAGACGCGCGCGAGGAGGCCGCTGGGCGCGAGGACTCAAACGGGGCGCGCGGCGGGAAAGCACGCGCGAGGACGGGAGGCGCGACCTTAGTCCTCGAGGACTAAGGCAAGGCGCACGAGGTCCCAAGGGCGGCCAATAGGCAGTTGGGATTGTTTGGCTTGGAGTGCAAGTCAAGGCTCAAGATCCCTTAGTTATTTAGTTTCCTTATTCCATTATGATATCTAGATTGTTTAGGATATTTAATATTTTATTGCTTTATTAGAGTTATAGCTAGATTAGGAATAGATCTATTTGATGCCTATATAAAGGCCCTTCCTCTTGTTATTTTGGATAATTCAGAAACTATTAGAAAAACCGAACTTTTGTTCAAACACTTTGCCTTAGATTTCTTCTTGATTTCTTTTGCAATTTTATCGTTTCGAAGGGGCGCGGTTGTGTGAACCTACGAGGCACCTATCAGCGATTCAAGGCACTGGTTTGTGGCTTATCGGCAATCGAGACACGCGATCTTCATCACTGGCGCGGCGCGGGGCCTGGGCAGGTGGGCAGCTCGCATAGCTTTGCTTCTCGGGACCGTTTGAGCTCGTTTCAACTCGGAATTAGATTTCGCTTTTTCCTGTGTGTTCCCAACGAACTTCTCTGTTTGATTAGGCTTGCCCAGCTAGTATTTTTCCGAACTCTTGTTCTCCCGAGACTTCCAACCTGCGCATCAATGACGACGAAAAACACGGAAAACGAACGAAAAATACGAGAAAAACCAAGAAGAGAGCAAACACTAAACAAACTATAAAATGAACTAAAACTCATCTAAATGACCCTAAAATTGGGGGAAAAGAAACGCAAAAAGACAACGAAAATGCAACAAAAATGGGACAAACAACTCCCCCACACTAAAACCTTTGTTTGTCCCGAACAAAAAGAAAAGAAAAGACACGAAAACAAGCAAACGAGCATGGATAACAGTTTTAAATAAGACAAGCCTCAAATTAATCAACTTAGCGGAGGAGACTTCCAATGACCAATATAGCACACCTCAATTACAACTCGAATGCAACGCTTTAAGAACACAGACGCTCAAGCATGGGAATATAAAAAATATATGCCTCACTCGAATTCTTTCATAAATATGAAGTGGATACGCTCAAATTGGCCGATCATCATGCATCAACATGAGCTTGCTTATCGTCTATTCATACTCTAAAACAATCAAAAATCATGAAGTGCAAATCAAGAGGACTTCTGGGGTTGCAATAAAGGCAGTTTGCATAAGGGAAAGACCAAACTGAAGAATAAGCGGCTCAAATAAACAATCAAATTCTCGAGCATATAAACTACTCGAATGCTCACCACCTATCAAAAATCAACATGAAACCAATCATTCCCATCAAAACTCCATGCAACACTCATAACGCTCAAGATGAAATGCAAATTAAGTACTCGACTGTCTTTCTTTCTTTATTTTATATTTGGAGAGTAACTTTTTCCTTTCGAACAAGTTGAATCAAAAGGACAACATTCTGTAGGTGTGAACATTGGAGGTCATCCAAGTTTCCTCCAGTAGTTTCTCAATGCTCATTACCTGTCAAAATGAATTGACTTGTAAGAGGAGCAGAATCCATTCGATTCGTCCTGTGAACTCTCAATTTATTATTTTTTTATTTTTTTATTATTATTATTTTTTTTCAAGCACTCAAAATGCATCCCAAACAAGTTCTATACCTTATCAACACATATTAGAAAGCTCCGTCATCATATCAAGTACACTGTCAAATCTCAAATAATTCAATCGAATCGATTGACAAGAAATACGGTTCAAGGCTCAACGGGCTACTAGTGAAAATATAAGTTCAAGGGTCAATGAAAAAAGTTAAAACGAGCTATGTCAAAGAAATGCCTCAATCATTTTCACAAATCACAACTTCACTCGCTTCATTTCAAAATAGACTCAAAGCAAGTTCTAATCAACAAAGATTCCGACCAATATCTCTCAAGAAACAACATAAGGCTCAAACCTCGCAAAGGGTAAATAAATGTCCACAAAACGACACATCGAGTTCATCAAAATATACTGGTCATGATCATCATCACATCTCCTCAACATCATCAACAATCATCAACAAATCTTAAACTCCACCAAAATCCATACTCGCAAAACACACAAACTGACTCCAGAAAAGAAACTAAAATAAAACCGAAAATGAAAACAACTAAAGGACTTAGACCTGGTCAACCATAGACGCACATAATCATGTAAAAACTCCCCTACACTTAAAACCGAACAATGTCCCCATTGTCGATCATTAGTGCAAGGGTAGTTTACCCATATAATCAAACAATACAAAAGACAGAAAAACTAAAACAAAAACAAAAATAAAGAGAAAGGAAAAGATACAAACGTACAGGGCACAGTGACTGGACTAGTCACTGTGAATCCGGTGGTGCAGGTGGAGGGTGGAGGTAGTCAGGCCCCGAACAGCGGTGGGCCTCTGTCAACTCAAATCTCTCGCCCCATTCGGATCGGGGCAGCTCCTTCGAACTCAGCTGGGGAGGGGTAGTGGCTCGGTCAAAACGGTACTTCCTCTAGACATGGACACGGTCCTGCAATGATCTCTTCGCGTGTTCTCGCATACACGCGCCCTCAGTAAGCTGTTCAATCGCCCTGAGGTAAGCACAGTCTTCCACAACATTTGCCTGCGGCTCAGGCTGGGTCTCTCGAACGGAGATGGAGATGGACTCGCCTAACAATGCCATGGTCGCCGTCCCCTTCCTCACATCAATAACAGTTTCGGTTGTCGCCATGAAAGGTCGCCCGAGGAGGATGGCATGTGTTTCCCTTTTTCTTCCACGTTCTCCACATCGAGCACTAAGAAGTCCACGGGAACTATCAACTTTCCTACTCGTACGAGCACATCCTCCACAATCTCTTCTGGTCGACGGTATGAGCGATCAGCTAGCTATAGGCGCATGCCGGTGGGCTTCAAGTTTCCTACCCCGAGTCAGTGGTAAACTGCAAGTGGCATGAGGTTGATGCCTGCTCCAAGATCAAGCAATCCCGATGTCTCTTCCCCATTCCTGAAGGCCATAGTGATGACAAAGCCTCCGGGATCCTTTTCTTTCTTTGGCAAGTCATGCTGGAAGACACTCGCCGCCTCACAGATAATCACCTCCTCGCCATTCTCAAACCTCTTCTTGTTCGTGGCCACTTCCTTGAAGAATCGTGCATAAGCCGGAACTTTCTTCAACACATTAGGAGGAGATAAGTCGACATTGGCCTTGGCCAACATCGCATGAAGGTCCCGAATCATAGTGCGGTCCTTCTCCTCTAAGAGTCGGCTCGGGAAAGGAATCTTCAGTCGGTAAGGGTTCGGGGATCTGTGTAAAGTAGGCTCGGGTGGTGGTGTCACTGGAGCTTCTTCTGTCTTCCGTCGCTCATTCGGGCCCTCTTTTTCTTCTTTCACCTCTTCAGGCATAATCACGGTTACCACATTTGCATGCTAAGGCTGGCTTGGCAGCTTTCCCTTGCTCAAGTCAGTCTCGATGGTCCCGACCCGTGTGGCCAACTGTCCCACTTGCGTCTCGAGACGCTTAATGGAAGCCTCATTGTTCATAGTTCGTTGCTTGTTGTCGGCCAAAAACTGGAGAATCTTATCCAGCTTCTCATCTGAGTTTGTCGGGCTCGGTCCGGATTCTGGTGCTGGCAACCTTAACATTTGTCCCTTGTGTTGCTGCTGATGGGAGACAAAGTTAGGTTGAGGAGGCTGTTGGGAATTGTTGTTAAACCATGAGAAGCTTGGGTGGTTTCTCCACCCGGGGTTGTACGTGTTCGAGTAGGGGTCATTTCCGGGCCAGTTCTGATACCCCTGCAAAGCGTTAACCTCAGCATTCTGCCCTCCGTAATTTGACTCGAGAGCCATAGGAAACACTTCAGAACTGTGTCCCTGAACACCGCATGCTCCACAAGCGTTTACTGCCATTGTTTGAATCGGTGAGGAACTTCGAGCATTTAGTAGCTGCATCTGCTCCGTGAGCTCGGCTAACTGCTGGGCCATAGCATTATTACTCGAGCCAACCTCATTCACTGTGGACCGCTTCCCTCTGATACTCTTCTGAGACGAGTTGGCACTCATCGTCTCGTAGATTGCAATCATTTCTTCAGCTGTTTTGCCCCCAATATCCCTCCAGCTGCGTTGTCCACCATATACTGCAAGTTCTGGTGGAGGGAGTCGTAGAAGCAATTCGCTAATAGTCCTGGAGAGAGGTTACGGTGGGGGCACTGCCTCTGGAGGTCCTCGAAACGTTCCCAAGCCTTGTGAAGAGGCTCGTTTGGCAGTTGAGCAAAGGAGACTATCTGGGACCGGATGTCTTTGGTCTTCTGATGGGAATAATACTTCCCGACAAATTTGGAGTAGACTTCGGCCCAAGTTGTTAGAGAATTCGGGGCGAGGGTCATGAACCAAGCTTTTGCTCGGTCCTTCAGAGTCTCTGGGAAACACCGCATTTTCAGTTGGTCCTCACTCAGCCCGTGTAGTGGGAACGTTTGGAGGACATTGTAGAACTCCCGAAGAAAGTGGAGCGGGTCTTCGTTGGGGAGCCCGTGGAATGATGGGAGCTGATTGTAGTGGACCATCTTCAGCTCATAGTTTCGGGCGTCTTACTCCAGCCGGATACAGGAAGTGATCGGCCCGATCATGGGTTGGGACAAATCTTGGAGGATGTTACGAGGCGGTTGTTGTTCAGCCATGTCTGAGTTGCTCCCATCGGATGACTTGGGGGAAATCTCCTTTTCTGTGCGTAATTCGAGGGTCAGCTCTTCTAGCAGCTCCCTCAAGCTCTCGTTAACTGACTTGTTGATTGGGGATAGTATACGTCCACTCCTGGTACGCATACACTCAAACAAACAATGGGTTACGAGCACCAATGGTAGATTAAAGAAAATAAAATGAAAACAGAACAAAGGAAGAAACGACACCTAAACAATGAAAAAGAAACAAAAGAAACACAAAAACAAATAGAATAAGCGCACAAGATAATTCCTAAACCTTCCCCGGCAACGGCGCCAAATTTGTTGTAGGCCAGTCGGATTACTTTGCACGTTATTCAAGCACAAATAAAAGAAATAAAATTCCTAAACATTCTAACTCAGATGGATTGGTTTGATTATTAACTACGAAGAACAACTGCAAATGAAGTAAATAAAAATAGCACGCAACAACGAAGAACAAGTAGGATTTAAGAAGTTAGGTAGTCGGGGATATCCGTTTTGGTTCGAGTTGTGACTATTGGGCAAGTGATCGTTCGGTTAAGTGATTTGAATAATTTGCTCGTCAAGTACTCATCCTCAATAACTCTTCGTAACAAGAGAACAAACTTGAACGGCAAAATTAACAAGTCATTTAACTTCTAGGCAATACAGTTACGAACAAGCCTAGTTTATACGAGCCTATTTCGACCGACTCCTCCCCTTTCGGTTCTAAGAGTCGATTAGATTAGACTAGAAGGTTGTCAACCGACTAATAAATAAGAATAACCATTATCACGCAAGAATACATCGAATTCAATCGTAGATTGGAAATTGAAGTGTCACTCTTTAATAATTCTCAATACTCAGGCCAAATATTTGGAAAACCCTTTTGAAGCATAACTCGTACAAATAGAACGATCAATAAATCCCAACAATCACAAACGAATTCAAAACATTAATCCCCTATTCCCTAGCATATGAATTTAGCTACCCATGATTGATTCAACACAAACAATCTCACAAATCAAGACAAACATATTCATGGATTAGAAGAATAGAAAATCTTACGTTAAACCGAAATTGAGAGTTGAATCTGATAAACAAGATTAATCCAAAAGCAGTAGCAAAATCCGAGTGCAAATCCGTGTTCAACGATGAAAAATATAAAGAGAACGATGAAAAACGAGAGAATGAAAGATGGGGTCGGTGTTTTCTGGGCCTAAAGAATGAATTTTGTCGCAGCCCGATCTCATTTTTATACTCAGCATGGCATCACGGCGTGGGGGGTCTCATCGCGGCGCGGCACGGCCCTTCAGCACGGCACGGAGCAGTCCCGCGTGATGAGGGATCGCGTGTTCTCGACTCGAACCTAGCCTCGGACGCGGCGTGAGCGTAGATTCTTGGGTAGGGTTGCAGACGACTCGGAGGTTAATCTCCTTATCTTCTCGCGATAGGTGAGACAGCTCGGACAGATGTCCTTGCCAAACTCGTCTTGCCCGAGCTATGCGGTGAAACGCCCTTCTCGTGACAAGGGATTTGCACTAAATCTCAAAAGAAATCTAACACAAGAAATTGAACACAAGGTTCGACTTCTTCATTATTTTCAGCATTATTAAAATAACAAAAGGAAAGGCTTTTATATAGGCACCAAATAGATCTAGTCCTAATCTACCTATAACTCTAATAGATGGAATATATCTAATCCTAAGGCAATTAAATCATTAGTAAAAGCAATAAAATATTAAAGTCCTAAACAATCTAGATATCATAAGTAATAAGGAAACTAAATAACTAAGGGATCCTTGGAGATCTTGTCTTGCATTCCAAGTAGGGAACCCTAATTCGCCGCCTTTGGTCCCGCGCGCCTTGCCTTAGTCCTCGAGGACTAAGGGTCGCACCGCCCTTCTTACGCGTGCCTCCCTGTCACGCNGCAGGCGCCTCCCTCGCGCGCGTCGTCTCGCGCGCCATCGGCCTTCGCGCGCGTAGCCTGCACATTGGTCCCCATTGCTCGCCCTAGGCTGGTCGCGGCGCGTGTTAGCCACCCAACATCCTCCCCTCGCGCACTGCCCGGTTCCTCCGCCTCGTAAACGCCACCCGCATGTTCGGGCTTCTCGTCCTTCGCCTGCCCGCGACTGTCCCTCGCACCGACCTTATCTCGCTCACGGTGCTGCTTCCGGGTCACCCGTCATGAAACTCCCGTCGCGCCATTGTCGCGACTCTGTCTCGTGCGTCCCGTTCCCACGCACCGGGTTACGCGACTCCCGCGTACAGCGTGTTCACGCCCCGCATGATTCTCCCATGCGCAACCCTCACGAGCCTCCTTGGCACGGCTTCCGCGGTTGTCCTGACCTTTCTCGTGCCACTTTCCGTGACTCGAGCGCGTCTCTTCCTCGGGCTCGGATGGGTCGATGACCACATCCTCATCATTCCTCCTCCCTTTAAGTTTATCCTTGTCCTCAAGGATAATGAATAGAAGACTCCTTAACTTGACCGGCTCAGATCCTTCGTCAATTGTGCACAACTTGATTTGCTTCTTGTCTCGTTTAAACTCCATCGTGCCTTTTTTGAAATTTGTGGTTATGGACCCTAGTGTCTCCAGCCATTGAGCCCCAAGCACCACCTCGGGTCCTTCTAGCTCTAGCGCATACAAGTCTACCCTTAACTCTTCACCTTGTACACGTATTGGCACCTTCTTGTACAATTCCGAACTCCAAAGCTCCTCGCCATTTGCAACCTTAACCCCAAATGTACAATTCCCGTCATAGGCACCTCAAGCTTTGCGGTGAAGTTCAAGTTGATGAAATTAAGTGTTGACCCACTATCGACCAACACATTAATTCTTCGACCCAAAATCTCGGCCTCAAACCTTAGCATCTTAGGTCCCTTCTTCTCTTTGACCATATGCATCATCTCCAGTCGAGGATTTATATATAAGTTCCTCCCTTCATCGTGCTTTTCTTTGGTTTTGGGTCCGTCCGTCGTGAGCTCGTCGTCTTCAGGATCGAGCACTTGGATCAAGTAGACCTGTTTGCAACGATGGCCCGGAGTAAACCTCTCCTCGCACTTGTAGCAGAGACCCTTTTCTCGCCTTCTTTGTATCTCCTCATAGGTTAAGTTCTTCACCTCGGGTGGTCGCGCCCTAAAATTGCTAGGCGCTCCGCGACTCGCGTCTCGGGTGAGGTTGGTCTCGCTATGAATTGCCCGTTGCGGCTCGGTGAGGCGGTTGCCATTGCGCCCGTCCCTCCTTGTCGCGGCCAAGTGATTGTCGCGCCTACGCGCATCTTCCATGGCTTCGCGCATCGTTGCCGGCCTCACTAACCGAACCTCCGCGGCCAACTCGAACTTCAATCCTCCCACGAATGCCCCGACAAGTGCTCCCTCGGGCCACCCGCGTACGCGACATGCGATACGCTCAAACTCCCGTTGGTACTCACGCAAGCTCCCCGTCTGTTTGATATGCGCGAGTGCCTCGTCATAGTTGTGGTAGTCCGACGCACCAAACCTTGTGATGAGCTCCTTCTCAAAATTTTCCCACCGACTTTTCTCATGGCGGTTTTGGTAGATACTCGTGAGCCACTGCCACCAAACATTAGCCTCGCCGTCAAAATAGTAGGTTGCATACCTTACCCACTCGGCTTGAGCAATCTCATTGAGATGAAATTATTGCACGGCTCGATTGAGCCACGCGTCAAGATCGGTCCCGTTGAATGTCGACAGCACAATCTTCGGCTTCTCGACCCTAGGTCGCCCTACATTGGTCGATGCGTGAGATCGACGATCGAAGTCGTCCTCTCTCTCCTCGTACTCCAGTCGCTCGCATTCGTACTCCCGTGATCGCGCCCTTGGTCGACCCCGTGGCGGCGGCTGCCGCACGAAGCGCAACACCTCGTCGATCCTTTGGTTCATGGCGTCCATCATGGCTAGTTGTGAATTATGGATTGACCTTTCAAGGTGCGTGAGATTGTCGGTCATGGATGCGTTGGTGGCCTCCAATCCTTCGCCGAGGCTCATCATCTTCGCCTCCAAATCCACGAGCTTCTCCTTTGTTTCCTTGGCTATTTCTTTTTTTTTTTTTTTTTTTTTTTTTTTAAGACACGAAAATTAAAGAAAGAGATGGGATAAAGAACACGCGATTGACACTCTCAATGAAAGCACCAATGATGAGGGATCGCGTGTTCCCGGCTCGAACCTAGCCTCGGACGCGGCGTGAGCGTAGATCCTCGGGTAGGGTTGCGGACGACTCGGAGGTTAATCTCCTTATCTTCTCGCGATAGGTGAGACAGCTCGGACAGATGTCCTTGCCAAACTCGTCTTGCTCGAGCTATGCGGTGAAACGCCCTTCTCGTGACAAGGGTTTTGCACTAAATCTCAAAAGAAATCTAACACAAGAAATTGAACACAAGGTTCGACTTTTTCATTATTTTCAACATTATTAAAATAACAAGAGGAAAGGCCTTTATGTAGGCACCAAATAGATCTAGTCCTAATCTACCTATAACTCTAATAGATGGAATATATCTAATCCTAAGGCAACTAAATCATTAATAAAAGTAATAAAATATTAAAGTCCTAATCAATCTAGATATCATAAGTAATAAGGAAACTAAATAACTAAGGGATTCTTGGAGATCTTGTCTTGCACTCCAAGTAGGGAACCCTAATTCGCCGCCTTTGGTCCCGCGCGCCTTGCCTTAGTCCTCGAGGACTAAGGTCGCACCCCCTTCTTACGCGTGCCTTCCCGTCACGCGTGTTGCGCACGCCCTTATGCCCCGCGGCTGTCTTGTGCGCGTTGCCGCGCCCGCCCGCGTGCCCGCACGCGTTGCGCGCTGACGCTCAGTTCTGAGAGTCGATTAAAGTAGACTAGAGGGTAATTAACCGACTAATCAATTAGATACCCAATTTCAAGCACGAATAAATCAAATTCAATTGAAACAATTGTAAGTTGAAGTGTCACCCTTCAACAATTATCAATACTCAAGCCTGATAATTGAAAAACCATAATAAAAGATTAACTCGCATGGAAAGAACAATCAACGAATGCCCACAATCACAATCGAAATCAAAACATTAAACCCCTATCCCTAGCAATGGGATTTAGCTACTCATGATCGATTCAACACAAACAATCTCACAAATCAAGACAAACATATTCATGGATTAAAAGAATAGAAAGTCTTACGATTAAACCGAAATTGAGAGTTGAATCCGATAAACAAGATTAATCTAAAAGCAGTAGCAAAATCCGAGTGCAAATCCGCGGGGACGGAGCGCGTCGCGGCGCGGGGACATCACGGCGTGAGTGCGGGAACAGGTGCTGCAGTCCGGGTCGTGGTGCTGGCGCGGCGCGGGGCCTGAGCAGGTGGGCAGCTCGCACAGCTTTACTTTTCGGGACCGTTTGAGCTCGTTTCAACTCGGAATTTGATTCTGCTTTTTCCTGTGTGTTCCCAACGAATACCTCTATTTGATTAGGCTTGCCCAGTTAGTATTTTTTCGAACTCCTGTTCTCCCGAGACTTCCAACCTACGCATCAACGACGATGAAAAACACGGAAAACGAACGAAAAACATGAGAAAAACCAAGAAGAGAGCAAACACTCAACAAACCATAAAATGAACTAAAACTCATCTAAATGACCCTAAAATTGGGGGAAAAGAAAGGCAAAAAGACAACGAAAAATGAACAAAAATGGGACAAACAAGATACAATCGCTAAACATGTTTAAATGACATTAACGAGAGAGTTACCTTTCTTGAGGAGAGGGAAGTCGACCTTCCAGTGTCTTGACTTGTTGCACTTTTAACATCTTCCTTTCGGTTTCTTTGCCACACCTTGATGGGCCGGTCGTGGGTAAACCGGAGCATCCTGTGCCTTCGCCTTTCCTGCAGACTTCTTTCTCTTCCTGCCCTTGTGAGGCCTAGAAGGACCAGCCTGCTCGGCAACTAGCACCTGAGGTGCTTGAGTGAATAAGGCCTCCGCCGACTGAAGCTCTGCAAGCAATTCTGGAAGAGCCATATGCATCTTGTGCATGTTGTAGTTCAACGGGAACTGATCAAAGCTCTTCGGCAGAGATTGGAGCATAATATCAACCTGGGTTTCCCCGTCAATATAACCTCTCATAACCTCAAGCTCATTTAGCTGCGCCATAACCCTGAGGGCGTGCTCCCTTACGGATGTGCCCTCGACCATGCGCGTACTCATCAGAGCACTCAAAGCCTCTTGCCTAGCAGCCCTAGACTGATGTCCGAACAGATCCCTGAGATTGAGAAGTATATCTGCTGCAGTGTCCTTAGACTGATGCTGATGTTGAAGAACATTCGACATAGAAGCCAGAATGTAACACTTCGTCATCTCATCAGCCTTCTCCCACCGAGCATACTCCTCTTTCTCCTGCTCAGAAGCATCAGCCGCTGGCACCGCAGGGCAAGCATCAGTGATAGCAAACTTATAACCCTCAGCAGTCAACACTATGTCTAAGTTCCTCTTCCAATCAATGTAATTAGGACCAGCAAGTTGATTTTCTTATAGAATGACAGACAACGGACTAAACGATGTGATGAATATCCTGAGAATCATGCAAATAATTTTACAGATTAAACACTTTTGAATTTAACTGCCAATATTGATATCCTTAAAACAATATTAACTTAAATTCGCCAACATCTATTACACCTCGTGAGAATGCATGCTACGTGGGTCGCCCTACAAACTCGCATTTTGTAAGAGAAGGACTTTTCAAGGGCCCATTAATTTCCATAAGTCAAAACCAAATTCATGACGAACGAAATTATTAGTCGGTCTCCATTTGGTCATGCAATAAATCCAGGGACCCCATGAGGAGTTTATAGATAAATCGTATTCTAAGTGAATCCCATTTCTCGATTCTGAGGTTGTCAAAATTGATTACACATCCCCCGTGGGGAGGCCCTGCGCTCTCTTAAGATTCCCTCCAACCGTCTAATTTTAGAAATTTATCCTGGTAATTTCCTACAACCAATTTTAGCAATATCATCCGTGGGGGAGCCCATTACCGCAATTATTTGATTTACCGACTTAGGAATTTTACAATTAACTTTAATTTAAAATCCCTTCTCAAACTTAGTATAATTTAATGAGGATTTTTAACTATTTATATAATTTCAAATGAATCTATGTCAATGCAATAATTAATTAACATGCTTATTTATTCATGCAATTTTAAATTAATCTATGTCAATGCAATAATTAACTAACATGTTCAATAATTTATGAAATTCTAAATTAATCAATGCCAGTGCAATAATTAATTACATGCATAATTTATTGACACAATTCAAAATTAATTCTATGCATTACATAATTAATTAACATGCATAATTAATCTTGCAATATTAAATTAATCCCATGCAAGAACATAATTAATTAACATGCATAAATAATAATTTAATGGCATAATAAATTTAAATAAATAAATAAATAAATCCAATATTATGGCGCCATTAAACAAGGAAACTGTGACAGTTCTCTCCTTGTTCAACTGGAACTCCTTTAAGCAGTAAAATCCTTCAACTGGAACTCCTTAAACAAGGAACTGTGACAGTTCTCTCCTTGTTCAACTGGAACTCCTTTAAGCAGTAGAATCCTGGTTGATCTTGTACTGCTTGGACATCAAGGCAAAACCTCTCCACCTTCCTGCAAGCCGCCGCCGACCGCCGCCTCTGGCCACCGCCCAGCCGCCGCCCGCCGGTGGTCGAAAATCCGATTTTTTTTTCTTCGAGGCTCGTTGATCTCTTGTGATCTCCCGGTCATCAACACACGATCACAACACGAAAAATATAATTTACAAAAATTACATAATTCGATTCTAGATCCAACGAATGAATGTACATGTTTTTTAAACAAATAATTAAATCTATCCGGTCAACCCCCGGCCGAATAATTATTACAATCATTCATCCATAAATTCCTCGACATGTCCGAGGCATTAAAAACAAATTTAAAACCATACATCACATTCAACAACATTCATCAAACACATAATCGGCCATAATAGTGGATTAACTATTTTCCTGCAAAACTGAGTTATGCAATATAATCCAATATATGGCTGCGTTTGAACACATCTTGTCAAATAAAGCTGTAAAAGTTAGAAGTTTGTACAAAACGAATTAACCAAGTGCTCTGATACCACTTGTTGGGATCTGTGAGGATCTCGTTATGTACAAGTCATGAATTCAATAGCAAACGTAAACCTATGCGCAGCGGATCTAATGATTTGACGTAGAGAACTTACGGCTTAAAATTTATGTAGATCTGGTTGACCACGAATGGTTGCCCGCAATTGATTGACTTCAAATCACATCTTGGGATGCACGAACAAAATCAGATCAAAATCGGATCAAACGGACACAAACAGATCAAAATAAAAATTGCAGCCTGGGAGCTTCCGGCGACGCGTGAGGGCGCGTGTGGCATCGGATTCCGGTGATATTCGCGGCGATGGAAAGCTCTCGTCGAGACGGTCATCTGGGTATGTTGTGCGTCTCAATTGGATTTCCGGTTAGTTCTGTAGGTCAAAAAATATTTCATCTCGGTTTACCTACAGATCTTCTACTGTATTACTCAATACCCTTCTTCAACTTGTACCAGTGGAGCAACAAGAAGAAGATAAAGCTCGAATGAGATCTAGAGAGAGAGAAAGGCGTGGGATGTCTCACGTTAGAATAGAAATTCTGTTCTCTTCTCATGAGCTTAATGATGTATATATAGAGCTACAGTAGGGACCCTTAGGAGATCAGGAAAGGGCTCCTTAATTAATTAGACTAACTGTGGGCCAAGCCCACTCCTTTAATTAATTAAATAATATTAATGGGCCACCAACATTATATTATTGTACTTGTTGACGGACGTTTCCGGTCAACGGTTAAAAAGTTAAGTAATGGAAAGAAAATAGGAAAAAGACAAGGAATTAGGGATTAATCACGATTTTATTAAAAGATCACGAGGTCGGCCTCTCGTACGAGGTCGGCGCTTGCGATATACTTACAGTTTTTTTTACACGAGTTTCTCACAAGTCTAGAGAGAGAAAATATAAAGAAAGCTTTTACAGTTGGGATTTCAACAACCCAAAAATAAATGAGGGGGTTGCTATTTATAGGGGTCTTTAATGCGGTACTGTTCGGGTACTGTTCACCGATCTTGTCGTACAGTAGTTCGGAGGGACAGGCCGGCGTTTCTCTGACTGATTGAGAGTAATTTCTGGGTTTTCCAATCATTTCCTGCCACGCATTTAATGCAAATGTGAGCTGCATTTAATGCGGACACCTTTTCCGGCTGAATTTGACGCCCTAGCCTTGTAGTCTAGCCTGGAATGTCCCATCGGCAATCATTTGTCGACAAGTGGCTTTATTCTATTATGTTTCAGACCATATTCCTATTAGGGGGCCGCCCTTGTAAGATTTCGAATAGGGTGCCGACCTCATAGCTGAATGGGTGCGGTGCCGAGCTCGGGACCGGTTCCTCCCGCTGTTCCCGATGGCTTTGATTTTACTCAGCTCGGCACCCACGTGCGATTTTGGTGACCGGCTCCTTCGGTTCGGCCGGCCATTGTTCGGCTTTCGACTTGTCAGACCGGTATCCTCATTGGGCCGGGCTCGGATATTAACATACAGGCCCCCGAGCTCGGGTGATGGTCGTCGTGCCGCTCCTAAGGTCGTTTCTTATTGGTTGGATCCGAGCCGGGCCCATCGAATCCGTGCCCAACCTTTTTACGAGGTCGGCATCTCCACGACACTTTGAACCTGGAGGCCACGTATTCTGAAGGGACATAACGGTTTGAAACATATTAATTATGTTCACACGGGGCGACACGTGGCAGCGCCCTGGCCAAGCGTTTCGAACGGATGTGACTGTTGGCTTCCTCCGGACGCTTCGGTTCATTTCGTTTTAAATTTTGAATTTTAAGAGGCCTGTACACGTGTCTGCACATGATTGGTCCCGTGTCCTTATATATATCTCTCCCTTGGGATATTCATAGCTTTCTCTACTTTTGATATCTCCGATTTTTGAGCATTCCAAAAGCAACGCATACTCAGATCCGACCTCGAAGGTTTTCCGACGATCATTTTCCGTAACTCCGGTAATTCTCGCCCCCTTTTTTTTCTGCTCATCTTTCCGTTTTCCTTTTCGTCTTCCTCTCGGGATCGTCATGTCCTCCTCTCCGAGATCCGCGGGTAACGACGGCGACTTCACCGGCGAGGGCGGTGATCCTTCCCGGCAGGCGGATGTCATCCTCACCGCCGTCCCCATTTCTTTGGTTCGGCCGGATTTATCGGTGGTGGAGACCGCCTCGGGTGGTGGAGGTAACGACCCCAACGTCCCCTCTCCGCCGCTGCGCGAGGGTGACGGTGCCGATCTGGATCCCTCTGCCGCTGCCGGCGTTGACTCGGTTGACCTTGGTTTTCTGGATACCGACTCCGACGTCGATCCGGACCTGGTCGATGAGACTCTCCGGGGGGACACCAGCGGTCGAGAGCGCGTTCCTATGGGGGACGCGTCGATGGATGCCGCCCTCGAGGCAGTGACTACCGTCCCACCCGGGTTTTGTCGCCGACCCGAGCGAGTTTGGGCGACGCCGAGCCAGATGTCGGCGTGGAACACCGCTTCGGTTTTGGATGATGCCGATCTGGCCCAACTGAGGGGGAAGTACAACTTTGGGCCCGGGGTCCGAATTTTTGCGCCTTACCCCGGGGAGCGAATCCACTGCCCGCCGCCGGGCTGCATAGGAGTCTATCGGCACAGTATCCACCTGGGCCTTCGTTTTTCCCTGCCCGGCACGCTCAACGATATCCTCAGCGAGCTCGGGATCGGCATCAGTCAGTATGTGCCGACGGTATTCGCCCGGCTCGTGAGCTTGATCGTCATGTTCCACCGCGAAGGCTGGCCCGATCCCACGGGTGCCGAGGTGAAATCGTTATTCTCTTTCCGGCGCTCCGGCGACACGGGCAATTATTACAGCTCGGTGTTGCCAGGCATCGACAAGTCGTTGGTGGCCAAGTTGCCGGAGACCCTCCACGGATATATGCCAAAGTGGTTCTGGGTCGGAGGCGAATGGAGGACCCAGGATGCGACTCGGCATGCGCCGACGAGTTTCATTTCCCATACTCGTAAGCTTTTTTCCTTTTTCCTCTTTCGTTCTTTACTGATTTTTCTTTTTTGTTCTAACAGGTCATACTTTACGTTTTCAGTCCACAGCACGAGTCCGGCACCCGGTTCTATTCTCGCTGCTCGGATCAACACTTTGTTGGGGCTCAATCCCGAGAGTCGGCATTATTCAGCCCTCACTAAGGAAGAGACCCTCCTTGACCACAACTTGAGTCCCGAGGTCATCGACAGGTCGTTCAAGCCAGGTATGACTTTTACTCCTGCTCGGCATCTAAGCGTTACTCGGCATCTAGTTGTTCATTGATATCTAATCTAAACGTTTCTCCTTCGCAGTCTATTACCCTCTCTTCAGGCTCAAGGGGTTTGAATCGGGGAAGGCCGCGAACAAATACCGTCGCAAAAACCCAAATCCTTTGAAGGCCCGAATGACTGCCGCGATGTCCGGTCGATTGAACTTGGCGAAGAAGAGGGCCGCGCTGAACAAGGGGCCCCAAGGTGTCGAGGTGACGGTCGCAGCGGCACCCGAAGGTAACCCAGCCGCCTCCGTAGGCCCGCGTGTGCCCGTACCGGAGCCGCGTGTGACGAGACGCTGGGCCAAGGAGGAGTCGAGCTCGACCGGCGCCGAGGCCCCAGGCGCAGGCGCCGGGGACCAAGCCGCGGCCAAGAAGAAGAAGAAGAGTGCCGAGGCAGAGGGCTCGGGCCTCGCTAAAAAGAAGGCGGCCCACATCCATCAAGACGGGGCGAACACCTTCGTCCCCGTAGATGCCGAGCGGAGGGCCCGCCTGGCTAAATCTCTTCCCAGCTTTCCAGATGACTGGTATCTGGACCTTCGCGCTGCGGACGGGCTCTCTGTCCCCAATCAGTTCGGGGTCCCTGATGAGATGATTCGGGCGGCTCGGCTTCCATTGGTTGCTTGGACCCCGGCAGCCCGAACCGCCGCCACCCAGCTTTCCACCCCGTCGCTCATACAGCATGCGGCGGGGACAATCTCTCGCGCGCTGGTCGAGCTGGTGCAGGCCGCCGATAGGTCGCAAAAGGCCCTGGCCGACCACCGGAAGTTGAAGGCCGACCACGAACTCTGCCGTGGGAAGATTGCCTCCTTGAAGACGAAGGGTAAGCAGGCCTCCGACCTGGAGAATCGGCTCGTGCTTGCGGAGGCCGAGGCGAAAAAGGCTGCCGAGAAGGAGATTGAGGCCTCCAAGACGGCGGCCCGACTGGCTGAGGAGCTGAGGAAAGAGAAGACTGCCTGGGTCGCTCGAGAATTCGAGCTGGGGGAGCAGCACGCCAAGGCGATGACCGAAGAGGTGGATCGGCACGTTTCCCAGCTCGACAAGCTGCAGGCCCATGTCGCCACCCTCTAGAAGCAGCTCGACGCGCACACGGCCGAGCTGGAGAAGTATGTCGAGGCGGAGACCTCTGAGGGCCGTAGCCCCCGCATCTCGCTCCGCATGCCGACCTACCCGGAGGTCCAAGAACTGTTCAGTAAGGACATTATGGCCAACATGGACTCCGGGGTCGGCTACAACCTCTTCTGGCTCTTCCAAAGGCTCGATGCCGGCCTGCTCACCTTAGAGGATTTCCGCGAAATCATGCGGGCGAAGATCTCCAAGCACAGGCTGGATGCCGAGTTCGAGGGGTTGGTGTGCGAGGTCGACGAGGAGGAGGCCGCGCTGGTCCGCCGCCAAAGGGGTTGGTCCGACGACGAGATCGTCGGTTTCGCCAACTTCGGCGCGACGCCTCCTGATGAGATGCGCTTGAAGTCGGGTGAGGTCCTTTCCGACTACACCTCCTTCCTGCTGCCGAGCCGGGACTTTGCGGATGAGGCCGACTCCTCCCGGATACTGCGGGGGCGCACGACCACGAGGCCGGGTCCTCGAGGGCAGCCGAGGACGAGGGCAGGGCCGAACCGGACTTGGGCGGGGAGGCCGATAAAGATGCCGGGGCGGAGGCGGAACCCTCGGACGTAGCCGTGGTGGACCTGTCCTCCGATCCTTCTCCCGGGAAGTAACTTATTTTATATTTTCGGCCTGCGGCCGCTTTTGTTGACCGCTTGTGGTCTTTTTATGGAAAACCTGATTGAATATTTATATGTTTCGAATGAACGTTATTTGAATACGAATGGGTGTCTTAATGCTTTTTACTTGTGAATGGATGTTATTTTTGACTTTTGGTAAAGTGTGAGTTTGGTGCCGCGCTGTGCGTTTATTCATATCTACATGGCCGAGCCCGAAATCGGACTTGGCACCTTATACTTACATGGCCGAACCTGCGATTGGGCTCGGCATTTATACTTACATGGCCGAGCCCGTGACTGGGCTCGGCGCTTTTTATTTACTTATACACATGGCCGAGCCCGAGATTGAGATCGGCACTTCTTTTGTATTTACGAGGCCGAGCTTGGGATTGGGCTCGGCACTTTTTATTTACTTTGTATTTTTCATTCCTTACATTGGCGCAGTGGCCTTACCGGGCTACTTTGCTGAGTCCGGCTCGTGCCGGTCGAGTCATCGTACTGACCCGGCCTGCACATAATTATGTGGCAGCTTACCTGACCGGTCTCGCGTTCGGACTCGGAGGTATTATTGGCCTGACTGGGCTTCCTAGTTGAGCCCAGCTAGTGCCCACCAGGTCATCGTACTGATCCTGGCCGACACTTCGTTCCTTACGTTAATTACGCCGCTTCGACTCAATCTATACTTATTAAAGGCGAAAAAAAAATTACAAAGTAAAGAATAGAAAACATACATCTTTACAAGGTTTGTTCATCTTTTACAAAGTAAAATATATAAAAGTGAAAATACAAGGTTGTCCTAGACTTATTGGTAGAACTTTTTCAGAAACGCCGAATTCCACGGGTATTGGTGGGGGGTGCCGTCCAGGTGTTCGAGGCGGTAGGCCCCGTGTGGGAGGACCTCGCTGATCTTGTAGGGACCCTCCCACTTCGGCTTCAATGGTCCGGGGTCCGGCCCCGTTACCCTTTTTAAAACCAAGTCACCGACCTGATATGAGCGCGATTTGACTTGGGAATTGATGTATCTCTTGCTTCGTCTCTTGTACGCCGCGTTTTTTAGCTCGGCTTGTGATCGGTGCTCGTCTATCAGGTCGAGACTTGCTCTTAACGACTCGGAGTTGGACTCCTCCTCGAAGTTGGTTACTCGAAAGGTTGGGGTGCCGAGCTCGACAGGTACCATCGCTTCGGTCCCGTATGCCAGAGAGAACGGCGTCTCTCCCGTAGATGATCTCGCTGTTGTGCGGTATGACCAGAGCACGCTCGGGAGTTCTTCTGGCCAGGCTCCTTTCGCGGCTTCAAGTCGGACCTTGAGCCCTTGTTTGATAATTTTGTTAACGGCTTCGACTTGGCCATTGGACTGGGGGTGGTAAGGTGTCGAGAAGAAATGTTTGATGCCGTGTTCTTCGCAAAACGTTTCTAATTTCTTCCCTTCAAATTGTTTTCCATTATCTGTGATTATCGAGTTAGGCACCCCGAAGCCACATATGATGGATTTCCATAGGAAGTCGATCATTTTCTGTTCGGTGATAGTGGCAAGTGGCTCGGCTTCTGCCCACTTCATGAAGTAGTCCACGGCAACGACTGCGTACTTTACTCTGCCCTTTCCGGTAGGTAAGGGGCCGATCAGGTCGACACTCCACTTGGCGAACGGCCATGGGCTGAATATTGACTTTAGGGGCCGCGAAGGTTGGATGATGTTCGGCGCGAATGTTTGGCATTTTGCACATCTTCGAGCCGTGTCCAAGGCATTCTTTTTCAGGCTAGGCCAGTAGTATCCTTGCCTGAGAACTTTGTGGGCGAGGGCGTAGCCGCCAGAGTGATTTCCGCATACGCCCTCATGGACTTCCTTCAGAATATACTCGGCGTTCTTCTCGTCCACGCACTTGAGCAAAGGTGCCGAGTATCCTCTCTTGAACAATTCACCGGCCACGATCGTAAATCGGGTTGCCCGGGTACGGAGCTGTCTGGCCTCTTTTGGGTCAGACGGCAACGCACCGGTCTCGAGATACGACCGGATCGGGATCATCCAGTTCGGTTCTTCGTCCGCGACGGCCTGGTCGGCGCTCATCACGGAGATGCCGAGCACAGAGGGTTGTTCCTTGTGATCGACTTGCACGTACTCGACGCTTTCCACCCCGGCACTTGAGGCGAGGCGGGCCAGGGCGTCGGCTTGCACGTTCTCCGTCCGTGGAATATGCTCTATTCGGGTCCGGAGTTTGGTTAACTTCTTCTTCACTAGTCCCAAGTAGGGTGCTAGTCTTGGCTCTTTGACCTCGAATTCTCCAGAAATTTGCTTAACCATCAGCATGGAGTCAGAGTATATGGTGAGGTCGGTCAGACCCATGGCTTCGGCCAAAGCGAGCCCGGATAGCAATGACTCATATTCGGCCTCATTGTTGGTCGCTGGGAAGAGGTATTGAATCGAATGACAGAAGAGCCTTTTTTGAGGATCCACGAGGACGACCCCCCCGCCTGCTCATCCGGCAGTGGAGGACCCGTCTACGTACATCACCCAAGATTCCTCGCCTTTCGTTTCCTCGACTCCCGGCGTGAACTCGGCTATGAAGTCCGATAGTACCTGCCCCTTCATTGCTGTTCGGGGTCGGTACTGGATATCGTATTATCCCAGCTCCACTGCCCACTTGATCATTCAACCCGAAGTGTCGGGTCGATGTAGGATTTGTCTTAGAGGGTAGGCCGTGAGGACAGTGACCGAGTACCCCAAGAAGTACGGTCTGAGTTTTCGAGCTGCAGTCACCAAGGCGAAGGCAAGCTTCTCAATCGGCGGGTACCTCAGCTCGGCATCGTGAAGAGCCTTGCTCACGTAGTAGATCGGGAACTGGCCTGAATCATCCTCCCGAATCAGGGCGGCACTTACGGCCACCTCAGAAATCCCTAGGTACAAATAGAGCATTTCACCTGGGCGGGGCTTTTGCATCGTTGGAGCCTGGCTAAGAGTTTCTTTGATAGCTTCCAACGCCTTTTGGCAGGCCGGCGTCCACTCGAACTTGTGGTTTTTCTTGATAGCATCGAAGAAAGGTTTGCAGCGATCGGTGGACTTTGATATGAACCTACTCAAAGCGGCGAGTTTACCAGTCAGGCTCTGGACTCCTTTGATTGACGTCGGCGGTCGTAAGTCTTGCACTGCCTTGATTTTCTCGGGGTTTGCATCGATGCCGCGCTGACTAACTATATACCCCAAGAATTTTCCCGAACCGACGCCAAAAGTACATTTTTTCGGGTTTAACTTCATGGAATAATCACGCAAAATGGAAAACATTTTATTAAGATCGTTAACATGATCAGACGCGTACACGGACTTAACTAACATATCGTCTACGTACACTTCCATGTTCACACCTATCAAGCTAGCAAACATCTTATTAACTAGACGTTGGTAGGTGGCCCCGGCATTCTTCAGCCCGAACGGCATCATGGTGTAGCAGTAGAGACCACGTGCCGAGTAGAAGGAGGTATGCTCCTCGTCATCCGGATGCATGGGAATCTGATTGTAGCCGGAGTACGCATCCATGAAGCTCATCAGCTCGTGCCCTGAGGTAGCGTTGACCATGTAGTCGATGTGAGGGAGGGGATAGCTGTCTTTGGGGCACGCCTTGTTCAAGTCGGAGAAATCAATGCACAGCCGCCATGCCCCACTGCTCTTCTTCACGAGTACCGGGTTGGCCACCCAGGTTGGGTACTGAACTTCGCGAATGTACTCGTTATCTTTGAGCTTGATCACTTCCTCTTCTAAGGCCTGTTGTCGGTCTGGGCCGAGCTTCCTTCGCTTTTGTACAATCGGCTTGGCCGTGGGGTCTACCTGCAGCCGGTGGCAGGCAACCCGCGGGTTGATGCCGACCATGTCTTCGTGGGTCCACGCGAAGACGTCTGAATTTTCCCGAAGGAACTTGGTAAGTTCGGCCTTCAGCGGCTCTGGCAATTTGCTCCCTATCCGGAGCTGTTTCTGGCAAGTCTCCTCGTCGATGAAGATGACTTCTACCTCGTCCATCGGTTCGGCCCTCTTCGTCCCCCGTTTTTCCTCATATTGGGTTTGGGGGTCGAGATCGTCTTCCCCCGTGATCGGCTCTTTGCCGGCTCTCCTCCCTCTGTCCAGGTCGGGGTCGACCTCGGAGCCACCTCCGGCCAGGCCGGCATCATCGTCGTCCGAGGGGACCGGGCCTATCTGGCTTTTCGGAATGCGGTCGCTCCCCCAGTTAGGGTCAACTAGCCCGGCATCGGGTGTCGGGCTACCTTCCTCCGTCTCAAGTACGGCGCTGGTAGGGTCGGCACTTGAAGAGGTCAATGGGTGCGAACCTATCTGGTTTCCCAGCATGCGGTTGCCCCCAAGACCGTTGGATGCCGACCCGGTTTTCGTTGCCTCGGCATCCGCCGAGGAGCTCGCCATGTTTATCTCCGTGCGGGGGATGGTGAGGATGCACTCTCGTGCTTCCCTCTGATCCCCACGGTGTGTCCCTTCCCCATCGGAAGTCGGGAATTTGAGGGAGTAATGAAATATGGAGACAGCGGCCTTCAGCTTGTAGAGGGTCGTCCTCCCCAGAATGGCGTTGTATTCGCTCAGGCAGTCCACGATCTTGAAGGTTTCTAAGATCGTCTTCGTGGGCTGCCCCTTCTCCCCGAACCAGATCGGCAGCGTGACTTGACCGACAGGGGCGATGGTCTGTCCGTTGAAACCCTGGATCCGTTCCCAGCAGGGTTGCACTTCCTTCCTATAGATACCCATCTTTTTGAAGGTCTCGTAGTAAAGGATGCTTGCATAGGCCCCCGTGTCGACCATGATGCGATAAATCTTTATCGCCAAGATCGGCGCCGTGATTACCAAGGCGTCGGAGTGTGGTTGATCGAACAGGAAGGCATCTTCATCGGTAAAGGTGATGGTGTTTGGGGTCGGCTCTGGCGCCGGCCTGCTGTTGGCGTGCATCACCCTCTGCCCGGCATGATAGGCCTGTCGGGCATAGGCCTTGGTTTGCCTCCTGGAGAGGAGGGACTCACTCCGGTTTGTGTTGACGCGCGGGGTTGGGAGGTCGGCCGGGCCGGCCCCGGTGCGTGGGGACCGGTCTCTTTTTCTGCCCCTGGAGGTGCCGGCCTCGTCTTGGTGGATGGGGCAGAAAGTCATGATTTCGTGCGGGCCACCCTGCTGCAGCTTTTTCCTTCGAGGATTCACGTCGGCATCCTCTTCGCTGTCTGGGCCTTCCTCGAAGCGGCCCCCCTTCTTCCTCTTCTCTCCGGAGTGGGTAAACTTCCGGAGCTGGGGATCATCGATCAGTTTAAGCAGTGCCGAGATCAAATTCCGGCACTGGTCGGTATTGTGCCCGTGCGCCTTTTGGTAAGAGCAGTAGCGGGTCTTATCCACCTTGTCCTTGTCGGTGAACATTGGTTTGGGATCCGGTAGCAACCCCTTGGCCTTGATCTCTTCGTACACCGCCGCGGCTCCCACCGAAAAGACGCCCTGGTAGCTTTCTTTTAGTTCCTCAGCCCTCTCTCCGCTGGGCCCGGATTTCAGCGAACGACTTGCTTGGCTTCCCCGATTTTTCTTCTTTTATCTTTGCCTTTGTCGGCGCCGGTGCCGGCGTGGCGTCGAACGTCGGGATGGATGAAGATTCCTCCGCCATAATATAATCTTGGGCGCAGGTGAGGAACTCCTGATAGGTGGTCGGCTTGTTCTGGCATAGGGACCACCTAAACAGTGTCTTTGGTCTGAGGCCGCCTGGGCTGTGATCAGCAGGGCGTCGGGGTGGCATCGCTCCATATTTTGGACTCGGTCGTTGAACCGAGCGATATAGTCCTTTAGACTCTCGTTCTCGCCTTGAACGATGTTGGAGATGGATTCTTTGGGGGCGAGGTTGACTTGCGATCCGATGAAGTGCGATCGGAACGCCGACCTGAGCTGTGCCCAGGTTGAAATGGAGTGGGGGTAAAGGGAGTGGTACCACCTCTGCGCCTTGGGCCCCAGCGTCAGGGAGAACATGCGACAGCGCAGGGCGTCAGAGGCGCCGTGCAGGTCCATCCACGAAGTGTAGAGGCCGAGGTGGGAGTCGGGGTCCGAGCTCCCATCATAGAGGTCGAGCTGGGGTATTTGTATTCCCTTCGGGACGGCTTCTTGCAGGATATCGGGGGAAAGAGGTGACGCGTTGTCCATGACCCGGGGAGTTGGCCGTGTGGAAGGTCGGGGATAGGCGGGGAGTGACAGCTCACTCCCAGAGGGGTGCCGACCCTCTAGCTCGGCGATTCTGCGTTTGAGGGCAGCGACCTCCTCGGTATCGTGCCCAATCGTTTTGCCGCGCCTGATTACTTCCCGGAGGTCACGGTTGGCTTGTCTCTTGTCACCCAAACACTGGTGGACAGAGCGGCGAACGACCTGGAGGCTTCGCTCCGGCCGGCTCTCCCCGGTCTGCTCGGTAGGAGCCGGTCTGGTGCTTTTGTCACGGCGGTTCTGAGCCTCGCGGTTCGGTGACTGAGCCGTGGTTTTGGATTGTGTCGGGTTTCTTTGCCCCCCGGTCTCCTTTTCGGGAGTGTGGATCATGGTATTGCCGAGGTTCTCGGTAGGCACCACGGTGTTTGCCCCGGCTGTTTGACTGGCGAGGGCCTTGGCGAAGACCCCCTCGAGGGCCTTGAGGACGTCAGGGTGCTGCAAGGCCGCAACAAAGGTAGGGACTCGCGGAACTGTGACTATGGGCCCCTGTTGAACACGACGAGAGGTTTCCCCGCCGTTACGGCCACGAGGCTGGGAGCCGGACTACTGGGTGGAGTCGTCACGACCAGAAGAAGGCATTTTGAGAAGTTTTGGAAGTAGAAAGAGTGGGAAAAAGGATGAGTACGAAATGGAGCTTCACAAGATCGAAAAATTGACACCAAGTAACTTATGGGCTTCTTTCTCTAGCGCCAAACTGTTGACGGACGTTTCCGGTCAACGGTTAAAAAGTTAAGTAATGGAAAGAAAATAGGAAAAAGACAAGGAATTAGGGATTAATCACGATTTTATTAAAAGATCACGAGGTCGGCCTCTCGTACGAGGTCGGCGCTTGCGATATACTTACAGTTTTTTTACACGAGTTTTTCACAAGTCTAGAGAGAGAAAATATAAAGAAAGCTTTTACAGTTGGGATTTCAACAACCCAAAAATAAATGAGGGGGTTGCTATTTATAGGGGTCTTTAATGCGGTACTGTTCGGGTACTGTTCACCGATCTTGTCGTACAGTAGTTCGGAGGGACAGGCCGGCGTTTCTCTGACTGATTGAGAGTAATTTCTGGGTTTTCCAATCATTTCCTGCCACGCATTTAATGCAAATGTGAGCTGCATTTAATGCGGACACCTTTTCCGGCTGAATTTGACGCCCTAGCCTTGTAGTCTAGCCTGGAATGTCCCATCGGCAATCATTTGTCGACAAGTGGCTTTATTTTATTATGTTTCAGACCGTATTCCTATTAGGGGGCCGCCCTTGTAAGATTTCGAATAGGGTGCCGACCTCATAGCTGAATGGGTGCGGTGCCGAGCTCGGGACCGGTTCCTCCCGCTGTTCCCGATGGTTTTGATTTTTACTCAGCTCGGCACCCACGTGCGATTTTGGTGACCGGCTCCTTCGGTTCGGCCGGCCATTGTTCGGCTTTCGACTTGTCAGACCGGTATCCTCATTGGGGCCGGGCTCGGATATTAACAGTACTCTCTCTTCCTAGCCCAAATTACATTTGAGACTCAAATAATAATTACTCGATTTACCTCCCCACGTTTAAGATATAATGTCCATTAATTAATTCGATTACTGACAATCAAGAATTAATTAATTTATTTTCACCGAAGCTAGCGCTCGTTCATCACATTCTTATTATGCTGGAATTTAATCCACCTGCAGGGTTTAGCATAACAATCCTTCATGAACTCACTCCGGGGACATCATCAAACTAACGCACATGGTGACCGTAAATATCCTAACAGCACATCCTATATATAATAATATTACCCAAAACAGTAGGAATATTAATCCGACGAACTGAACCTCACCCATGTGAATCAAAGTAATATATATTATATATATCTGTCTGTTTAATATCTTACGGGTTAAGAGAATGCAGTAATTAACCGAGGCCTAGTTCATTTACGACGATCAGTATAAAATGAACTTCTCCTCTCTGGGATCCTGTTCAATACATAAATGTACTAGTGCATCTAATAAGTCAAGACAAACTGTACAATTGACACAACAACCGTTCGGATGGGGTGTTCATGTCCATCTAGGTTGTGAACAACTATTCTTGTTCGCAAGTGACTGATAGAGTGATCTTCGGTTCGTCCGATGACGACCCACCCTATCTAAGTGCAGAACAACAGAACGTAGAACTTGTTTAATCTAACATGATTCTCATTCATAAAGGGCAAATGTGTAATAACATGCAAAGCCAAGATTTTAGTATATAACACTAACAGTTGAGACGTCTGTTGAAGGTATCGCGGCTAATATTGAGACGTCCAACCCAGTGATCCCGGAAGATCTTGGGAATACCGAACAGGCACTGGTTCGGACTCTGTCCATTCCCGAGGATACTGAGATCCCAAAGACTGCTGAAACTACTGCTATTACTGAGATGCCGAGAGAGGAGTAGAGTGCTCGGCCAAAGAAGAGGAAGTTGAAGAAAAAATATGCTGAAGACATTCCGGCTGGAACCGAGGAGAGGTCAAAAAAATGGCATGATCGTGGTCATAAAGGTAAGGGTAAGGAAGGCGAGACATCGCCGCTTGTGGACAGAGCCTTCCTCTCAATTGACGAGGAGAGGGAGGCTAACTTCAATTTGCCGATAGGGACTGTCGAAGACAGGTACGGTACTTTTCAGTCGGTAAGACCTCCTTGTATCACTTCAAGGACTAATTTGCCCGAGCATGTTTTGGATGCGGCTCGGGTCCCGATGATGGTGTGGGACCCGATGTCGGAGATGGGAGTGTCGGTCATGCCAAGTGTTCACAAACTTAGTTATGCGAGAGCTTCTTTAGGGCGTGCTCTGGTCAAGCTTGGCATGGCGGAAGATGATTAGCGAATGAATGCTGCCCAGCTTAATGAGAAAAAAGGATACTCTTGAGAAGCGAGATGAGATAATGGTTGCTTTGAAGGAAGAAGCTGCAAAGCCTGAGGCGGTACTGAAGGATAAGATTGCCGAGCAAGAAGCTCAAATTGCAGGAGCTCAGAGTGAGATTTCATCTTTCGTCGATGACAACCAAGGATTGAAGTCGGAGGTCGGAACATTGACGGATCAACTGGCTATGTCCGAGCATAAAGCCAAGCTGCTCGAGGTCAAATTGCAAGAATGTGAGGCCAAGCTACAGAGGGAACGGACCGAGCATCAGGAAACTCGAAAGGATCGACTAGATAAGCAGACCGAGCTGATCAGAGCCCGAGAAGCTCATGCTGCCGAGGTGGTGAAGTTTGAGGAAGCAAAAATTAATATTGGGAAAGCCAAATACGATGAGGGCTTTCAAGCTGGAAATGAGTCAAATGCCATTGCTGTCGAGCAGGGAGTTACGACAGAAACCGAGAAGACCGTGGATGATGACCCAGTGGGGATGCGGAAGGGCCGGATCTCGATCTGGAGATGAAAACAAATATCAATTTACGTTGGATGATCGAGCGTTGCAAACATGGCTTTTATGATTTTTATGATCTGCGAGTATTTCTCTTTCGCAAACTTGCTAAGTATGGGTTTGATTTGGAAATGAAAGGCGCGCACATCCCTGTCGATGAGGACGAGCGAGATTATTGTGAGTGGCGCCTAGGTCGGTTTGAGGTGATGGATGATAATCCCAATTTCCTTCCTCTTTCGAAAAATCGCGCCTAAGCTCTTCGACGTGCGTATGTTAATATGGTGCTCAAAGGGGAAGAAGAGAAGAGGGGAAAGCTTGTTGACATCTTTGTGGAGACTTTAGCCGAGGTGACTGTGGACCAAGGTTTTGACCTCATGACCCCTGAGGCAATTCGGAGGTCGGTGGAGAAGTATGTCGCAGAGAAGGCTAAGGCGTTGGCAGCCGAGGATGAGGCAGCGAAGGCGGCTCCAAATTTGACCTGATCCCAGTCGATGATGATGCCGTTGCAGCCGCTATTCAGGCAAAATAAATTGCCGCTTTGGAGAAATTCCATGAACAGATGAAAAATTCCGGCCGAGAGAATGGAGAGAGTAGCGGCACGGCTAAAGATGATGCCGGCGAGGGGAGTTGAAGATGCGTGATGCCAGACTTATCTTACTTTGCCTTTGTTTTGTCTGATGCTTTCAATTTCGGAATCGAATTTTTTGTCTATTTTATGTTTTTTAGAATCGGGTATCGACGTGTTCATATTTTCGATCGATTTGTTAGTGAACAAAAAAATGTATGATTTTGCTGAAATTCGAATGAACAACTCTGGTTTATATTGGTGTTGTTCCCATGACTTTGATAAAATATCTATTTTTTAGTATCTCGGAACAAAAAAAAACATATTGTTTATAATAAAACTGTTTGCTATAACTTTTCATCTCAGATTGCATAAGTATATTTGATGATTGACTAAACAGCCACTTCAAGATTTAGTCAAGACCGAAGTTTTATTAGAAAACAAATATGCTACTTATCGGCTCTGAGATGAGAAGTGTTTATCAAATTATAAGTTCACCTTGTTCCGAGTTCGCTCCAACTTTTGATAGGGAAGTCGGTGCCATTATATGCCGACTGTTGTGGTTACCAAGTTTCTGTTGATGCTCGGTTCTTATATTTTTTTCAAGAAATCGTAAAAGTACCGAGTCTTTTTGATACTCGGTTTTAATTGTTTTTGGAAATTACGACCTCTCCAAATTATCATTAGGAGTGTGAGAGATCGCCTCAACACCAAGACCATTAATGCTTGGATTTTTGTCATAGCACCGAGACCTTTAATGCTCGGAATTTTATGCAGAATGCCGAGACCTTTAATGCTCGGACTTGATATAGAGCGCCAAGACCTTTAATGCTCGGACTTGATATTGAATACCGAGACTTTTAATGCTCGGACTGAGACCTTTAATGCTCGGATTTGGTGTAGAATGCCGAGACCTTTAATGCTGGGACTTGATATAGAATGTCGAGACCTTTAATGCTCAGACTTGATATTAAATACCGAGACCTTTTATGCTCGGACCGAGACCTTTAATGCTCGGATTTGGTGTTTTGGGACACATGGTGATGTGCGGGCCTCAGAGCTTTTACAACAAAAAGTTACTTTCATATATCAAAAGGATTGATACAAAAGCTTTGTAGTAGGTGAATGGTTGTTTGTTTGAAGTTTTGTAGTAGGTAAATGGTTGTATGTTTGAGGGTTTATAGGATTTCGGGCATTACAACAAAAGGGTGCTTTTATACATCAAAAGGGTTGTTGCAAAAGCTTTGTGGGGGATTACTGGTAATATTTTTTCAGGAACACCGCGTTCCACGGGTATTGATGTGGGGTTCCATCAGGGTATTCAATTCGGTATGCTCTGTTGGGCAGTACTTGACTAACTTTGAACTATCCCTCCCACTTTGGTTTCAGTGGCCCTGGGTCTGGTCTTGTAATGTGTTTTAAGACCAGTTCGCCAACTCAAAATACTCGTGGTTTGAGTTTTGCAGAGAGATATTTTTCGCTTTTGCGCTTGTAAGCGGCGTTTTTGAGTTCTTCATGCAAGCGTAACTCGTCAAGTAAATCGAGGTTGGCTTCAAGAATGCGGGAATTGGATTCTTCTTCAAAATTTTGAACTCGATATGTAGGCGCTCCGAGTTCGACGGGTACCATGGCTTCGGTTTTGAGACCATTCTTGATGATCTTGTTGACGGCTTCAACTTGGCCGTTCGCTTGCGGGTGATAAAGAGAGGAGTAGAAATGTTTAATTCCGTTTGTCGCAAAATTCTTCAAGACGTTTTCCTTTGAATTTTCTTCCATTGTCGGTTACGATGGCCTTTGGGATTCTAAACCGGCAGACTATAGATTTCCATATAGAGTCGATCATCCTTTGTTCGGTGATCGTAGCCAGAGGTTTTGCCTCTGCCCACTTGGTGAAGTAGTCGACGGCGACTACTGCAAACCTAACCCCTCCTTTTCCAGTCGGTAAAGGGCCAATCAAATCGATTCCCCATTTAGCGAAGGGCTATGGACTATAGACAGATTTAAGAGTTTCTGGGGATTGGTTAACATTTGCCGTGAACATTTGGCATTTGGGCATTTACGAACCCATTCTACAGCATCCGACTTCAGGGTTGGCCAATAATATCCTTGTCGTAAAATCTTGTAGGCTAGCGCCAGGGTGCGAACCGCATATTCCTTCCTGTACTTCTTCGAGGACATATTTTGACTCCTGCTCGGTCAAGCATTTTAATAATGAGACCCAGTAAATTCGCTTGTATAAAACTTCACCATCTAACGTGAATCGCGCAGCTCGAATTTGCAAGGCTTGAGCTTCTTTAGGGTCATCAGGCAAAGCCGCAGTAGTAAAAGATACCATTTAATTGGATCCATCCAAGTCGGCGGAGCGTGGGGTACAGCCACATCGGTGGCCAGGACTTCGGTTGAGGTAGTTGACGGTAGGTCCTGTTGTCCGACTTGCCCGTACTCAACAATTTCCATTCCAACACTCGATGCCAATCGTGATAGAGCGTCGGCTTGAACGTTCAAGGCTCTAGGGATGTGTTCGATTTAAGCGACAAATTGGGACAATTTTTTTCACCAGGGCTAAATAGGGAGTTAATCGGGGTTCTTTGACTTCGAAAGTACCATTGATTTGGTTGACAAGTAACTGTTAATCTGTGAAGACTTTGAGAAATTTGAGGTTCATAGATTCTGCCAAACTTAATTCGGACAACAGAGCTTCATATTCAGCCTCGTTTGTGGCAGGAAAAAGAAATTTCACAGAATGACAAAACAGTTTATTTTCGGGGTCGGCAAGGACAATTCCTCCCCCTACTCAGTTAGCTGTTGCGGATCCATCAACATACAGGACCCAAGGTTGATTGTCGTCCTTGACTTCTATTGTTGGGGTGAACTGTAATATCCCATTCAGTAATTAATAAAAGTGATTATTCTAAGTTGAACTAATTACTTTTATTAATAATGCTCGTTCCTAGTTGCGAGCCAGTTATTAAGTAATTCAGTTAAAAATTCGACTTTAAGTCGAAAGTATTCTCGGTTCAATATTATTCAATAATCGAGCTAGTTCAGTAATTAATTAATTCCGGTCTGTTTATTTTTATAAATGGATTTATAAGACGGGATTAATTAATATAAGATGACGAATAATCAAAATTGAGTATATTTTGATTAATCGTTTAAGATAAGTAGTGAACTGAACCCAAGTATGTTCGGTCATGAGTTGAACTTAATTAAGAAATAGCCGAGCCTTAGTACTAAATACTTAGAATTTTTCTAAGTGTTTAAGTCATCAAGATAAGATCATAATATCGAGCCTTAGCATAAGTTGATACAAGTTAAGTCTCGAAGTGCGGTTAAGTATCCATGAACATTTAAGTGATAAATGTTCAAAGAAGTGAGAAAATTTATTTAGACATTATAGTCTATTATTTTAAGAGAAACCAAAATTTTTAGAATTTTTGGTTTTACGGTAATCGTATGTTTTAAGTCCGAATTGAGTTCCGTAAATTTTATTATTCTTGTTTTTCTTAGCATGTTCTAAGATCATATATGAGCATTAATTTTCATAAAAAGAGTTTTAAGAGTCAACCATTTTGAAAGAAAATGCATAAGAAATAAAAAGGGTGATTTTTATTATTTTTATTATTTTTTTTCTAAAGACTTTTATATGATGAATGGGGACATTTTTTTAAATAATATATGGAATCATTTCCATCACATTGAGCACGAAATTTTGGTCATCAATTGGTGAGAATGAGATGAGAAAATCACAACAAAGTTTTGTTAAGTCTTTAAGTTAGCATTTTTTTTCAACAATTGATGAGAATTTTATTAAACTTGGTGGAATAAGTTTTATCTACCAAAAAGCTCATTCATGGCTATAACTAAAGGCCATTTTTGATGATTAACTATGTGTTTGATGAGTATACAAGTTAATCATAGAATAGTTTATGATTAATTAAGTTTATAAGTTTAAATTGTTTATTATGATCATTTCTTCGCTCCAATGTGATGTTTTGCCAATTTGTGCCTATAAATAGAGGCATAAAAATCATAGTTCTCATCAACCAAGTTTTTAATGCTCAGGACAGCAAGGCAATTCTTGATATCAAAACTCTCAAACCAGGAAAACCTGACAGATTGTACTGGAAATTCAACAAGAATGGGAAGTTCACAGTATCCAGTACTTATTCCTTCCTGTCTCAGCAAAAACTTCTCTCACTTGACATAGCCAGTAGCAGCTGCACTCCAAACTCCAGAATCAGACAGAGGCTTTGGAAAATGAAGGTGGTCAACAAAGTTAAAATCTTCATTTGGAAGTGTATAGCAGAGGCCCTACCAGTTAAAACCAAATTGAGGGAGAGAGGCCTAACCATAGATGTGGTTTGTAGAACTTGTAGAGTGGCTCCAGAGACTATAAATCATGTCTTATTTCACTGTCAGAGAGCGGTTCAACTGTGGAAGATGGCCCCTATCTCCTGGACTCAATTGCCAAACCATGACTCTTCCTTCAGAGGCTGGTGGATGGAGATTTGCTCCATTGACAACTCAGAGACATCACAGGCCCGAATTCAACTTACTACCTATATCATGTGGTGGCTTTGGATATCGCGCAACCTAAGCATCTTTCAAGACATCATCATGCCTGTTAAAGTCACATTGAAGGCCGTTCAGCAGGACTGGTTGGATTTCATACAAGTAAAGTCATAATGCGTCTGTTTTTAGTTTGTTGGCTGTGTAGTTGTGTCCTTTTGTTGGTTGGTTGTTTGATTCGGTTTTGCGTTTTCCCTTTTCACCTCTAGGCCTTGAGGCAGTGGATGGTGCTTGTAGTTTTTTCTTGATCTTTTGTTGTTATTTTCTTTTTAGTTTCCTTTTAGTAGGTTGAGGTTCTAGGCCGCTTTGGGCGCGTCCTTTCAGTTTGCTTTTTCGGTTTGGATTGTATTATTCGAACTTGGTTCGCTTTGAGTTATAAAAAATCTTT
>BKCP01006738.1:0-87096 GCA_008636005.1 Striga asiatica | reverse complement strand
ANTTATCTTAAAGTTACATGCTTATGTTCATGTTTTGATAATGAGTTTACATGTTTAGTAGATGATATTAAGTGTTTAATAATATTTTTAATATGACGTAGATATTAAAGTTTTATATGAATATAAGTATGATAGAAAATAAGTTATTTCCAGCTTATATATATGTCATATGTGTTCAGTTATGATGAGATTTTTACCTAGCTATGAAAAATCTGGAAATCTATGCTTCCTATGGTTATTTTTTGTGTAAAAGAGGAGTACATAGGATCAAGAATCAAGTCATTTAGTTTAGTATAACTCAAGATATGAATTTTTAAAGTTTATCATGCAAGCTGAATTTTATGTACTTGTTTCCAGCAGCAACTTTAAACTTGAATAAGTCGAGATATATGCATGATAAAATTATAAAATTTTTATGACATGTCTAAATATGAGTTAAGAATATGACTGTTAAGTTTCATAATTTAAAGATGAGAAATGAATAAGTTATGAATATAAGAAGGCATATATGTAAAGATAAGTATATATGCAAGAGTATTCATGAAATGTTCAAGTTGTTAAATTGAGATTTTTTTGATCAATTCTCATATAAGTGATGAGCAAATTGACAAAGTTTTGGTTTAATATGTTGAGTATACAATTTTATAAAAATCGTATTAATTATGACATATTAAGATCATGATTAAATGTTATGATTAAAAGATGAGTATGCTTGAGATTATTTTCACTTTCAAGTTATACAAGTGAAATATGATTATAAGCCAATATGTAAGATTTGGGGAAATATGATATATGATGAGTTAAGTAATTGATTGAGTAAAAGATCAAGAAAAGTTAATTTGAGAAAAAGTATTATTATTGAAATTTCTATAAGATTTGGATGAGTTATCCGAAAGAATTAAGAATCCGAGCATCTTATTGAGTATACGAGCATAGTACTTAGTATATTTGTTTATATATTTTTTTTATGTAGCTTGAAGAGTTTGCTACTCGAGAACAACACTTACGATTTTTCAAAAGACGAAAGGTGGGGACCCAGGCTGGGTATTACATTGAGTATAATATTGGTATCATGTTCGAGGTATGTATAAAGTTTAAGTTTTTACGCTTGGGAAGAAGGCCACAAGTTGCCTTACAAGTACTTCCTAAGTTCTGATGGAGGCCGCCTAAGTTGCCTTAAGAAATATCCATCAGATTGTGCACAAGTATCCGATCAGATATCGGAAAGAGAAAGAGTAAAGTTTCATTTACTGGAACAGTCCAGTTATGTATATACCGAAGATCATGATATTGTATTATTATTGCTGTTTACTTTAGTATGGGTTTTTATGGAGTACAAGAGGATCAGTACTCACCCCCATTATGTTTTTCAGGTAACAAGGTCGGGCCGGAGGTGTGAGCTCGAGAAGTGGTGGTGGTGGTCGTGCATTTCATTCAAAGGACATTCATTAAGTATTTGATAAGTTTGTATATTAAAATACGCTTTCAATTATTCCGCTACGCACATTGAATATTGAACTTGCATTTTAATCAATTTATGATTTCAAGTTTTTAACATTTTGAGAAGTATGAACATAGTATAATTATATGCAAGTTTAAAGGAAATCTGTTTAATTATGTCTAAAAAGAAATATTAGACAAAGTTTAAAGATAAACGGATTTTCAAGAAGATAAGATTGAGTAGCATCCCGAAGTATTCGCAAAAGATTTCGAAAGAGATATAAGTATTTTCGAAGTAAAAGTTGCGAAAAATTTACTCTGATAAGCGGGGTGTTACATGAACTCCGCAATGAAGTCGGAGAGCACTTGAGCTTTGACCGCAGTCCTCGGTTTGTAATGGATATCGAACTGCCCGAGTTCCACGGTCCATTTGACCATCCTTCCCGAGGTGTCTGGTCGGTGTAAAATTTGCCTCAAAGGGTATGACGTAAGAATAGTTATTGAATGCTCCTAGAAGTAAGGTCGTAACTTCGGAGCAGCTGTGATCAATGCAAAGGCTAGTTTCTCCATGGGCGGATAACGTTGTTCGGCATCGTGTAAGGCTTTGCTGATGTAATATACTGGGAACTACTGCATTGCTTCTTCTCGGACAAGAACTGCACTGATTGCCGAGTTACTCACTCCCAAATACAGATATAACATCTCCTCGAGAATCGGTTTCTGCAAAGTTGGAGGTCGGGTAAGCACTTCCTTGATTCCTTGGAGTGCCTTTTGGCATTCTTCTGTCCATTCGAAACACTTTCCTTTCTTGATGGAATCAAAAAATGGCTTACAAGCGATCTGTTGACTTCGAAATGAATCGATTGAGGGCAGCAAGTCGCTCGGTTAAGGCTTGAACACCTTTCACCGACGACGAAGGAGCAAGATCTTGATTCGCTCGGATTTGACTGGGTTAGCCTCGATCCCGTGTTGACTCACCATATATCCCAAAAATTTGCCTGATCCCACTCCAAATGTGCATTTTTTTGGATTTAGGACCATTGAGTAATCACGTAAAATGTTGAACATCTCTTGTAGATGCACGACGTGATCAATTGCTCGCACCGACTTGACCAACATGTCGTCAACATAAACTTCCATGGTTCGTCCGATCAAGGCCGAAAACATCTTGTTAATGAGTCGTTGGTAAGTGGCCTCTGCATTCTTCTACCCAAAGTGCATCATTGTGTAACAATACAATTGCGAGCGGAGTAAAACGAGGTATGTTCGGCCTCCTCGGGGTCCACTGGAATCTAGTTGTATCCGGAATAAGCGTCCATGAAGCTCATGAGCTCGTGCCCCGCCGTGGCGTCGACCATATAGTCAATATGCGACAAAGGATAACTATCCTTAGGGTAAGCTTTGTTTAAATCGGAAAAGTCGATACATAGACGCCATAGACCATTACTTTTCTTGACAAGAACCGGGTTTGATATCCACGTCGGATACTTGGTTTCCTTGATGAATTTGTTATCAATATTTTCTGAATTTCTTCTTCTAAAGCTTTTTGTCGATCAGAGCTTAACTTTCTTCGCTTTTGGACAACTGGTCTCACGGTTCGGTTGAGGTTAAGCTTGTGACTCGCTAGTTTCGAATCTATTCCTTTCATATCCTCATGTTTCCATGCGAACACATCACAGTTATTTTGAAGGAAATGTATGAGTTGGGTCCTTAACCGGTTCCTGAAGATTGACACCAATTTTTAACACTTTGTTGCACGTCGGTTCATCAACATAGATCGATTCAGTTTCTTCACAAGGTTCTCCTCGGTCGTTACGACTTTTTTATTTGAATTGAGTTCTCGGGTCAAGTTCATCTTCATCTCGGATCGGCTCCTTGCCCGGTCGTCTTCTGGGATCTAAGTTTTCGTTAACATAAATCGATTCAGTTTCTTCACAAGGTTCTCCTCGGTCATTACGACTTTTTTCTTTGAATTGAGTTCTCGGGTCAAGTTCATCTTCATCTCGGATCGGCTCCTTGCCCGGTCGTCTTCTGGGATCTAAGTTTTCGTTGTCAACGCCATTCGGGATGAATTCCACATTGGCCTCTGGTTTCTCGACCTCGGTAGATTCCTTTTTGGATGGAGAGATCGCTTCGTGATCGTTTTGATCAATGTTCTGAAAACCGGACCGAACCGGCTAGTTCGACCGGGAACCAGCCACTACACCGGTCCGGGTTGAGGTGTAAAACCGCTTAGCTCCAAAACCGGCTGAAAACAGCTTGAACCGGACCAAAACCGTAAAACCAGAAGCGGGTTGCGCGGGCCAACGGTCCAGTTTTTGTCTTCGAAGGGAGATGGATGTGAAACCATATAAATACATGTACTGCTTTCTTACAGTTTACGATGTGGGATTGACATCAATTGTGCGATTAAATGCATTATTTTCGCGGGCCCGCAGCATGCATATGGGCTGGTAATGTGAGAACAATTTATAATGGGCCACGCTGGGAAATCTTTTGTGCAAACATGTTAGTGGGATTGTGGACTTTGTCTCAATTCTAACCCTGGAAATCCATTTTGTATTATTATTTTAAATTGTGATTTCACTTTATATGGATAGATTTTATAGTGTGCTTGAATGTCTGTTATTATATCATAATCTTTTTGTATTTGTATAATACATTTTGTATCATTTTTCATTTTATAAGTCTAAGCTTGGAATAAGACGTGTTAGCTAAAATAATTAGAATATGAATAATTCTTTATTTATTTGTTCTTTTATTTATTAATTTATTTAGACAAATGTCATGACACACTATAAAATAAATATACAATTATATATTATACATATAAAATAAATAAAAAATATATATTAATTAGACCGGTTCAACCACTGGTCGGACCAGTGAACCATTGAACCGGTAGCTTCACCGGTTCAATGACCGGTCCGGTTTTCAGAACATTGGTTTTGATCGATCAGTTTGGTAGCGTGGATTTCACCAGACGGTTTGGTTAGAATAAGTTCTCGTACTTCTTTATGTTCTCCATAGTGTGTTCCTTTGCCGCATGCTGTTGGAAATTTGAGGGTGTAATGATAAATGGATACCGCAGCCCGCAGCTTGTAAATAGCAGTTCTCCCAATAATGACGTTATACTCGTTCTTGATATCCATGACCTTGAAGGTTTCAATAATGACTTTTGTTGCACTGTCCGGCCCCCCAAAACAGATTGGTAAAATTATCTATCCAAGAGGACAAGAAATACTCCCATTGAATCCTTGAATTTTGTCGTTACAAGGTTTAATTTCAGATGGATCAAGGCCCATCTTTTCGAACGCTCTGAGCATCAATATACTCGAGTAGGACCCTGTATCCACCATGATGCGGTGCACGGTTATGCCACAAATGGGAGTTGTGATGATAAGAGCATCGGAATGCGGGTGTGAGAACAGCCTGGCATCTTCTACGCTAAATGTGATCGGGCAGTTTCTGGAATTAATGGTGTCACGGAGATCGGTAGTTTGAACCTGTTTTCCCGAATTGTAGGCCTGCCGAGCATAAGCTTTAGCTTGACGTCGGGAGGAGACCCATTCTTCCGTGACTTGCGTTCACTCGTTGGATAATGTCTTGATCAGCGTCTGTAGATTGGCCTCGTTTTGCTCTTTTTGGATTTTCATCTTGAGAGTAACCAGAAATTTTCGAAGTGAAGGCGAAAACTTCTTTGTCGCCTTGTCGGATTCTCTTTGGATTCGGAGCTCGGTCGTCCTCGTCATCTTTATCTAGAGCTTCAAAGTTTCGTCCCTGCCTTTGGATATCGGAATTTTTCAAAAACCTTCGTAGTTGAGGATGACCGATTAATCGTAACAAAGCTGCTAACAAACTGAAGCACTCGTCGGTGTTATGTCCGGGAGATTTATGATAGTCACAATATTTTGATTTGTCCAGTCGGTCCTCGGGTATCTTGATTGGCCTGGGTTCGAGCAAAATCTCTTTCCTCTTCAACTCTTCGTAAATAGTCGCAGCACCAACCGAGTAAACAGTTTGATAACCGAACTTCAACTCGTCTCTATACTTCTTCTGAGCAGCTTTTACTTCTGGGGAATTATAATCTTCTTTTGAGGGGGCCCCGAATTGAGGCCTCTCCGATTTCCCACCGAACAGCTTCTTGTTCTTTTTCGAACCACCAGATTCGGACTTCGGTTCCTCGAAGAGAAGTTGAAATCAGGAACCGACATTGACTCCTTAGCAATAATGTGTTACTGTGCTCGGGCGAGGAATTCTTGAAAAGTACTCGGTTTATTCTGACAAAGGGTCCACTGAAACATGAAATTCAATTTCAGCCCAGCAATAGCTAGGACTAACAGTGTTTCTGGATGGCAAGGTTCCATTTTCTGAACTCGTTCGTTAAACCGAGCAACATATTCCTTCACACTTTCATCATCTCGTTGAGTGATATTCGCAATTGACTCCTTAGGAATAAGACAAACCTGGGCCCCAATAAAATGCGAACGAAATGCTGACCTAAGCTGCTGCCATTTCCATATGGAGTGCATAGGTAACGAGTGGTACCACTTTTGTGCTCGAGGCCCCAGGGTGAGACAGAACATCCGGCAATGTAGAGCGTCAGTTGCACCATGGAGATCCATCCAAGAGGTATAGTGTCCAAGATGCGCATCGGGATCCGAGGTCTTGTCATACAGTCCGATTTGTGGAACCTTTACTTTACCAGGTATGGGACCCATAGTTAGCTCGGGGGCTAAAGGCGATTCAACTTCTAAGTATACCTGACCCGGTTCCGAAGGCTGAAAATTCGGTGGTGGTCGCACTTGAGTGGCACGCCGTGCTTCGAGTTCAAGTTCGGCAATTCCTCTTCTCAGCATCTCGGTTTTTGAGTTCTCACGTCGGTTAAGAAGATTTATCTCGATATGCTGACGCAAGTTGGGAAGATTGTCAGATTGTTGGGGTATCGGTTGAACATGAGCGGCAGCTCTCCGAGCATGTCCCGGGTGACTTTCGGCCGTCGCTTCCTGCAGGTTATTCCCGTCAGGCGGCGGTGCTAGTCCCGCCGGTGGGCCTTGATGATTATTGTCTCGAGGATGAGAAGTGGCGTGTGAAGCCTGTAACACCCCGCTTATCAGAGTAAATTTTTCGCAACTTTTAATTCGAAAATACTTTTAACTCTTTCGAAATCTTTTGCGACTAACTCGGGATGCTACTCAAACTTATTTTTCTGAAAATCCGTTTATCTTTGAACTTTGTCTAATACTTCTTCAGACATAAAGAAAACAAATTTATTTAAACTTGCATTTAACTATATCATATTCATACTTCTGAAATGATAAAAACTTGAAATCTGAAATTTATTAAAATGCAAGTTCAAGTCTTAATATGCGTAGCGGAAATACTTAAAAACTTGATTAATTATACAGACATATCAAATTCATAATAAATGTCCACTGAAATAAGTGCACGACCACCACCACCACTTCTTGAGCTCACACCTCCGGCCCGACCCTGTTACCTAAAAAACACAATGGGGGTGAGTACCGATCCTCTTTGTACCCCGAAATCACCCATACTAAAGTAAACAGCAATAATAATACAATATCATGATCGTTGGTATATATCTAGACTGAAAATCTGTTCCAGTAACTGAAACTTAATCTGGCCGATATCTGATCGAATACTTATGCACAATCTGATGGATATTTCTCAAGGTAACTCAAGCGGCCTCCATCAGAACTTAGGATATACTCTAAGACAACTGAATGCCTTCTCATCCCAAGCGTATAAACTTAAATTGTATACATACCTCGGACATGATATCAATATTATACTCAATGTAATATCCAGTCTGGGTCCCCACCTTTCCTCCTTTAAAAAATCGTAAGTGTTGATCTTGAGTAGCTAACTCCTCAAGCTACATAAAAACATATAAACAAATATACTAAGTACTATGCTCGTATACTCAATAAGATGCTCGGATTCTCAACTCTTTCGGATAACTCATCCAAATCTTATAAAATTTCAATAGTCATGCTATTGCTCAAACTTAACTTTTCTTGATCTTTTACTCAATAAAATACTTAATTCATCATATATCATATCTCTCAAATCTTATATATTGGCTTATACTCATTTTTCACTTAATTAACGTGAAAGTGAAAATTTCTCAAAACATACTCAACTTTTAAATCATAATTCTCAATTATGATATTAATATGTGAGACTTAAAACAATCTTTATAAAATTGTATACTCAACATATTAAACTAAAACTTTGTCAAATTGCTCGTCACTTATATGAAAATTTTTCATAATAATCTCACTTAAAAAACTTGAACATATAATGAATATTCGCACATATAAAATCATCTTTACATATATGCTGTCTAAATATCTTAAATCATTCATTTCTCAACATTAAATCATGAAATTTAGCAGTCATGTTTTTAACTCATATTTAAACATGTAATAAAAATTTCATAATTTTATCATGCATATATCACGACTTATTCAAGTTTAAAGTTGCTGCTGGAAACAAGTACATAAAATTCAGCTTGCATGATAAACTTTACAATTTCATATCTTGAGTTATACTAAACTTAATGACTTGATTCTTGATCCTATATACTCCTCTTTTACACAAGAAATAACCATAGGAAGCATAAATTTCCAGATTTTTCATACCTAGGTAAAAATCTCATCATTGCTGAACACATATGACATATATATGAGCTGGAAATGATGTATCTTCTAGCATGCTTATACTCATATAAAAATTTAATATCTAAGTCATATAAAAACATTATTAAACACTTAATATCATATACTAAATATGTTAAAAAGATAACATCTTACCTCCTTCTTGCTTGAAAATCTAAAGTTGCTCCTTGACTTCTTCGAAAATTAAAACTCTACTATTTTTATTTTTATTTTTCTCTCTCTTTCTTTCTTTTTGATGAAACTATGATGATTTGAGAAGATACTTGATGATAAAATCTGATTGAAATGCCTCTATTTATAGCCATGAATGAGCTTTTGGTAGATAAAACTTAGTCCACCAAGTTTAATAAAATTCTCACCAATTGTTGAAAAAAATGCTAACTTAAAGACTTAGCAAAACTTTGTTGTGATTTTCTCATCTCATTCTCATCAATTGATGACCAAAATTTCGTGCTTAATGTGATGTAATTGATTCCAAATATTATTGAAAAAATGTCACCATTCATCATATAAAAAGTTTTGGAAACAAAATAATAAAAATAATAAAAATCATCCTTTTTATTACTTATGCATTTTCTTTCAAAATGGATGATTTTTAAAACTCTTTTACTGAAAGTTAATGCTCATATATGGTCTTGGATCATGCTAATAAACCAAGAATAATACAATTTACGGAACTCAATTCGGACTTAAAACGAACGTTTACCGTAAAATCGAAAATTCTAAAATTTCCGGTTTCTCTTTAAATAATTTAAATAGACTAAAATGTTAAATAAATTTTCTCACTTCTTTGAACATTTATAACTTAAATGTTCATGAATACTTAGCCGTACTTCGAGACTTAACCTGTCTCAAATTTTACTAAGGCTCGATACTATAATCTTATCTTGGCGACTTGAACACTTAGAAAAATTCTAAGTATTTAGTACTAAGGCTCGGCTATTTCTTAATTAAACTCAACTCATGACTGAACATACTTGGTTTCAGTTCACTACTTATCTTAAACGATTAATCAAAATATACTCAATTTCGATTATTCGTCATATTATATTAATTAGTCCCGTTTTATAAATCCATTTATAAAAACAAACAGACCGGAATTAATTAATTATTGAACTAACTCAATTACTGAATAAAATTTAACCGAGAATACTTTCGACTTAAAGTCAAATTTTTAACTGAATAACTTAATAACTGGCTCGGAATTAGGAACAAGCATTATTAATAAAAGTAATTAGTTCAAACTTAGAACTAAAATAATTACTTTTATTAATTACTGAATGGGATATTACAATCTACCGCCCTTAAAACTATTTCTGCCCTCGGAAATACTAAAACTAAGATACATACTAACTATGTATATATCAGAACTCGTACTCTGGAAAACGAGTGCTAATATCTGTTAGAGTAGGATACCCGGCGTTCCAATCAGATTGGACGTTTTCTACTTGTAAATACAATCTATTGGAATTATATTATATAAAAGGCATTACTTTATTTTAAGAGTAAGCATTTATCCTATATTTGCACTTAAGATAAAATCCGTAGATCACATATAGCTATAAGGTATGGTTGCGCATAGAGATGGTGATCATGGAACATACCTTGAAAGTTGTGATCTTAAATACAGTTCCAAGTCGTTGGATGTTTCGAGATGAGATATCGAATAAATCCGGAAAAGACTTGCACATATGATGTATACTTGTTGGACAAGAATGTTGCATTCCATCAACATTAGCGTGGGACGCAAATACATATATGTGGGTGCTTGTTAGAGAACAAGTTCATTGAATATGACAGTATGAAAATTCTTAATGATAATTTATCCGTCGAATAAGAATTTTCATGTTACAATAGTACATGATTAATCCTTAGATCTGAGGCACGATGGTAACTTTGTGCATATTATATTTTACTCTGATTTATCCTTTTGATTGCTAGCACAATCGCATAAAGGGATATTTTGGGTATTATATTAATATGTATGGAAGTTTGTCAGTGGCCAACAAAGAATTCGACACTTATAAAGATAAGTGAATTTCCTATGTGTTTCATAGTTAGTAATTCAAAGTCCTTGGCCAAGGCGAGATGAATAGAGATTCATAAATGAATTACTAAACTTGAAATGGAATCATAGTTATTAAATCAATTTGGGTTTCGACAAAATCATACCCAAGATTTAATAGAGAAATTGGATGTCGAAAGGATTTTACATGTATGGACTTGTAATTGAAATAGGTTTACTCGCTATTCACTTAATACTAGATTCATGCTACTTGCTAGATGTTCCCATGATATGTGGGTTCTTGAAATTAAGGAGTTAATTTCATGAATAAGAATTAATTAGATTAATTCAAATTACAAAGAGTTGTAAGCCCACTACTAGTATTAATTGTGAACCTAAAAGGTCACACCAATTTTTGAATGAAGGTAAAATTCAAATAGTAATTCTAAAGAGTTAGAATTAATTGACAAAACTAATTTGATTAGATGTCAATTAAAGGAATATACTAAATTAATCAATTAGATTGATTAATTGTATTTTTTGGATATTAATTTAATAATTAATGGAATTATTAAATTAATAGTTGGAATTTAAAATTGGATTTTAATTTTCAAATCCAAATAATAATATGATTATTAAATGAGGAGATGGGACAAAAGATTAAAATAATAAAGTCTTGAAAAATGTTTTCAAGAATTATTATTTTATTAAAGATTAAATATTAATAAGAATAAATTAATTATGGTGGTTTGGAGTTGTTAACCACTCTACATAATTAATCTTATTTTTATTAATACAATATTTAGTGGGAATAGTCCTCTTCAAGAATGAATATTTTATGAAAATATTCTTGAAGACTTTTTATATTTTATGAAAATATTCCACCAAATATTATTATTTTATACTAAAATGTTTAGTATAAATATGGACATACTTGATGTTCATTTTAATCTAAATTTTTGCTAAGTTTTTCAAGAGTTGAAAAAGAGAAAAAATAAGAAGTGTTCTTCAAAATATAAAACAAGAAAGAGTTCTTGTAAAATCTCCTCAAAATATATTCTATACTTATTGAATAAAAACCGAGTAGTTTCTACTAGCGAAGAAACTATTACGGAACCGAATTTCAAAAGGTGGACACGATTAGAGGGAAAACATTTGGATTCCTAAAGCGAGTAACATCAACAAGTGGACGTTACCAAACCGGGAATTGATTTCCTCATCCATCGTCAATTTTGAAGGAGTTCAAGAACAAAGGTAAATTTTAATTTACTTATAACAAATCAAATTTGTATTATTACATGTTTTTAAATGATGACGATTTGTGCATTCGCTATATGTACGTATGGGTTGAGTGTTTATACGATAAATACTTGATTTTGAAACAAAATATTCCGCTGCGTATAACCTGTACGGTACAGGCGAACCCAACAGTGGTATCAGAGCCACGGTTTTCATCTTTAAAAACAGATTTTGATTTGTTAATGTTTATGAGATAAACAAAATAATTAAATGTTTATATGATAAACATATTAATTATTAAAATAAAAATTCGATTTTTTCCACACGAGTCGTGTGATGGGTCACACGGGTCGTATGGCGTAACAACAATTTTTGATTTTTGCTTCGGAATTTTCACACGAGTCGGGTGACATAGTCACACGAGTCGTGTGGACTCACACGACCCGTGTCTTGAGCCACACGAGTCGTGTGAGACAAGAAAAAATTTGTTTTTCCTTACCGCTTTTCTACACGATTCGTGTGATTCGATCACACGAGTCGTGTGGGCTCACACGAGTCGTGTGATTGGGTCACACGGGTCGTGTGACATAATAAAAAAAAATTATGTTTTAATTCATCTGATGGAAATTCTCTCGACGAGGAGCGTTCCACATTCTCTCGACGGGGAGCTTTCAGTTGTTGTTGAGCTTTCGCTTTCTTGCAGAGGAATCTCATTTTCTTTGCACATGCTCCAGGCTCGACTACCCTCTTTAAAAGATCCTTCATAATCCTTTAAGGTAAGACACCTTCCTTGAATTAGTCGACGACTCCCGATCGGAGAAAATTGTTTTCGATATGTCATATGATTTAATCACAACAAGATAAATGATCGTCGCTGGCCTCCAGGTCAAGATACTATAGTGGCTTGCGCCGACCTTTGCGTTCTTGAGTGCACGGACTCGGAGTTATCGCAAACAAAAATCACAAACCTGGCGACAAATAAGGTTTAGCAGAAACAAATATGCTTATCCTTCTTCGTACACAAAGTCTCTTAACAAAGTTAGTTCCAAGTATCAAATACAGGAATTGCACAACAGTTTGAAAGATAAAACACGGATAACGGAAAGATTAATAGACAACACACGATCTCGATTTCCCGATCAGTCGTCCACTCCTTCATCAGTTCATCCTCGTCCGAAGTCAGAGCATACACATGGGATTCTACCTCTGTAATGACCAAATGTCGAGCAGAAGAGTTCATCCCCGTGAGGGTTCAACCACATTCGTCCACCGTTGATCCTATCTGGTGTAGATCACCAATCTCCTTCATTCGCACCTGAAATGAAACGGCACGATCCTCTTCTAGCCTCAATGCCAGTAGTCGGCATAGCGAACTACAACAGAAATGTCGAGTTAGAACTCTGCATATACAGTACGCCAGATCCACTAGAGTTTACGGAGTCATTCCATCAAACTGTCAGCCTCCGCGGAGGTGCTCGAGGCCGCTGGTTTGCTGCACGCGGAGGAGAGGCTCGCCGGGGAGCTTTCGCCAGAAAACAGCGGCGGTGGTCAGGGTGCGTGGGGAGCTCACCGGTGCAGGTCTGCTCGCGGCCTTTGTTGCTGGCGCCGGAACTCGTCGGAGATGGGAGCTTCGATGGAGAAAGATGAAGGGCGAAGGTGATGAAGATGCGAAAATGAGGATGGTGATGATGAAGATGGTCCAAGATGGTGAGGTTGACGACGGGGAAGAAAAGATATATATATTCTCTGTTTTTCTGCTCGATAGGTTGGGGAGAGAAAATGCTAAGGCGTGATTTATTTTTGAAAGGGGAAGAAAATCTGACTACTCACGTAAATAGCCGAGAGATGAGGGGACGGAACAATTATGTGAGGAAAGAGAGACATTAATCTCGTATTTAATGGCTATTAACCACTCTTAAGAATTGGTCAAGGCACAATTAAAGGAATAGAAGCATAGGATTTAAATTTGAACAGATAAAATTGATCAGATAAAAAAAACGTCTGGCGAGGATTAAACAATAAGAACATATAAAAATTTATCTGATTTGGTCCCCATTTTAAGCTCAAATGGGCCCGAATTTAATTTAAATGCGCTAATTCAAAATAATTTGGGTTGGACCTAATTAATCTCGCAATGGGTACGGAAATTAATCCAAATTGGCCAGTTCCTCTCGGGCTCAACTCAAAAATTATACGAGGCTCGGTTCGACGAGGCGAAAAAAAATAAAACCGGTAATATATTTATTATTAACACACATTATTTATTTATCCATAATAATAAACAATTAAGGCAGTTACGAGTACAAATAAAATAAATAAATAAATTTGGACAAATAAAATAAATAATAAAATAATCCCATAATTATTCATAAATTTACGGGGCATTACATCAATACACATGCTCCACTTGCCTCCCGACTTGGAGACCATCACCGTGTTGGACAACCACTCGGGGAATTGGATTTCCTTAACATGACCCGCCTTCAACAACTTCTCCACCTCCTGCTCGATCACCTTGTCCATCTCCGCTCCATTGTGCCTCCTTTTCTGTTTCACCGGCCTTACCTAGAGATCGATATTCAACCTATGCTCAATTACTTTCGCCTTTATACCCGTCAACTCCTCAGCGGTATACGCAACAATATCCGCGAACTCCCTTATCACCCCAATTAACCTTGACCTTATGGGCTCCTCCAACTCCTTCCCTATTTGAAACTTCCTTTCCTCAAAACCTTCCACCATTTAAATCTCCTCAATCTCCCCTCCTGGCTGCATCTCCACCTTCTCCTTCCCTTTATCTAGCTTCTCCTTCTCCTCCTTCGACCTCGAACTCCCAGGTCGACTTAGTGTTCCCTCTTCTGACTTCACCTGCCTCCTCGCGAGCTGTTTATTGTTGCTCCCCGTGGTTTAATAACAGCTCTTCGAAGTAAGCTGATCCCCTGCAACCTCACCAACGTTTTTGCCCACTGGATATTTAATCGTCATATGGTACGTCGACACGACCGCCTGGAACGCATTTAAACTGGTCCTCCCCATTATGATATTGTATGATGACTCCGCTCCCACGACCACGAACCTTACCATCCTTACCTTCCTCATCGCTTCTTTCCCCAAAGCGACAGATAGGCTCACCTCTCCCATTGGCATCACTTCACCTCCATTTAATCCATATAAGGCTGTGGGCACTGGCTTCAGCTCGGCATTGAGCTTCTTGTTTATTTGCATAAAACAATCATAAAACATTACATCCACCAAACTCACGGTATCAATAAACACCCTCTTCACATCAAAGCCTGCCACCTCCGCCGTAATCACCAATGCGTCATTGTGGGGATAAACCACTCCCTCAGCATCCTCTGCCCGAAAACTTATTTTTGGTATTCGAGCAGTAATCCCCACCTCCTCTCTCTTCCTCTTTATCACTCGAACATGCCTCTTCCTTGCATTGTTCGAGTCTCCGTCAGTTGGTCCCCCTGAAATCATGTATATCATCCCTCTCTTCACAAGACCCTGCTCCTCCTGACCTCCTCGATCCCTGCTCCCTCGTCTCCTCTTACCTCCAGCACCTCCTCGATCACCTCTTCCTCCTCGAGGCTCATCGTCCTCATCATTGTCTCGATCGCTCCTCTCCACCGAATCTTCTCGACCCCTCCCCTTTTCCTTTCCCTTCACTTTGTCCTCGTATACAAATTCCTTGAGATGCCCCGCTCTAATGAGGTGCTTGATCTCATCTTTGAGATGCCGGCACTTCTCCGTCATATGTCCGTAATCCTTATGAAAACAAGAGTACCTCCTCGACCTGCACTGTGTCCGTCCTTCATGTATCGACCTAGGCCACGTCACATCCTTATCATCTATCTTCTTCTCAATGACCACCAACACCTCTTCCATCTTCGCGTTCAACAACGTAAAGTTATGGAACCGCGTTCCTCCAAATACTGGTCGATCCTTCCACCTATCTTCCCGTCCTCGATCCATCCTGTCACGCCCTTCTCTCATGGGCGATCTTCCCCTCGGTGATGCCCTCTTAAGCAAGTTCGCTCTCCCTTTCTTGGGCTCTGGCTTAGCAAACTCCTCCAACTTAGCGAACTCCGCCTCTGTCTCCTCGAGGTTAATATACTTCTTGCACCTTTTCAGTACCTCGTCATAAGTACGAGCAAGGGTTTCAGCCAGGGACGTTCGACAGGGCCCTGCTCGTAAACTCCTTATCAACCCTCCAGCTTTCACCTCATCAGCAGCCGTGGGGATCTCCAAACAAGTTTGATTATATAGAGCCACATATTTGCGTAACGACTCCTTCTCCCCCTGCCTCATGGCCATCAAAGTCAAATACGTCTTCTCCTGCACCACGACACTCGCATATTGGGTCATCAGCTTGTAATATCCCTCTCAGTTATTAAGAAAGTAAAGTTTTAGTTCCAAGATTTAGGTAATTTCGAGGCCAAGACATGCAGTTATCAGTTCGAAATTAAGAGTTGATCAAGGAACTAGCCACACGAGTCGTGTGAGAAGCTACACGAGTTGTGTGAAGCCACACGAGTCGTGTGAGAAGGCACATGAGTCGTGTGGGAGGAGATATGAATGAAAGTTAGCTTCGACTTTTTCACACGAGTCGTGTGACAAGTCACACGAGTCGTGTGGAGTCACACGAGTCGTATGGAGTCACACGAGTCGTGTGATATAGCCACACGAGTCGTGTGGGGTCACACGAGTCGTGTGACAAGCCACACGAGTCGTGTGACAAGTCACACGAGTCGTGTGACCGACAGTATGGTTTGATCATTGAGAATCCGATTGTGCTCTCAACCAGAGTCCATTTTTATGATTAATTATGTTTTTGATGAGTATACAAGTTAATCATAAAATAGTTTATAATTAACTAAGTTTATAAGTTTAAATTGTTTATTATGTTCTTTTCTTCACTCCATTATGATGTATTGCCAATTTGTGCCTATAAATAGAGGCCTAAAAATCAGAGTTCTCACACTAAAGAAAAGTACCAAAAGTTATATAAAAGTGTAAGAGAGATAAGTAGAAGAAACTTTGGAGAAGTGAAGAATTTGAAGTAAAGAATCAAGTTTTTAGTCTAGCAAGAAGGAGGTAAATTATTTATCTTAAAGTTACATGCTTAAGTTCATGTTTTGATAATGAGTTTACATTTTTTAAAGTATGTATATCATGATGTAGAAGTTAAGTTTATAATTGATTCTATGAATATAAAGAGTTGAAGTTGTTCAAGATCAATTATATGATATATGTGCTTGATTTGATGAGATATTGATAAAGATATGAATAATCTGAAAGAGTATGATTTAAATGAATGATTCTTATGTAAAAGAGGAGTACATGAGAACAAGAATCAAGTGATTTAGCAAACTATAGCTTGAGTTATGAATTTTTGAAAATGAACATGCAAGATGAATTTTATGTTCACTATGACTTTAAATTCTAATAACTTGATGGATATGCATGCTAAAATTATGAAATTTTTATGACATGTCTAATAATGATTTGAGATTATGACTGTTAAATTTCATGATAAGAAGATGAAAAATGAATGAGTTATTATAATTATAAGGCATATATGTAAAGATGAGTATATATGCAAGAATATACATGATATGATCAAGTTGTTAAAGTGAGATTATTATGATCAACTCTCATATAAGTGATGAGAAATTTGACAAAGTTTTAGTTTAATATGTTGAGTATATAATCTTATAAAGATAGTATTAAGTATGACATATTAATATCATGATTAAATGTTATGATTAAAAGTTGAAGTATTACTTGAGTTTATTTTTACTTTTAAGTTAAGTGAAAAATTTAATATAAGCCAATATCTAAAATTTGGGAGATATGATGTATGATGAATTAAGTATTTGATTGAGTAAAAGATCAAGATGAGTTATAAATCATGAATATGATGTTGGTAAAAGATAAGCATGTTTTGAGTTCATGTATTCAATCAAGTTTAATGTGAAATTTAGTTATTATCACATTTGAGTTATTATCCATCAGAGTGTGCACACGTATCCGATCAGATATCGGAAGAGAAGAGAAAAGTTTAAGTTTTTGTACAAGAACAGATTTCTGGTTACCGATCCGATATCGGTTTATGATTATCTTTATTCGTTACACATCCCCATAAGTTTATTTTTAGGTAACAGGTTGAGGAGGAGGTGTGAGTGGAGCAGCGTTGGTGTGGATCGTGGACTTAAAATGTGACAAGCTTTGATATGGACATTTATAACAGTCTGTATAATTAACCACGTTTTTAAGTATTTCCGCTATGCACATTAAGTATTGAACTTGCATTTTTAATAAATTTCAGATTTCAAGTTTATACCATTTCGAGAAGTATGAATATGGTACAGTTAAATGTAAGTTTAAAGGAAATCTGTTTTCTTTATGTCTAGAGAAGTATTAAACAGAAAGTTTAAAGATAAATGGATTTTTAAGAAGATGAGTTTGAGTAGCATCTCGAGTTAGTCGCAAAATATTTCGAAAGAGTTATACGTATTTTCGAAGTAAGAGTTGCGAAAAATTTACTCTGATGAGCGGGGTGTTACAGGTGGTATCAGAGCTAGAGTTTAAATGCTCTGTATACTAAAAGTTTAAGTTTCTGAAAGAGAAAGTTTTCAGAGAAGCCAAAGTTTTTACATGAAGTTTCAAGAAAACCCGACCACACCTCGTTCACACCTCGCCGACTACCAGGTAAGTGTTGTTAAAAGTTTTTATAAAAGTTTTTAAATATATTCAAATTTACTAAGTCTATGCTCAATAAGAATTCAGATATCCGAACTCTAGAAATCAGTCTATATATTCAGATTAGTATTAAAGTTTGAAATGTAGTTTATCAAGTTAACTAGATCAAGAAAGAGACTCGAACATTCTACGTTAAGCCATTGAATTAAGATTTGAATTAAGATCTGACTATAAAGGTTGATTATGTATTTGAGCCAAGTATCAGAAGTAACGGTATTTCAGTATATAATAGCCAAAAAGTACGGGTAAATCATTGGGGTTTGAAATAAGAACCAAAAGCCGGATAATATCCTGTAGGCTTGAAACTGAACCGTAGAAATAAAGTTTCAGAAAATAGTCAATCATTATAAGTCAGAAGTTTTGATATCTTATCAGTTAGATATCATAAGCTAAAAATTGACAAAGTTCGAGATTAAGTTATAAGTTATTTTGTACTTGTTAGTAACAGTACAACTATACAAAGCACTTTTAAGAAATCAATGAGTATAAGTTTAAGGTATCGACATATAATAGTCATGTAGCCGGGAAAATTATGGAAACTTGAAATAAGGGTTATTAGTCCGAGTTTACCTGGAAATCGAACCTTAAAAGCTATCAGTCAATGAATATCACATTTCAGATACCGAGATAGTTATTTAAACTTCTCGAAAGAATTTTTGAAGTTAAGCAAGAGTAATCTGGACATGTGAAAGTTAAAGATAGTCTGTTTAATAAGTAAATACTAATATGTTTTTATCTCTTTGGAGAAAGTATTTGTCCCCAAAGATAAATGATGAATTAAAAGCCCTAAGTAAGAAATGGCGAGAAGAAGCTAGAAAGATATTAACCAGAACTCTAGTACAAGCTAGGTGTTTCCGGAAAATTAACAATTTCCTTAAAGTTTAGTATAGCTATTTATTAATGGTTATACTGTTCAAGTCATATAGTTAGTGGTTTTAGAATGCGCGAGGCAACGTTTCAAGACCACAACGGAGTAAAGTTTAAGAAGTATAGAATCTTGACTAAATAAAAAAGTTATCTCAATCCAGAAACAAGTAGTATTGATGTGTGAATCAAGTATATACGAGAAGAGAATATTTTGCACAATCAATCTACTTGATAGCTGGAAATTCTAATATCATTGAAAGAATACAAAGATTCGAGCACACTGTTGATAAATTCCTTATTCTAAGAAGCTAGTACAGAAATATCAGAGAAAGGAGATTCAGATAAGCATAAAGGAATTCTCAACTAGTACAAAGTTATATTGCATAAAGGGAGTGTGCGTCTCAAGAGCACAAGACTCCATAACTCTGCCACCCATCATGGCTGTAGTTTCACAAAGATAGATCTAAAGGATCAAATGCTCGCTTGCGTTTGAATCCTGGAGTTTCCACAGAATCTTGAACTGTTGAGATGCTGTTTTGAAGTTTCTTGATAAGTTCAGAGGAAGTGTCAGCAGACTTGAATATTTCTCTTTGGAAAGGAGATATAAAAGTTTGATACACTCCTTCATCTAGAAATCCAAGCAAGTGGTGGAAAAAAGTTATTGAAATTCAACAAACCAATAGGTTTGGTATGAAATTTCACTTCTGCCCAAGTAGCAAGGATAAAAGCAGTCATTAAAGTTCCATATCCACCAGGAAGAACGATGAAAGCATCACAACCAGATATCATAGACATCAAACAGTCATAAATTGAAAGAGTTATCATCAAAGTAGCAGAATCTTTGACAACCTTTGATGAAGTGAGATAAAAAGGATGGATACTTCTCACCTGGATATCAAAGCATTTAGCAGCCATTAAGAGGTTGTTAAAGAAGTAGATACTAGTTCCTCCATAAAGTATGTTGATTTTATGTTTTTCCAACTCTTTCACCAGTTGGCTTACAACATAGATGTTGTGAGGAACATTTACAAATTTAGAACCACCAAGAATGCACACAGTTCTGGGGGGCTGAAGAAATTTGGAACCTTGAGAAGACTCGGCAGTAGCCATTTATTATGAGAGATATTTGGCTATGAAGATAGATTCGCCTTTTAAAGAAGAAAAGTCCCGACAAGAAAGCAGTTGAGTCTTAAATGACTCTTATCTGTCAGAAGCGATAAGATTTATATACAGTACATCGGTACTATCAAGAACAATGTTGACAAACATGATCATTGGAAATAATATTTTCTAGACTATAGAGTTTTTCTTCATGTTTGAGCAGAAGCCATAAAGACATCAGCTCTCGATGCACATATCCACTAGAATGTGTATCAAGAATCTGCCGAATAGTTTGATCCAGAGATTCCTTACTCAAGCCATTCTTGATGAAAGTTATTTTATCTTCCCGATTAGTTGAGACAAAGCCCAAAGAAGTACAGCGAGTGTCACAGTTCCAGCGAGCACATTTATAACAGCCGCCTATTCTTTTTGCTCTACGTTTCTTGGCAAAAGTGCTTTTACCCATACCTGACAGATACTTGTATGCATTGGGATACTCGCCAGATACACGAACTTTTGCTTCAATCAGCCATCTTATATCATTTGGGATGTTATTGAGCATGAGTATTCTCAATCTTTTTACTCGAGCTCGATAAATTCTCTTTATGATATTAAGAGGGAGAAAAGAATAGAATTTTTTAATTTTTAGCAGTGCTAAATCCATTGGTGAGATCGGACCATTGCTGAAGAAGATAGAAGGGTTACCAAGTTGGTTTATAGAAGAAAGATGAGTATGAGATAAGTTTTCGGGTATGATTAAATTATACCGAATGTCAGAATGCACAACCAGTAAGCATTTAATGCCGTCGAGATCAGATGAGAGATGTCTGCAATAATTGAGAAGTTGTTGAGCCTATTTAAGATAGTTGCATTATTAGCTGTAAAAATAAGGTTACCTTAATGCTGGAAATTGTGGTATGACCAGAGAATGGTCAAGTTATTCCACATCAGTACAGAAATTTCAACGAAATTCTCGACTATGTTAAGTCGGAGAAGTCGAAGTAAATATCAATAGTAATATTGAGTAAAAAGTTTCTCGAAAGAGAAGCTAGTTTAATATAGTAAGATGTTAGTATAGAATGGAGATGTGACTTGTTAATGATTACAAGTGACATCGACATTAAGGTACAATGCATATAGATGTTCTGCACCCGAAGGGCCCCGGGTAGTGGGTAAATCGCATGCAATGTATCGCATAGGCAGTCGGATAAGTATTTTATATCAATTTTTCTCTAAAGTTGTCCAGTGTGAATAAAGTTTTACGTAACCATGTTACGTGAGTATGTGTGCGATCCAGAGTATGTGCTTTTGCACAATGAGTTTCAATAAGATTTAACCTACGAGGACCAGCCGATAGAAGTTTTGGACCAGAAGGTTCATTGGCTGAGGAATTGAGATATTTCCACGTTAGTATAAATGGAATCGCCACATATAGAGTTAGATGCCACTGGGGAGTGAGAAGTTGATATTAGTATTCATTTTTTAGATTTCGAGTTATGATATATAAACATAGTTGGTCTATATCTCAGTTTCAGTATTTCCGAGGGCGAAAATAGTTGTAAGGGGGGTAGAATGTAATATCCCTCTCAGTTATTAAGAAAGTAACAGTTTTAGTTCCAAGATTTAGGTAATTTCGAGGCCAAGATATGCAGTTATCAGTTTGAAATTAAGAGTTGATCAAGGAACTAGCCACACGAGTCGAGGGAGAAGCTACACGAGTCGTGTGAAGCCACACGAGTCGTGTGAGAAGGCACACGAGTCGTGTGGGAGGAGATATGAATGAAAGTTAGCCTCGACTTTTTTGCACGAGTCGTGTGACAAGCCACACGAGCCGTGTGACCGACAATAAGGTTTGATCATTGAGAATCTGATTGTGATCTCAACCAGAGGCCATTTTTTATGATTAATTATGTTTTTGATGAGTATACAAGTTAATCATAAAATAGTTTATGATTAATTAAGTTTATAAGTTTAAATTGTTTATTATGTTCATTTCTTCACTCCATTATGATGTATTGCCAATTTGTGCCTATAAATAGAGGCCTAAAAATCAGAGTTCTCACACCAAAGAAAAGTACCAAAAGTTATATAAGAGTGTAAGAGAGATAAGTAGTAGAAACTTTGGAGAAGTGAAGAATTTGAAGTAAAGAATCAAGTTTTTATTCTAGCAAGAAGGAGGTAAATTACTTATCTTAAAGTTACATGCTTAAGTTCATGTTTTGATAATGAGTTTACATGTTTATAAGTATGTATATCATGATGTAGAAGTTAAGTTTATAATTGATTCTATGAATATAAAGAGTTGAAGTTGTTCAAGATCAATTATATGATATATGTGCTTGATTTGATGAGATGTTGATAAAGATATGAATAAGCTGGAAGAGTATGATTTAAATAAATGATTTTTATGTAAAAGAGGAGTACATGAGAACAAGAATCAAGTGATTTAGCAAAGTATAGCTTGAGTTATGAATTTTTGAAGATGAACATGCAAGTTGAATTTTATGTTCACTGTGACTTTAAATTCTAATAACTTAATGGATATGCATGCGAAAATTATGAAATTTTTATGACATGTCTAACAATGAGTTGAGATTATGACTGTTAAATTTCATGATTTGAAGATGAGAAATGAATGAGTTATGATAATTATAAGGCATATATGTAAAGATGAGTATATATATGCAAGAATATACATGATATGATCAAGTTGTTAAAGTGAGATTATTATGATCAATTCTCATATAAGTGATGAGCAATTTGGCAAAGTTTTAGTTTAATATGTTGAGTATATAATCTTATAAAGATTGTATTAAGTATGACATATTAATATCATGATTAAATGTTATGATTAAAAGGTGAAGTATGACTTGAGTTTATTTTCACTTTTAAGTTAAGTGAAAAATTTAATATAAGTCAATATCTAAAATTTGGGAGATATGATGTATGATGAATTAAGTATTTGATTGAGTAAAAGATCAAGATGAGTTATAAATCATGAATATGATGTTGGTAAAAGATAAGCATGTTTTGAGTTCATGTATTCAATCAAGTTTAATGTGAAATTTAGTTATTATCACATTTGAGTTATTAAGTGACATGCGAGTATAAACCAATATCTATGATTTTGAATACATGATTTATATAAGGTTAAATAATTAACCTCGAGTAAAAGTTTAAGAAAAGTTAAGATGTTTGATGACTTAATATTTATTTGAGACATATTAAGCTTATTGAATATCTTTAAGATTCGGATAAGTAAGAGTTAAACATTATTGAGTATATGAGCATAGTACTTAGTATATTTGTTTATATTTTCATGTAGCTTGCAAATACAGCTACAGAACAACACTTACAGTTTTCAAAAGAAGAAAGGTGGGGACCCTAAGTATCACATTGAGTACAATATTGATGTCATATGGGATGAGGAGACCATCAGTTGTCTCAGAGTATATCCTAATGTTTAAGTTTTTACGCTTGGGATGAGGAGGCATTCAGTTGTCTCAGAGTATATCCTAAGTTCTTGGAAGATTCCCAAACGATGATTCACCCGCGAGCACCTACTTTAGAAGGTTTTGCTGTGGATGTCTGGTTCAACTCCGAAAGTGAAGGCTCGATGTAATTGACCTGTCTCTCTCGGTAACGAAGAAGCGGAACTTGAACGAAATTGTATGGTTAGTCGATACAGCTCGATCCGGCCCAACTCAATAAGAAAGAAGATCCACTATCTTTCCAGCTTCGGCTTCGCTTCGTTTCGTTCGTTGGATCCAATTTGAGCAAATTTCCAATTCAAAAGCAAAACTTGTTGGAATTGATAAAACTTTGGCTGGGATATAGCACCTTGGCGTGCCCCCCTCCCTGGCCTCCAGTAGGATGAGTAGTAAAGGATGGTCGAGTTCTGGTCTTGTTTTCGTCCCGGCAAATTCCCCCCTCCGCTTCTATCCCTTGGACCTTTAGGGCTTCTTATTAAGGCATCCAGAAGATCTGCTTGGTGCTTTGTAGTGTAGTATCAGGGCTCAATTCGCTACTTATCGCTTTAGTTTCCACAACCTGTCTGAACAAAAAGTCGACTTATCGGTGAAGGGAATTACGAACAAGGTTTCATAATTTGACTCCCCCAGGACCCTCGTCCACGATTCCGAGCCGGTGGAACCCTCAGATGGAACCATTTGGTTCCCGAAAGTCGGGCTCTCAGAAAAGCCATATGAAAAATCTGACTCTTTCCGGTAGTCGAAGACGCCAAATCCCGCTTTGTTTTTATGGTCGAGACTCACTTCGGAACGTTCGATAGAGGGGCGGAGGCTTGCAATGGTTGTACGGGGGTACCACGTACAGTGCGCGTTCTTGGTGTGCATGACCCGGAGATGTCTAGCCAATCAGAGGAGTTGTTGCACAGCGTCCGGGGGCTTCCACGAGGCGGGGCGTCAGGGGCTTTGAACGCGTTTTGCCCTCGCTGCTGGCTGATTTTATCCTTTGTGCCCAGACTTTGTTTGGTCTTGATTCTAGACTGGAAATAACCCTATGACTATTCATTGAAGAAGCTTAAAAAGACGGAGGAGACGCAAGCTAATACTTCCAATCCTGGAGACTAATCTGGTAACTTGCTCCAAAGAGCCTGTCACTTTGCTTTTGGCTCGAGGACTTGAAATTCAAAGTCACCCAAAACCTTTCTTTCAGTCGAGCAGCGTCCCCCTTATGCTGTGTACCGCGTGCTGGCTTCACTTCACTTGAAGAGAGTCTCTTAGTCACCAGTCTATTAGAGTGTTGAGCTACCGCTTTTCTTCAACCTCTTGTTCATTCATACAAGTATGCCTCTATCGGCTTTCCTCGATCTCTTTCTCCATCCCCTTTCTCCCTTTTAGATTCCCTACTTTTTCTTTTCCCAGGGTTCCTTCAGCACTCTTGCCCACGCCTCACTATCGGGGATTTTATGCATTTTTTATTTGAGGGGAGGGGCGAAGGTTTTTTCTCACAGCGCACACACTGTAGACACGTGAGCTTACTCATTCCTTGTCTGATCCTGTGGTCCATCAGGTTTCTAATTACCTATTACTAGCTCCTACTGCTGAAAGGCAGAAACTGGAGCCCAGAAGGATACTCTTTCATACTATCAGTCAAGTTTAGCTGCGGGGTAGTATTTCCAATCAATTGCTTTGTTGTAACCAAATCTTCATATCAAATGGGACGGCAGTGGTCCGCCGGCAAGCTCGTTCTGATCTTGGACGCAGTACATTGGAATCCTGAAGCACCACCACGAACGCTACCGCGCGTCCACCTGCGGTACGAGCTCAAAACTTATGAGACTTTTATCCCTGTTCGTCTTGATATGTCAGATCGAGGGTCGATGTAATTGAGTTTAGCAATATATATTAATAGAGTAAGGCAAGTGAACCCATGTAACCATCTCGCCTGGGTGACAATGATTCCTCACCGAAGGGTACCGAGTTGATGTGGGATAGAGCGCGGGCGCATTCCCTCTTGTTTTCGGAGATATTGTATGAGATCGCCAGACTGGATCTGCCTGAAGTAGCTTTCGAGCGCAGATGGCTAGCTCGACAACAGCCCGGACCTTGTTCAAGAATCCCATTTCCAAAGTCACTGTCAAAAAAGGTTCGATGTAATTGACTCTGGAGTGCACAGAGGTCTTTCAAGCGGTCTTCTTGTACGAGCTTCCCACGAAGTACTTTTGGTCCATTAAATTGAGGCTCTTTCTGAAAGTGAGAATGTTTTGCTCTTCTTTCGATACAACATGTGTCGTCTGTGGTACCTGTCTTGAGGAATCCCTAAGGGGTGATTCAAAACCATTGAGGCACTCGACTCGGCTGCGGGTTGTCGGACAACCCTTGTCTCCGGGCGGATGTAATTGACCTTGGTAGTCCTTTTTACGATGCCTGGAATTTCGATCTAGACAAAAGAGGTAATTGACAAGGTTCAGAAAGTTGGGATGTTGCTCAAGCGATGGGGCCCCATGCCCGATTCTTCTTCTTTGAAACAACGTTAAGTCAACGAAGATGCTTTCTATATTCTACTTCGACGTTTCAGGATCACCGAATAAATAGGCAAAGCGTCGCACTAGCCTCTCACTCCTTTAAAATCTTAGTAAACCGTAGCCCGCCATTAACAACTCTAACTGGCCGGCTCGTTAACACTTAACACTTTTTTTATCATTGCCTTCCTTTGCTCGATGAAGGCATTGGACGAAGGGTGGCAAGCCCGAAACCCAAGAAGTTGGCTTTGCCAACACAACGGCCGTCCCCTTCATTCTACTATGCTGACCCCGGCCCGGGCGAGTAAGGACTAATTCGTGCCTAATTCCAATTGAAAGCGTGACAGTTTATGGAAACCGGGGAGTCCTAATCCTATCAACTCGGTGTCGGAATAGTGTTTACGCGCAACGAGCAAGCAAGCAACGCACGCACACACATGCAGAAAGCGTAATATCACCCTATGCGGCTTAGTCAAGTCGACTAATCAGCCAATCAATCACACACCAAACGCACATCCCAAGACAGGCGCTGGTGTATTGGAGTGGATCGTCTTCCCTCTTGTTGAAAGACAGGAAAGTCAAGTAGCTACTCCTGAGCAATATAGACCTCTTTCCTGTTAATGGATGCATTTGTTGGGAAAGGAGCATTCGTATTCCCGCAGTCTATGATCCGGATCGTAAGAAAAAGTCTTTTGTTCGGGGTGAAAGGATACCTATAATCCCTCGCGATCTAACCGTCTTCAGTTGCTTGCTCTTTTTCCCTTAAGCGAGTTCGGGCTCGGGTAGGCAACTCACCAGGAATAGTCTACAGAATCTACAAAGAAAGACCTCCTTGCGTACCCGGTAACTTCCTACCTCTCCCCGGCTCTCTTTCACTCCTGCATAGCAGCTCGCCATCGAGGGTCGGTCACGGCATCCGCATAACTACGAGGCTCAACAGCGAAAAGTTTGTATCCTCCCACCAAAGATTGAAAGCCTGATTTGATTCCCGAACCAATGATAGTTTTTTCTGACCCTACCCTCGGGCATGGTTCAGTTCGGAGTTATCAGTCTAGGAATACTCTGAATACGACAGTTTAATACTTTATATATTTAATGTGTGGCTTGGGCGCTTCCTCTACTCTCGTCTATGTCCTGTTCAAGATCGGGACGAAGTGGGAAATAAGTTATTTGCTTTTTATACTGAAAGTGGAACGAAGAGCTTCGGTTAAGAAGCTCGAGTGGAGTTATGAGTTAAAAGCAGAAGTCAAGGAATGAGTTAACGGCTGTAAGCCACGGTACAAGCTAACTCGACTGCACGGCCTAAGGGTGAAGGAATGAGGTGAAAATGGATTTTCATTTTTTTAGAGGCCTTTTGCATCACTCTTCGCTGATAATCGCAAACCATCACTAGGCCTCAAATTAACCCACACCCCCCCTGGAAAGGCGGCTTGGCATTTACGAATCACTAAGAACGAGCCAAAGATACAAGCCGGAATGACGAGACGTATGAAAGCACAGATCGGCCCCTATCACTTAAAGCTCTCGCACGGGGGTTAGGACTGGCCGGTAACGAAGTGGATTGGTACCTTTCCAAAGGAGCGTGGAGGGGTGAGAAGTGGTTATAATATTTGTGCATCCATAGCACCCAGAATGTACTGGATTCAAGGATTCCATCACTGAGCGAAGACGGGGAAAGCCAAGATGCAGCTAAGGCCCCCGCGATAGGGCTTAGTAGGAGCAGCTGTTCCTTTACCCTCTGAGCCAGCAGCTCCTCATTGCTACGAGTTCTATATAGGTTCCGCTCTTACGTACGCCCCACCTCACATAGAAGAGGGGACCGTCTACTTTGATCGCATTCCCGATCCGATCTGAGAAATCACAGGAAAGAAGGAAGTATAAGTCATATAAGGTAAGCTTCGATCAATCATATAAGGGAAGCATAGCGAAGTTAAGAAAAGTCCGTATTTCTTGCACCTGGCATTAGTGCCGACTGCTGCTACAGCAACCTCGTCCAATATGACATCCTGCCTGAAGCTCTCGTAGAGGCAGCCTGTGTTCAAAGCAAATCCAAGCGCTGTGACATTTCTGAGTAAGGGTACCAGGATGTAGAAGTAGGGGATGGGATGACGACCCTGAAGACAGAAACTGACCTATCCAAGGAAATACCTGAAGAGACTGACGCAATCCGGGTTGAATTAGAGACAGGTCCAGGCGGTCTGGCAGCGAAGTCTGCTGGCAATTCCTCCACTATTCAAGAAAATGGTGTCAGTTGAGGTTATGAAAGAGGCTACGGCCTATAGGCCTAGTTCTCTCTCTTCATTAGGAAATGTCTTTAATACTTCTGCTGCATTATCCGCATTGGCGCACTTCTGTTTACCATGTTCGTACTTCCGCTGAGAATGGCTACTGGGCAAAACCAACATGATCGATTTCGAGCATCGCTCTACGTTCTCGATTGCCCTCCCCTAGAGCGGGCTAAAAGAATGCGCGCGGGATCGAGATGGGGGGGATATAGATCAAGAGAGAAAGCCCAAGAGCTTCGTGAACTAGCGGACCTTTTGGTAAAGAAGTTGTTCCCCGACATCTGAAAGATATAGCCCGGTAGCCATTTCTGCTTCTGGAAGTGGGCAGAGTAGAAACGACTCAACTAGTGGTAAGAATGTGAAGGAATGAAACTCGTTCGCGTCGCTTTTCATCACTTCGAGGAGTACTTTTCGGGCAAGGGAGACGCTCTGAGATTTGATCTTTCTCCTTCGCTTCGGGGAAAGGAATCAACTGCTACTTCTGCTCTACTCTAAGAGATTCGACTCCTCATCAATAGGCGAAGGGCCTTAGGAAGACTTTATAGGCACAGTACCAGGGACCGAACTCTCGTTGTTGGAGATCAAACTGTTTTTCTCTACGGAAGGAGGAAAGTCCGTCAACCTTACTTGAGTTTAGCAACCCTCGATTAGCTCGTTCGTGAGCAGCACCGGCTGAATCTGTTTTTTTTTTGGAGTACAGGATGAATCGGATGCCTGGTTTGGGATATTGGAGTCGAAGCAAATCGTCCATCGACGCTAAAAGGACTATGGAGAATTGCCTCGGTAAAATCTTGACTTTAGAAAGTCTATCTTTTCTCATGATGAACTATTTAATCCTTCTCCACCCGAATCCGGCCCAGTTCCAGGCCGCTTTGATCTTCTCAATAAATAGCGTAGATAATGGAAGCAAGCTCAGGCTTAACGCCCTCTCTCTTAATGACTCTTCTTAAGGAGTAGGATCAGAGCTCTTCGTAGGAGGAGACCTAAACGGCCATGTGGGTGCTGGGGGTTTGTCGCGACTTCTGACAACCTTGTGGCACGACGCTGCATCGTTTTTGTGTGTGCCAATCCTTGCCAAGAATCAACACAGATCGGGAAATATGACTACGAAAAGCAGAGAGATAGATCACGCCTAAAAGCAGCTATTTTGTGCGTGAGGAGCCGACCATCATCGATCAAGTAACAAGTAAATCGGCTAGTTTGATTTACTTCAAGGAAGAGGTGGGTAGACCGAACGATACACTTCGCCGCGAGGGACAGGCTTGTCATTGAAACGCGAGGAACTCGTCAACTACTGGAACAACAAGAACTATGAGTTCCAGTACCACTTTACGGCGCTTAAAGTCTTAAAAAAATCACCTCAACCAAATTAAAAATAAAAAAGAAAAGCTTCGACCTGTCCCAAGAGAGGGATGCCCGGGTGGGTAGACCGGAAACTCAGCTCAGCAATGTCTTCCTGGCTCGATGTAATTGACATAGCTTCTCCACCATCGCCTGGGGTGCAGCAGGAGCAGGAGCCTCAGCCATAGTGCAATCGCCATCGGGAGCGCCCCTTTCACTTTGAAGCGGCGTGGTTAACTTATCCTTTCCATTCCACATTCCAATAGGGTGGCGAATTCTTTGGAAAAGATTGGTTGGTAGAAGGATGTTTCAGTCTAGCTCCGGAAGCATTGTCTGCACCCGATCAGAACATTCAGCGGTGCTTGACAGATTTCTGACCAAAAGTCTAATCTGCGACTGAATCCCGCTTAATGCAGCCTGCAGCTCCAGAACAAATCCAAAGGCTAGCGGCCTACAACTGCACTGAGTTCATCCGGCCTCAGTCGGTGGATTCTCCTTGATGAAATTTTCCTTTCAAGAAAGCTGGGATTTAGGGCTTAGCCTACCACCTCATCCAGCCTCAGATGACACTCCTTTGTCAGATGATAGTTCCGCTTCTTCGCCGTTACGGTACTAAAGACACTTCGCTGCGTAGCCTCTGCTGGAACACGCCGACGAGGCGGTCCTTTCCAAGGATTGATATCGGATGCCAAACATGTACATACATGATCTCGATTAAACCCTAAGCATGCTCCTAAAGGACGAACAGAAAGTTTACCTTTCTACGAGGCTTTGATTCGATCTGAGCGATCTTCTAGTCTGTGTCCCGACCACGTTTGGACGCCGGATGGACGACGATCTACCAAACGGTTGAAAAGAGCGGATTGTATCTCGTCTTATCTGAACCCTTCACGTCACTTCTCCACGATGGTGGCTGCTCACGTTTTGTGATGTGTGTTAGGGTTGAAGACGTGCAATCCCTCCTTTTATAGAGGTCCTTGGGCCAGCCTAGGGATCTCTTAGAAGGTATAGGGTTTGGGCTCCCTACAGGCCCAAATTCTTATGTTCAGCCCAGAACACAATTTGGCCCGTAAATATTAATTCATTCCACTAGAGAATTAATATTGTACTCCCGTCCTATCCCGAAATGAATCAGGGCTTCTATTAGACTCGATATAATTCCCCGTGTTTAAGATATCGCACGTCCATTAATTATTAAAGCTTCTGACTGCTTTAATTAATTAATATCTTTTAATCCTTAAGTAGTACCACTCAACCTTATTATCGTACGGATTAAATCCACCTGCAGGGTTTATACGATAATCCTTATGAGTTCCTTAAGGGGACGTCACCAACCTGGATGTCCAGGACACGGTGCCCTAATGCCAATAAATAGATATCATGCAGATAGTGTTGTTACCCAAGATACGGAGCTATTGAACCAATACTTGGTCCTCACCCATGGTAAGTCAAAGTAACAAACAAATATCCCATATATCTAATTACCACAGTTAGGGTTAAGAATTAGTAGAGTCACCGAGACCTAGGTTCTTCATGATAGTCAGAACAGAAGAACACGTCTCAACTGTGATCCTTTCAATGCGACGCAGCGCACTAGTATAAACCAATAGCCAAGACAAGCTACATCCAGTTTATACTACAACCTACACCGATAGTCATGTCCATAACTATCTCAGTTGTGAATACCATTTATATCTTATAAGGAACCGACAATGCAATCTTCTGTGTGACTACTAACACACCACATTGTCTACAATATAAGATAATTGGACATTTAGCATACAAGCAATCATAAAGAATGCAACAATGTGAAAAACATTCATTTCAGTCAAATGGGAAATCGAATAATACAATCCAAAAGCTCACGTAAAAATTTGCTTTACAGTATACTCCAACAGCCTCAACTTTTCGTTCTCAAAAGGAGCCTTCTTAACCCTACAAACTTTTCGAAGCAGCAAGAAAACGGATGCGCTAACGCGCAACGGCTTTCGCGCCGGAGCCTGCAGGGACTTCTTTAAATAGCCGAAGCGGTTAGTGCCACAGAAAATAAAATTGTCGCGGTTCTTACAATATCACGTAGATTCGAAGAGATCAAAGGAGGGCTACTAAATGCAATTACTTGAAGCTAGCTCTGTCAAAGCAGAAAGGACTTTAAAGTCGTCATCAGTGCCAGGTTGCTTGTTCTTTCGGTAGACTGATTTCATTTCCTGATTTCCGTCTAACCTCCGACTAGATAGTAAAGGCGAACGAGTAAGCAAGTCCGCTCGATTGGCTTTGTACGTCGATTAACGTAGGTTTAGACTTGCCCCTTTGTTTAAGAATAGAAAGTGCCGGACTTCCTTTTGAGTCTTTGACATTTTTGCGCCTGAGCCCATGAACTAGATTGAATCTTCTTTCTAGGTCCTTCGATCCCAAACACTTGGGACTCGTAATCCCTTGTCCTAAAATAAAAGGGTTGGCTTCCGAAACCATGACTTGGAAACCTGGCCGGGTGGGTAGACCGAACGATACACTTCGCTTTGTTCTATTTTCCTGACTTCACTTCCCGCGAAGATGGCGGCTCCATACGGGGAACCGGGTTATTAGGCAATAATGGTCAATATAAGAGTTCCGATGATGATGTTTAACGAAAGTACTAGCTCCCCTTTTTCTGATATAGGATTGGACTTGCAAAGCTTCAACCTTCGATCAGCTTCGTTCGTACCCCAAAGCTGCCCCAAACTCAAAGCCGGCTACCAACTTTGAATGGAAGGAAAGCGAAGGAAAGTGACCGAATCTCAGAGCCTGTGGGGGAGATGAACTGGGCACCCACACACACGGAGTGGGTGGTAGGGCGGCGTCTAATAAGCACAGAAGAGAGAGGACCTTAGAAATGGGGATCTAGTCTATCTCCAGCTATATCTTATTCGCCTGGCCCTCGTGGTTATGATGGTTTGTCGAACCTAGTCGTTCAAGTAGGTAGGGAGTTATAATATCTTTACGTAAAATCAGATAGTTTTTCGAAGAGAAAAAGCATAAATAATCAATGAAAACCATAGTAAGGGTGTGTTAAACATAGTGTCTACTATAGCGAGGAACTCAAGTATGCAAGAGACCTGGGTTACAAGGTATTACCAATTTGTGGGTACCTCTTCGGGTAGCTTGTCCTGCCGAAGTTATACCATTGCGGTTCTCTTTTTCGAACGAACTCCTAAAACCCAGGTTTCGAATTTCAAGTCCTCGAGCCAAAAGCAAAGTGACAGGCTCTTTGGAGCAAGTTACCAGATTAGGACCGAACTTCTAACTTCCATATTGATGCTCCTCAATAAGCCCAATACAATCCTTTTCCAAGGTCTTGGCCAATAAAACGACTTCTCGGGCCTGGACGACAACTTAGCTCTTGGCTCTGAAACATTAGCCGCTTGAGCCTCCAAAGATAAAGGTACATGAACAGCCATTTGATCCCCATCAAAATCTGCATTGAAGTTCTTGTCTCCTTAGTTGGTACCATTAATAGCTAGCTTACCCGGTAATCAATGGTTCTAGTAGTTGGATGATATCGAGACATGGAGTTAACCCCAAGGTAGGCAAAAAGTGTATCCGGGTAGGATGGTGACCCAAGGAAACACAATCATTACGATGATGCTCTTCTATGGTTTAAGGAATCCCAGAGTATGATCATATCGACGATTAGGACCTTCGTGATCGAGACCTAGTTCAAGAGAGACTCCAATTCCAATAATGGTGCTCACACTACGGTATGGCCAACAGGTCGGGATGGATGGCACTGAATCTGGTGACTATTGGTATGTTTAGTCGGGCGGCGGTAAACTCCTCTACTGCACCCCTAGGCCCGGTAGTTTGAAAGACGAATGCTGGAGCCTCGATGAGCGGATATGCTTATGTATACGTATGCGTATTATATTACGCCTAAGATGCTTGCACTGGGGCTACTATGGAGCTACTACCGCCACGCGTCTCTGGTAGAGTAGAGCGGAGGGCTATTCGGTATGGTGAAAGACATCAATAGCCGTTGCGCGTTAGCGCATCCGTTTTCTTGCTGGTCGGAAACTGGCAAGTCGAGATTACGAGTGGAGTCAGGTAAAACATCTGCTTCACGTTCCGCCACTGGTGGAGGCCAACTCTTTTTCGGGGATTTTTCTAACCCGGGGGGTCAACCAATTGCATTACTTCTTTCGGCGGGATTCTTTCTTCAAAAGCATGATAGTTGTGCTGTACCTTTCTCTTTAATGGTGGACTGGTAACTGAGCTTGCCGAAAGCGTGAGCAGTTTACCCAGTTTGGTCCCTTGGTAAAAGAGGAGGCTTTTACTAAAAGAACTAAATTCAGTACAGAACTCCTGTTCTCGTAACTATTCCTTACTAGAAATAGCGTAAAGAAGAATGGATGCTAGTCATGAGTCCCGTTCGTTGTAAGGCGGTCTCGTCTAGAGAGAGAGACTCCGTAATAGCATCAAGTGTGATATGAATATGCCGTAGGGGTCTTCAATACCCATCAATCACTTCACGGACGCGAGTAGCCAACCCCAAAACGCAAGAATCAAGGGGAGCGGCGGTTTGTAGGAAGGCCCTTCGAACCTGCGATCTGCCCGGTGGTGTGGAATTGACTGGGTGGGTTTAGTACGCCCCAACTGCTCCGAAAGAAAGATCTCAGCTCGAAGAAGTAGCTCTTTCTAGTTATCGTAGGAGAGGCCCCTACCCGTACCCAACGAACGAAGCGAAGTGAAGGTTTGAAGACTGACTCAAGAATTCCTTGCCTTCCGCTCAAAAGCTTCCTTCTCTGTTTGTATACTGGAGATAGACTGAGAATGAGTCTTGGCTTTTCCTGGGAAGCCTAACCCAACCTTACGGATGATGCTTACCAAAACCATATTCAAAAAAATGAATAAAAGGCAAGTGCCTTTATTCTCCTTCAAACCGTCGACTTCACTTCGCTTCGAGCCCGATGGAGGTTCGATGTAATTGACTTTTTTTTTACTTCACTGCTCTTTTCTCTCAATTACACCTTTCCTTCACTTCGCTTCGCCCAACGAACGAAGCGAAGCGCAGTGAAGTCCCTGGAGGGCTTGTGAGACTCAAAGAACGCGCTGAAACCGCACCTTGAGAAATTACTTAAGTGATAGATTCCATCATTTAAACCGACAAGCGGTCATTGTCAAATTGATGGGTAGACCCATTAGTTTCCAGACTCTGCAGTTGAAGAATTGGAAGAAGCAGTAGGAGGGCTCTGAACAGGCTGTCGTACGAATCGTTATTGGCACCCCACCACCTTAATATGTATGAATTGGGACCGCCCAACGGATGTCAGTACGTTCTAAGGATTCTTTGGGGTGGATCGGCGCGGATTTTTGAGGTTCGTCTTCAAAGACTAAGACTTAGCCGGGATCTCCCGTTGGTTATTACAAAATGCATTAACACTCTCCTGAGGTATTTGTGTTGTGGTTTCCGACAAAAGAGGTGCTGGGTTCCTGGCCTTGGAAAGAGCTCTTGTCCGCCGTCAGAGATTTCTTTCATTCACTCGGAAACTCCAGCAGTGGTTGGAACAGCTCGCAAAATCCAACCACGTCACCTACTTCATTGCCCCCAACCCTTTCTCGTACCTCTATTGAAACAGTGAGGAGAGCAAAGTGAGCCCCTGGCCTTGGTTTTATCAACCTCAGCCACAAGTTTCTTGCTCCCTCCAGTTCTGCCTGCCTGGTGAAAGGACCGGTTGTTGACGCGTCTTCATTCCCCGCCTTTAATCGTTCGGCGGCCAGGCCAGGAAGAGACTAGCTAAAAATCTCATAAGAGAAGAAAGACATGGATAGACTGAAGCAGGCCTGAACTGGCGATTCGAGGGCTTCAAGAAAATAGCTTCCTTGCTTTTAAGAAAGCTCCGCGTGGCCAATTTCTCTGCTTAGTGTGCCCCCCTTTCTTCGAGTGCCCCGCCCAGTTCACTGGGCTGTTGGCCTACCAAGCACTTGCCCGCTGCCCCTTAGCCCGCCAAGCTAAGGAGCGCGGAAGGTGACTTCACAGATTGCTTATTCTCACCTACGCCCTGCTTTCCCGGAGGTTTTTTTGGGGAAATGGATTTGGGCTAAATTTTATTCCCCGTTTGGTTATGCGGTTTCCCGCCTGGGGAGTATGATAATCTCCTAAGCCTAACGAACCAGTAAGACGGAAGACAAGGAATGGGTCTATTCGCGCGATAACAAGGCACTCGAACCCGCTCGCAGAGATTTCTCACAGGCTTAGAAAAAGCCTCGGGTTGGGAATTCACCTTTGGTCGGAGACAAGCCGGAAAAAGCAAGCCACCTTTCTTTCGAGTTAGGGAATTTCACCTTAGAGGACCTCGAAACTCTAGTTTTGGATATATCACTTCGAAGACACTCGTATTAGCGCTTTACTCCAGTGCTCGGGGTTCCAGCATATAAATAGAATATATGGTTTAATATCCTTCATTCCTTCATTCAATAATCCCAAGTCAACTCTTTGAAGCTATAAAAGGCTCTTTCTGCTCTTCACAGTCGACATAAAAAAGCTGTAAATCAATGTTCTACCCGGGCAGAGGGAGGGGCTTAATCAAGGGTAGATGAGGCCGCCCGACGAATTCATCGAGTTGGATAAATCCGCAACATGAAGGCTGGACAGCGGCCATGAAAAAAGAGCTGGCTGCTATTAAACTACGGTCCCCGGCTAGTCTTCAAGCCATGCCAGTCATAATAGAATCTCTTCCAGCCAAGGCAGTTGAAGAAGGACCAATCCAATGGTAGTTTTGCTACAAATCTCTAACTTGCCAATCCTAGAAGAGAGATATTTATGGAATCCCCTTGTTTTGTTCTAGCCGCTAACCGTCTAACGCTGACAGGTTTTTGGCGCCAAAAAGTGAGGCGAGCTTGTGAAGTTAGGTCTTGACTCATCCGATCGGGACCCGGATTCTCATTCGTAGCAACCAAGCAAGAAAATGGCTAGGGAGAAAATGCGTTGATTCATGCTTTTGAGTTGACTAGGTTGACTCAACTCGTTTCATACGAGTTTACCATCAGCGGACTGTTATTTGAACTGGAATGCCAGGCGGAGGAGTGTAACTGAGTGTCCTTTCCAACGCTTTCATTTTAAGAGAATACGGTCACATAGGGCTTTTTTCAGTCGACGATTTGGTGCAATTGGCTCGACGCGAAAGGAGAGGATCGATGTAATTGAGCTGGGTCGAAAACTACGGAGGGAGTCGAACCTCAACCAAATTAAAAATAAAAAAAAAAAAGCTTCGACCTGTCCCAAGAGAGGGATGCCCGGGCAGACCGGATCTTCCAACCAATAGAAACCTTGACTCCGGACCAAAGGGAAAGACAAGGCTGAGTTGCCCCTTCTAAGAACTGAGTTAACCATAATAAGACGGCCTGCATAAGTCAGAAGCCACTTCCCATTCTTGTTATTGGCGCCTGTCCCTCGCGGGGACAGAAAGCCCAGGGATCCAAGCTATCATTTCCCACGACTTTTCTTAGTGCCAGGGACTAGGGACCCTACACAGTTTTATGATGATTCGCCTTAGAGCCCTTACTTTCGGCTTGGGCTAGAAAGACTAAAGAAATGAAAGAACATAGTGGAACCTCCAGTCGTTGGGCGGCGAACAAGCGTGGTCGCGAAGCAACGAAGAGGACGTTTACGCTGAGTAGCGTAGGAGCTGGGTTAACGAACCGAAGTGAGGGACTGATCGAAGCTACTGAAGCGAAGAGAAGCCGCCAGCTCCTGTCGAAACACTTGCTATAAGGATCTACTTTCTCACAGTCATAGCTATCTTATAGTCATGAGCGCCGATAGGCTACTTTTAGTCGCCCCTACTCTCATCAGCATGACGCGGGTTGGGTTAGGGGAACAGCCGAGCGATTGCCTTCGCGGATCAAACGCGCTCACAAGGCGCACGACAGCAGAGGGAGGTCTCGTAATAGAGTAAAAATCACGATTAGAGTCAGTCCGGATAAAAGGAAGAATCCAATCCCGATGTAATTGACCTCCGATTCAGATTACGCGATCAGAGAATGATAAAGACTTAGCTGCCTTAGCGGCGAAAAAGTAGAAATATCATATAAGATTCGAAGGGAACGAACGAAGCGGACTGCAAACAACCAACGGCGAAAGCAAGAGATTTGAGCTGGATAAAAAGTATCAGCCACGAGACAAACTCAATCAATGGGAGATTCTCCCGTGGATTCCTAATAGGTTCCCGCCGTAAGGATGTTGAAGATTGGTGAGATCAACAGTTGAAATAGAATCGATTCCTACCGGGATTAGGTGGTACCGGCGTTCTCCAGGAAACTACCAAGGGGCGACGGCTCGCTCTTCGTCCGTCTTGATCGGTGATGACATCCTCACCAGCCAGCGGGGAAATATCGGGTCAAGACCTGAGCTAGGGCAGCTACGAGGTTACTCTTAGCTGTTAAAAGAAAAAGCTTCGAAGCCACAAGTGAAGGGATGCCTGACATAGGTATCCAGAAAATCCCGCTCCAATCCCTCCTACGCAGGTTCCCGCTCCAATGCCTGGAGCGGCAGCGGAAGCAGAACAGAACCCTCCTTTCTTTTGATTGGGAGGGACGACCTCTCTCTCCTTGAGAGGAAAGTTCTCTACAAAAGGCCCACGCGGTTTCATAATCGGACGGAGATGTGCCGCTGACTGGGTTCAGGCTCAACCAAGTCTTCGTCTACCCTTTCTCGAACCAGATCCATGCTGCGATACAGGATCTTCTTGTCGCGGACAAATGTGCAATAGCATGGTTGGGTGAGGACAACTGGAATCATGCCCATGGCTCCATGGAGTAGGGCTTTTCTTCGCATCGAGAAACGACAGGACCCTTGGCCGGAGGACCCCTTGGGGCGTCGACTTCGATCGGAGAAAGCCTCTGGAATTGGAACAGGGATAAAGTTCAGAACTCTTTGTTGAGAAAATCAGATTCTCGGCATCTAAAATATCTGTCTCTTTCTTCTTCAATCGATTCTCACTTCTAGCCATCGTCAATTACATCGGCCCTTAATGCTAGGTTTTGAAAAAGACTTTTCATGTCATTCCCATTTAGGTCCGATTCGGATCCCTCCGTTGTTTCCTTTTCCTTCCGCACCTTTTCCTCGAAACAGCACCAATAAGAAGTAAAATACAAATCAGAGTTATGGCATTCAATCTCATATTGCAAGAAATCCAAGAATTTCTGGGGGGAAACCTCCCTACATAGCCGATTGAATGGTTGGCGTAATACCCGCTACTCTATGCTTCTATAGAATACATCAAAGAGCTATTTTCGACCGTGCAATTGGATCTTGAATAGGTCCGCAGGGTTACCGAGGATCATCCCTCCAACTCACCGTAAGGTAATAAGACAACGTTCGGAGAGGTCAGATATGTCCGTATCTACGTTTTCACCCGCTAGCTCTGATGTTTAACCAGGCAATTACATCGAACCTCCGCTTTAAACGTCTTTTCCCCGCCTGTAAAAGGCACTACCATATACGCTAATGTGAAACCAGACCAACTACGCCCAGAAGTGAAGTCATAGAGGAAGTTTGGGGGACGAAGGAGTAAAAGAGGCTCTCTCTGAACCAAAGGAGCCGAGCGAGCGCTTAAAGGAAAGGGTTGTTTTTGGGAAGCGAAGTGAAGCCTTGGAAGGCTTTCAGGGCGAAAGATTATTATGAACATAGAATTGCAGTACATGAATCATGAGTTTGATGTTGAATGGCGCACGGCGCCCGCTTTGCTGCATGGTTTTGGATGTTTATAAAGGATTTAGGGGCTGATGTGGGGGGCGAAGGCGATGAAAAACCTCAACACTTTCGTAGGGCCCTCCCGTAGTAAGGCTTTTCAGGCAGTTGTAGTTGCATTCTCTTCAGCCTTTCCTTCGCCTTCCCCTGCTCCCCTGTTACTCGATCGCGCCCAGGGTCGATGTAATTGAGATGTAATTGACCTCTGGTTCTAAGCCTTGCTCTAAGCGGAAGATCGCTCCAGCTCAATGTAATCGATTCAACGAACGAAGCGAAGCGCAGTGAAGGAAAGGAGTGAAGCTTTGATCGCATGGGCGCATTGGAACAACACTTTCGTAAACCTCTCGTGGTCAAAGAAAAGAATAAGAGGACAGGTTCAAAATCACGATCAATTTCCTTCTGCAGCTGCACGAGCCCTTGTTTTTTTCCTGCTCTGAAGAGAACCTGTATCGAGGAAGTTCCAACCAACAATGCTAATCCTTTCCGTACTCTTACTCTACTGCATCCCGTCAGGAGTCTCATCAGAATCGTGTTCCTCAGAAATGTAGAAGACTGCCTAGTTCTGAAAAGGGTTGAGGGGCTCAACTAATAATACAAGGAAAAGAAGGCATTAGATCTGAATCGGCGACTGGGCAGCGACGTAGATATTGGATTGGGCAGAGGAGAGGGGATCTTTCGTTTTGTAGGACCGGGAAGAAGACTCGCAGGCGTGCAGGCCTTTTGAGAGAGCGCAAAAGTCTAACTTGAGTCAGTGCCAGCAAGGGGTTAGCATGAACTATTAGCTCTACTCGAGCATGGTTGTCGGTGAGATTGTCGAGGCGGCTGATGCTGTCCGAGGTTTGGAAGGTCAATAGCCTTTCATAAGTCAAGGAAATCACTCCTCTCTTTCTAGTCATAAGAAGGAGACCCGCTTATTGTCTTATCCTTCGTGGGTATGAAGCAGAACACGGCGAATACCAGGGAAAAACTTGGGAAAGGAGGGCAACCACAAACCAAGGAAGCAGCCGGTGTATGCAAGTATTGGTGAAAGGTTAATGCTTTCATTATATACTCCCGATACGGCCCGCACTTAAACTTGCTCAGGACGCCGGTCACAAGGAGGGGACTTTCTCTCCGTAACAACCTAAGTAGAGAGAAGTGGCCGACGGGAGCAAAAGAGAAAGGAACAAAAGTCACGGTTCTGGCACGTTGATTGCTAGCCTCCAAGCGCTCCTATCCACCGCTAAATCCTTGCTGGCTATCCTTGTCTTCTGGATAAGCTTCATCGTCCCCCAATAAGTCCAGTCTTAGGGCTTGAGCTTCACTCCGTTCAGTTCTAGTGAGAACTCTCTCGTTTCAGAGTTGCTTACACAAAATTCCTTCATTTTTTCTCCATAAAACTGCCTGGCAATTCCTCCACTATTCAAGAAAATGATGAAGGCTCGCAACTTCCCATTCTTGTTATTGGCGCCTGTCCCTCGCGGCGAAGTGGAGTCAGACTTTTCCTTTCGTTGGCACATAGGAGATATGAAGGACCCTTGCGAAAGTCCTTATGCAACTAGTTTCGGTCAGAAGATTGCACCTTTTGACCATCGCCCACATCCAACTCCTGGGCATTTTGATTCTTTCAATCAGCGGAAAATCTAAGATTACAAGCTTACTGTCAGTGTAGTTGATGGGCAAGGTCAATGTAATCGAGCCTGCAGCTTCGCCTGGAGTTCATCAATATCTAATCAGCTATACGAAGGTTACGAAGGAAAGGCATCAGGAAGTCGCCATCCTGGGATTGACTCAGCAATTGAACACTAAAGTGCCAGTTAACGCCTGTTCCAGGATCAGAAAATCACTCACGGGGCCCTCGAAACTCAAGATCTGCTGCCTTAAAGGCGCTCATCAGTCGAGAAAGTTTTCATTGTCCGGCTAGCCCTAGATCTTAATCTTTTGACTGGTATTGTAGAAATTGTGAATTGCATGACAAGGATTTTGTTTCGCCTGGGAATGCTGCACAACTGATCCGAACTCCCCGGCCGGGAGGGGGCCAAAAAACGTGAGCGCCCCTACGCTTCACTCGAAGTAAAGGGGAAAGCAAAACGTAAGGCTCGATGTAATTGCGGAACACCTGTTAATCCAAAAACGGTATACATTTCTTCTGATCTGACTTCTGAAGAAAAGAGAGAACTACAGGCCATACTTGAGAAGCATGTAACAGCGTTTGCATGGTCTTATGATGATATGCCTGGGGTTGACGAGACATTGCAGAGCACCGCATTCCGACAGATCCGAAGTTCAAACCGGTGAAACAGAAACTGCGCCGGTTAAGACCTGAGTGGGGCAGCGGCAGCAGTGTGTGTGGTTCCAGGTGCCGCCGCGTCATTGAGCTACGCCTGCAGCCTACGGGATGGGACATGAGAGGAGGCAACGGAGCTATCGACATACCTAATGAGCAGGGGTTCGTGTTATGCCTGCCTGCCTTGAGTCGAAACTAATCAATATTCAACACCTAAGACCCGAGCGGAAGTGCGATGTGTCTGGAAACTCGGGATCGTAAATGGATTTGAGTACCATTCTGATCGCCTCTTTCATGATCCGGTGAACAAATTGCTTGAAAGAGAAGATTTTCTTAGCTTTAGATGGTATGCCCGAAATGGTAGGTTTTATCTCCTTCGGGTAATAGTAGACGAGGATGGCATCGCTTTGCTTTCAGGGAATCTAAATTGTAGAAGACCCGAAAGGAAGGATAGCCATTGTTGTGAAGCAATCAACTGTGTTTCCAGACCTTACGCCAAATACGGACAGGGACAGGCCGGAACACGATACGGACCCTAGTTGGTTCGACTAGCTTCCTTGCCCTTCGCACCCGTCGAGCTCACAGGGTCAGCCGAGAGGGGAAAGCTCAGCCCCGTATCGTTCCGTTCGCCTAACTAAAAACGTCCCGCACTTCTGTCAGCGATGTGCCGGCTTTAGGGCTCTATCTCGAGCGGTCAAAGCCATCCCTTTCCTACAACCCAAAAGTATGTTTCAACAAGAATTGTCAACTTTAAAAACCGACGTTTTGGACCCACTTTGCTAAAGCCGTTCAAAGGAGTGGATGGTTGTCTTTTGGCCTAGTTGGACTGGTTCGCCTAATCGAAGAGACCCTACCTTACTTGTTCACCGTACTAGACCTCCATATGTGTAAAGAGCCCGCCTGCTTCGGCTGCCTTTCTTCAACCAGATTCACAGCAGAGGCATTTTGGCCCCTCGGACTCGTTATGCTGGGGATAAGTGGAACAAGCCTTTCTCCGAACTGGATTTTTTTCTGGTTCCTGTCCAAATCCCTTAATTTTTCTCCATAAAACCCTTTCAATCGTCCTCTAGTGGGATCGGCTAAGCCAACTTCTCTTCCCCAGCCCTCTATTGGTGGGGGAGATGCAGAACTCTTTTTTTTCCAAAAAAGAAATGAATAGATAGAGCCATGATACATTCCGGAATATTGTAATACGCCGTTCTGAAAGCAATGATCAAGTGAGCTCTTACCCGTCGCAAATTCATCTTGGGGCATTGTTTGTGAATAATAGGTCAAAGCATCGAAGTTCAGTTCTATGGTTACTGTCCTAGGTGGGGATTAGAGACTAACTTCCTTCTATTGCCCAGTGCAATCTGAGGTACGAGCCTCATTAGACAGAAATTTCAAAAAAGGCAGCAATCGCAGATATCTTGCTTTCGCGGCAGACCCTCAACGACACAGCACATTTTATCAAATGTTCCACGTTTCTAACCATATCCTCATAGGGTTGAAGCACAAGAAAGAGGTCATAGGAGATTTATCTGGGGAGGCACGCGTGATAAACGAAAACTTAGCCTAGTTCGGTGGGAGGAGGTTTGCACGGCTCGGGAATTTAACGGAGGTTTGGGTTGACTTTTCGATTCGGGCAAGCGATCTTACGCAAAGAAGCCAAAAGAGAATAGAGATTCAAAAAATGAACGGAACAAACCGCATCAAAGAATCCTGCAAACCAATTTGATTGAGCATAGCGTGTAATAGGTAGAATTACGTTTTTGGAGATGGTTATTTCAACAGCTCAATTACATCCGCATTGAAGATTTTCTGACGGGGTTGGGACATTACACATTCAATTTCTCGATCCAGCGAAAGCAGATCAATTGGCAGTTAGGGTCGAGATTAACAGAACGAAGCGAAGCGAAGTGAAGTCATAGAAGTCGAGTCACTTCGTGTCCTTTTTCATCGAGCATTTATCCGGGCAAGCGCATCCTCCCCAAGTGCGAGGGTTTTTTTATTTACCTAGTCCATTGTTCATCTCCATAGGCTGGTATGGATCGATCAGGAAAAGGTCCTTCTATCAGTACTGTAAAGCGAGCGTATAGGATCCCTACTAAACTAAACTCATACTAGTAGTCGGCAAGCCCTCGATGAATCTATCAATTGCAGAGCCTCAAAAGTGATAGATTGGTAAAGTGCTCATAGTATGGGTATGGAGCGTGGAAGCCCCCGGACGCTGTGCAACAACTCCTCTGATTGTTGTGAGTCTTGGCCGATTGAGAATACCCCTGTTACCGATATGACCTATCATTAACCGGCACCGACATCAGGATTTCTATTTTCTGGAGCTTCCTTTGATAAGAGGGAGACAAGTGCTTTTAAGCCTACTCCCCCCTATTATTACAGCCGATGAAAGAAGACTTGTGCTGTTATTGTCTTACTGTGTTGCCTGATGGAGGCCGCTTGAGTTGCCTTGAGAAATATTCATCAGAGTGTGCACACGTATCCGATCAGATATCGGAAGAGAAGAGAAAAGTTTAAGTTTTAGTACCAGAACAGATTTCTGGTTACCGATCCGATATCGGTTTATGATTATCTTTATTCGTTACTCATCCCCATAAGTTTATTTTTAGGTAACAGGTTGAGGAGGAGGTGTGAGTGGAGCAGCGTTGGTGTGGATCGTGGACCTAAAATGTGACAAGCTTTGATATGGACATTTATAACAGTCTGTATAATTAACCACGTTTTTAAGTATTTCCGCTATGCACATTAAGTATTGAACTTGCATTTTTAATAAATTTTAGATTTCAAGTTTATACCATTTCGAGAAGTATGAATATGGTACAGTTAAATGTAAGTTTAAAGGAAATCTGTTTTCTTTATGTCTAGAGAAGTATTAAACAGAAAGTTTAAAGATAAATGGATTTTTAAGAAGATGAGTTTGAGTAGCATTTCGAGTTAGTCGCAAAATATTTCGAAAGAGTTATACGTATTTTCAAAGTAAGAGTTGCGAAAAATTTACTCTGATGAGCGGGGTGTTACAGGTGGTATCAGAGCTAGAGTTTAAATGCTCTGTATACTAAAAGTTTAAGTTTCTGAAAGAGAAAGTTTTCAGAGAAGCCAAAGTTTTTACATGAAGTTTCAAGAAAACCCGACCACACCTCGTTCACACCTCGCCGACTACCAGGTAAGTGTTGTTAAAAGTTTTTACAAAAGTTTTTAAATATATTCAAATTTACTAAGTCTATGCTCAATAAGAATTCAGATATCCGAACTCTAGAAATCAGTCTATATATTCAGATTAGTATTAAAGTTTGAAATCTAGTTTATCAAGTTAACTAGATCAAGAAAGAGACTCGAACATTCTACGTTAAGCCATCAAATTAAGATTTGAATTAAGATCTGACTATAAAGGTTGATTATGTATTTGAGCCAAGTATCAGAAGTAACGGTATTTCTGTATATAATAGCTAAAAAGTACGGGTAAATCATGGGGGTTTGAAATAAGAACCAAAAGCCGGATAATATCCTGTAGGCTTGAAACTGAACCGTAGAAATAAAGTTTCAGAAAATAGTCAATCTTTATAAGTCAGAAGTTTTGATATCTTATCAGTTAGATATCATAAGCTAAAAATTGGCAAAGTTCGAGATTAAGTTATAAGTTATTTAGTAACAGTACAACTATACAAAGTACTTTTCAGAAATCAATGAGTATAAGTTTAAGGTATCGACATATAAAAGTCATGTAGCCGGGAAAATTATGGAAACCCGAAATAAGGGTTATTAGTCCGAGTTTACCTGGAAATCGAACCTTAAAAGCTATCAGTCAATGAGTATCACATTTCAGATACCGAGATAGTTATTTAAACTTTTCGAAAGAATTTTTGAAGTTAAGCAAGAGTAATCTGGACATGTAAAAGTTAAAGATAGTCTGTTTAATAAGTAAATACTAATATGTTTTTATCTCTTTGGAGAAAGTATTTGTCCCCAAAGATAAATGATGAGTTAAAAGCCCTAAGTAAGAAATGGCGAGAAGAAGCTAGAAAGATATTAACCGGAACTCTAGCACAAGCTAGGTGTTTCCGGAAAATTAACAATTTCCTTAAAGTTTAGTATAGCTATTTATTAATGGTTATACTATTCAAGTCATATAGTTAGTGGTTTTAGAATGCGCGAGGCAAAGTTTCAAGACCACAACGGAGTAAAGTTTAAGAAGTATAGAATCTTGACTGAATAAAGAAGTTATCTCAATCCAGAAACAAGTAGTATTGATGTGTGAATCAAGTATATACGAGAAGAGAATATTTTGCACAATCAATCTACTTGATAGATGGAAATTCTAATATCATTGAAAGAATACAAAGATTCGAGCACACTGTTGATAAATTCCTTATTCTAAGAAGCTAGTACAGAAATATCAGAGAAAGGAGATTCAGATAAGCATAAAGGAATTCTCAACTAGTACAAAGTTATATTGCATAAAGGGAGTGTGCGTCTCAAGAGCACAAGACTCCATAACTCTGCCACCCATCATGGCTGTAGTTTCACAAAGATAGATCTAAAGGATCAAATGCTCGCTTGCATTTGAATCCTGGAGTTTCCACAGAATCTTGAACTGTTGAGATGCTGTTTTGAAGTTTCTTGATAAATTCAGAGGAAGTGTCAGCAGACTTGAATATTTCTCTTTGGAAATGAGATATAAAATTTTGATACACTCATTCATCTAGAAATCCAAGCAAGTGGTGGAAAAAAGTTACTGAAATTCAACAAACCAATAGGTTTGGTATGAAATTTCACTTCTGCCCATGTAGCAAGGGTAAAAGCAGTCATTAAAGTTCCATATCCACCAGGAAGAACGATGAAAGCATCACAACAAGATATCATAGACATCAAACAGTCATAAATTGAAAGAGTTATCATCAAAGTAGCAGAATCTTTGACAACCTTTGATGAAGTGAGATAAAAAGGATGGATACTTCTCACCTGGATATCAAAGCATTTAGCAACCATTAAGTGGTTGTTAAAGAAGTAGATACTAGTTCCTCCATAAAGTATGTTGATTTTATGTTTTTCCAACTCTTTCACCAGTTGGCTTACAACATAGATGTTGTGAGGAACATTTACAAATTTAGAACCACCAAGAATGCACACAGTTCTGGGGGGCTGAAGAAGTTTGGAACCTTGAGAAGACTCGGCAGTAGCCATTTATTATGAGAGATATTTGGCTATGAAGATAGATTCGCCTTTTAAAGAAGAAAAGTCCCGACAAGAAAGCAGTTGAGTCTTTAATGACTCTTATCTGTCAGAAGCGATAAGATTTATATACAGTACATCGGTACTATCAAGAACAATGTTGACAAACATGATCATTGGAAATAATATTTTCTAGACTATAGAGTTTTTCTTCACGTTTGAGCAGAAGCCATAAAGACATCAGCTCGCGATGCACATATCCACTAGAATGTGTATCAAGAATCTGCTGAATAGTTTGATCCAGAGATTCCTTACTCAAGCCATTCTTGATGAAAGTTATTTTATCTTCCTGATTAGTTGAGACAAAGCCCAAAGAAGTACAGCGAGTGTCACAGTTCCAGCAAGCACATTTATAACAACCGCCTATTCTTTTTGCTCTACGTTTCTTGGCAAAAGTGCTTTTACCCATACCTGACAGATACTTGTATGCATTGGGATACTCGCCAGATACACGAACTTTTGCTTCAATCAGCCATCTTACATCATTTGGGATATTATTGAGCATGAGTATTCTCAATCTTTCTACTCGAGCTCGATAAATACTCTTTATGATATTAAGAGGGAGAAAAGAATAGAATTTTTTAATTTTTAGCAGTGCTAAATCCATTGGTAAGATCGGACCATTGCTGAAGAAGATAGAAGGGTTACCAAGTTGGTTTATAGAAGAAAGATGAGTATGAGATAAGTTTTCGGGTATGATTAAATTATACCGAATGTCAGAATGCACAACCAGTAAGCATTTAATGCCGTCGAGATCAGATGAGAGATGTCTGCAATAATTGAGAAGTTGCTGAGCCTATTTAAGATAGTTGCATTATTAGCGGTAAAAATAAGGTTACCTTAATGCTGGAAATTGTGGTATGACTAGAGAATGGTCAAGTTATTCCACATCAGTACAGAAATTTCAACGAAATTCTCGACTATGTTAAGTCGGAGAAGTTGAAGTAAATATCAATAGTAATATTGAGTAAAAAGTTTCTCGAAAGAGAAGCAAGTTTAATATAGTAAGATGTTAGTATAGAATGGAGATGTGACTTGTTAATGATTACAAGTAACATCGACATTAAGGTACAATGCATATAGATGTTCTGCACCCGAAGGGCCCCGGGTAGTGGGTAAATCGCATGCAATGTATCGCATAGGCAGTCAGATAAGTATTTTATATCATTTTTTCTCTAAAGTTGTCCAGTGTGCATAAAGTTTTAGGTAACCATGTTACGTGAGTATGTGTGCGATCCAGAGTATGTGCTTTTGCACAATGAGTTTCAATAAGATTTAACCTACGAGGACCAGCCGATAGAAGTTTTGGACCAGAAGGTTCATTGGCTGAGGAATTGAGATATTTCCACGTTAGTATAAATGGAATCGCCACATATAGAGTTAGATGCCACTGGAGAGTGAGAAGTTGATATTAGTACTCATTTTTCAGATTTCGAGTTATGATATATAAACATAGTTGGTCTATATCTCAGTTTAAGTATTTCCGAGGGAGAAAATAGTTTTAAGGGGGGTAGAATGTAATATCCCTCTCAGTTATTAAGAAAGTAACAGTTTTAGTTCCAAGATTTAGGTAATTTCGAGGCCAAGATATGCAGTTATCAGTTTGAAATTAAGAGTTGATCAAGGAACTAGCCACACGAGTCGTGTGAGAAGCTACACGAGTCGTGTGAGAAGGCGCACGAGTCGTGTGGGAGGAGATATGAATGAAAGTTAGCCTCGACTTTTTCACACGAGTCGTGTGACAAGCCACACGACTTGTGTGGAGCACACGAGTCGTGTGACATAGCCACACGACTCGTGTGGGGTCACACGAGTCGTGTGACAAGCCACACGAGTCGTGTGGGGTCACACGACTCATGTGACAAGCCACACGAGCCGTGTGACCGACAATAAGGTTTGATCATTGAGAATCCGATTGTGATCTCAACCAGAGGCCATTTTTTATGATTAATTATGTTTTTGATGAGTATACAAGTTAATCATAAAATAGTTTACGATTAATTAAGTTTATAAGTTTAAATTGTTTATTATGTTCATTTCTTCACTCCATTATGATGTATTGCCATATTGTGCCTATAAATAGAGGCCTAAAAATCAGAGTTCTCACACCAAAGAAAAGTACCAAAAGTTATATAAGAGTGTAAGAGAGATAAGTAGTAGAAACTTTGGAAAAGAATTTGAAGTAAAGAATCAAGTTTTTATTCTAGCAAGAAGGAGGTAAATTACTTATCTTAAAGTTACATGCCTAAGTTCATGTTTTGATAATGAGTTTACATGTTTATAAGTATGTATATCATGATGTAGAAGTTAAGTTTATAATTGATTCTATGAATATAAAGAGTTGAAGTTGTTCAAGATCAATTATATGATATATGTGCTTGATTTGATGAGATGTTGATAAAGATATGAATAAGCTGGAAGAGTATGATTAAATAAATAATTTTTATGTAAAAGAGGAGTACATGAGAACAAGAATCAAGTGATTTAGCAAAGTATAGCTTGAGTTATGAATTTTTGAAGATGAACATCCAAGATGAATTTTATGTTCACTGTGATTTTAAATTCTAATAACTTGATGGATATGCATGCTAAAATTATGAAATTTTTATGACATGTCTAATTATGAGTTGAGATTATGACTATTAAATTTCATGATTTGAAGATGAGAAATGAATGAGTTATGATAATTACAAGGCATATATGTAAAGATGAGCATATATGCAAGAATATACATGATATGATCAAGTTGTTAAAGTGAGATTATTATGATCAATTCTCATGTAAGTGATGAGCAATTTGGCAAAGTTTTAGTTTAATATGTTGAGTATATAATCTTATAAAGATTGTTTAAGTATGACATATTAATATCATGATTAAATGTTATGATTAAAAGTTGAAGTATGACTTGAGTTTATTTTCACTTTTAAGTTAAGTGAAAAATTTAATATAAGCCAATATCTAAAATTTGGGAGATATGATGTATGATGAATTAAGTATTTGATTGAGTAAAAAGATATCATGAATATGATGTTGGTAAAAGATAAGCATGTTTTGAGTTCATGTATTCAATCAAGTTTAATGTGAAATTTAGTTATTATCACACTTGAGTTATTAAGTGACATGCGAGTATAAACCAATATCTATGATTTTGAAGACATGATTTATATAAGGTTAAATAATTAACCTTGAGTAAAAGTTAAGATGTTTGATGACTTAATATTTATTTGAGACATATTAAGCTTATTGAATATCTTTAAGATTTGGATAAGTAAGAGTTAAATATTATTGAGTATATGAGCATAGTACTTAGTATATTTGTTTATATTTTCATGTAGCTTGCAGATACAGCTACAGAACAACACTTGCAGTTTTCAAAAGAAGAAAGGTGGGGACCCTGAATGGGTATCACATTGAGTACAATATTGATGTCATATGGGATGAGGAGACAATCAGTTGTCTCAGAGTATATCCTAATGTTTAAGTTCTTACGCTTAGGATGAGGAGGCATTCAGTTGTCTCAGAGTATATCCTAAGTTCTGATGGAGGCCGCTTGAGTTGCCTTGAGAAATATCCATCAGAATGTGCACACGTATCCGATCAGATATCGGAAGAGAAGAGAAAAGTTTAAGTTTTAGTACCAGAACAGATTTCTGGTTACCGATCAGATATCAGTTTATGATTATCTTTATTCGTTACTCATCCCCATAAGTTTATTTTCAGGTAACAGGTTGAGGAGGAGGTGTGAGTGGAGCAGCGTTGGTGTGGATCGTGGACTTAAAATGTGACAAGCTTTGATATGGAAATTTATAACAGTCTGTATAATTAACCACGTTTTTAAGTATTTCAGCTATGCACATTAAGTATTGAACTTGCATTTTCAATAAATTTCAGATTTCAAGTTTATACCATTTCGTGAAGTATGAATATGGTACAGTTAAATGTAAGTTTAAAGGAAATCTGTTTTCTTTATGTCTAGAGAAGTATTAAACAAAAAGTTTAAAGTTTTAAGAAGATGAGTTTGAGTAGCATCTCGAGTTAGTCGCAAAATATTTCGAAAGAGTTATACGTATTTTCGAAGTAAGAGTTGCAAAATATTTACTCTGATGAGCGGGGTGTTACACAGCTTCTCCGTAAAATCATCGAAATCCGCTATCGATCCATGAGGGAGCTGCTGAAACCAGTCGAGTGCGCCTCCTCTCAAGGTCGACAGAAATGCCCTGTGACTAACAGAATCAGAATAACCATGTAACACAACCAAGTTCTCAAACGCCCTTACATGCCTCGACGGGTCAGAAGTCCCATCGAACACCAAACTCATGTCCCTGATATTTGCGGGTAGTGGTGCAGCCAATATTTCCCTAAAGAACGGGTGTCCTCGAGCACACCTCTCCGGTCTACCATCCATCTTGGCCTGCATCTGTCTCACCTGCTCTGCAAGTCTTTCCACCTCCCGATCTCGTGGAGCTCCATCTCCCCCATAGCTAGACACATCCTCCTCAACAATCGTTGGTCCAGCAGCCACTCGAGAAAGGCTTTGGATGACCTGCTGGACCGCTTGTGCCGTTGCGTTCGCCATCATCTGCTGCATCTCCTGCCTAGTCATTACCGCCTGCTGGCCGAGGCGCTGCTCCTCCACTCGCGGTGGAGCTACTCCATGCACCACCGCTCCTTGCTGCGGCGCCACGGCTAGATCTGGCTGTAACGGCGTTGGGATCGCCGTTCCCCGAGTCGTACAGACCTCTTGAGCTCGGCTTGAGCCCACATCAGCTTCGGGATGCACCGGCATGACCCCCACACCTTGTGGAATAGGCATCGGAGTCACCGGTGTATGCAAGGTTCTAGAGAAGCCCGGAGGAGGGCCTTCTCCAAACGGCCTTGTTGTCGTCCACGCCTCATCGAACGACGCTTGCAAATCTCTCCTAGGAATTCCGTCCGCCATAGCTACCAAGCTTCAGTAATCTCAGCACACCACTTTTCGAACGAAAGTCCCACAGACGACGCCAAATGGTTACGAAAAACACTCTGACCGGCTTGAAATTGGCTCGTCTTCCTCCTCCTCACCGGTAGAATGCCGCGTATCTGCAAAGAACTCTCACACCGGGGGGGTTTTTCGGTGAAGAGCCTCCGATGCTTAAGTCAATATATATCTCACTCAATTCTTCAAAGTATAGAGTGCATCAATCGTAAACAATAAGAAGGCCTCACTCCCATATATATAGGAGTGAGATACCTGCCCTAGGAGCTGCCCGGATTTGATGAGCTGTCTGCCCGGATCTACCCGTCCGTACACACGCAGTGTGTGTGTGTCAGAGGTGGTTATCGCCACCATCGCTCTGCACCAATATCTTCTCGCCACGTGCCCCTCTGAGCAGAGGGTAATTATTCCTCTGAATATTCCTTTGGGATTTTCTGACGAAATCCACGCGCTTTCTCGCGTTCACATCACGCTCCACGATTGCCCTTCACTCGTTGGGTGCTCGATCTGATTGAGCTTCTGTTCTTTAGGTCGATCATCAACCAGATCTGTTACCATGCTCGACCACTTCCTTCCAGTCTATCATTGCTCGACCAACGTGGTTTCCCCGATATTAGGCTCGTACGACCAGCTTAATGGATTAGTTTATTCCTTAGGTGTATAATATCCCATATCAATATTATATTTATTTTATTATATAATTAATAAATATGTTTTAAATAAATATTAATAAAAAATATTGAGGATGTATACAATTATTTCCATTAATTAATTTTAACACATTATTTAAAACACATCAATTTAAAGACAGTTTAAAATATACAATTAATGTTTATTTTTTTCAAATATAATTTTTTGAATTTAACAAAAAATATAAAATTATGAATTTTGATAGTACAAAATTCATATAGATAAACATGATATATCACGCATTAAATTGGTTAATATCCGATCACAAATTTTTTTTTTTCTTTTAAAAGACATACGAGATTTCTCCATAAATAATGTAATCTCGTTCTAACTGTCATTCATATTGAAATTGTATTCCTTTTAGTGTTTTACAATAATTATAATGTAATTCGTCGCGTTTTGGTTCCTATACTACGTAGCGTAAATAGAAATTCGTGTTGCGTAAGCTATTAAAGTATAAAATTTGTTTGTTAAAAATTTCAAAATAATTGCATGTAATAAAATGAGGGAGATATTATTTTGGTATGAAACGTTCGAATTTAAATGGTATGAATTTCATTTGGTATGGATAGAAGTGTATTTGAAAATTTTGAAACATAAATAAGTGGTATAAATTTTATTTGGTGGGGATATGAAAGTCGAATTATAGGTTGATTTGTTATAAAATTAAGGTGATATGATTATCAAATTTTAGCATATTTATATAATAACTTTCCATAAGATATTGATGATAATTTAATTAATTGGTATGTATTCCTTTTAAAATTTAAAACTTTGAATAAATATTTCTTAATAAAATCTATAATTTAATTCTAGAGAATTAATTGATAAATTTGAACGGTAAGATTAGTAAAATGTAGATTTATATAAAATATATAAGGAATTTTATTGTGTAGTCCAATTTTAGTTTTTAAATTTAAAAGACAAATAAGTAATTATTCATAATTTACTGGTCAATATTAAGTTGGACGTAAATAAAATATTTTATTATTTATAGTTTCTCAATTATTAAATTATTTTGATTAGGAAAAATAAATTTATTTTAATTATTGAAAAATATAAGTTTTAGTATTATACATATTATTCACATAGATTTTTAAATATATGATAAATTTTACCATTTTTTTTTGTGGAACCACATTGTATTATCAAATTGAATTTCTGAATAAAAGTTTTAAAATGACACTTATTTGAAATAAATATAATGCAATTTATAATCAATTATGTACACCGTACGAGTTGTGTACTAATTTTAAATAGACCTATGTTATGTAATTTTGCACAATTTAAATTTTATATAATATTTTGAATAAATTAATATAAGGGGCATATTACATATTTATTTTATATTTTTATTTTATAAATATTAAAAAATAATTAAAAATTAAAAAAATAAAACTATTTATCAATTAATATGTTTATATTTCCAGTAGTTATATGATATAAGTTAGAAAATTACTATAATATAACACATATAAGTCACACAAGTAACAAGTCTCAGTCTAAAATATATAATAATATATATTTTATTATAAAAAACTATTTAAATTTAAAATACTTTTTCTCATTAATTTAAAATTTAAGAATAAATTTTTTTAACAAACACTCGTGTAATGTGTATTCAGGGGCGAAACCGGAAAATTAGTTAAGAAGGGGCAAAAGACATGTAATTACAATTGTTGGCCTTGTGAGTAGAGCTGCAAACGAACCGAACGTTCGCGAACAAAAGCTCGTTCGAGTTCGTTCGAGTTCTACAAAAGCTCGTTCGTTTGTTAATCGAGCCGAATTCGAACAGAAAATTAGGCTCGTTTAATAATCAAACGAACACGAACTCGTTCGTGAACGTTCGATTATGTTAGCAAACATTAATTTAATATAAGTTTATTTTATTTTTTATATATTTACATAATATTTCTAATAAATAAAATCTAAAATTTAATATACTTTTTATTTATTTTTCATATATCTACGTAATATTTGTAAATAAAAATCTAAATATATTAATATTTTCATTTTATTCTTTTATTTTTAAGTTCGAATGAGTTCGAACGAACAAATTTCGAGTTAATTCAAACACATTTAAAAAGCTTATGTATAATATTATTAGAACATGAACGAACTCGAACCTTGACGAACAATTAAACGAACGAACTCGAGCACGACTTTTTGCTCGAAAAATAAACGAACGAACAGAAACACTGTTCGAACGTAAACAAACACGAGCTCGAACAGCCCAAGCTCTGTTCGTTTACATCACTACTTGTGAGTGACGTTTAAAAACAAAAAATGTGAGGATGCAAAAAATAATTTAAGAGGAGGACAAATTAAAATTTTTAGTTATAATAATAAAAAATATTAAAATTTGAGGGGGCAATTGGCCCCTAGTGATGAATGTAAATTCGCCCATGTGTGTATTGTACTAATTATCCATATATACACCTAAGTTCCTAACCTTGATCTTCATTAATAAACGCTTAAATTTTAACCAGGGTAGTGAAATTTAGTGGTCTAAAAAAACTCTTAAAAACAGGTAAAATAATTCTTGAGGTTTGGATGGAATAATATTTTAAGTTTCCAATTAGAATAAATTAATTGTGCTCTTGAATTTCGTGAGGTGATGACCGAAGAGAATGGGTTTGAAAGGTTATTTTCTATTTTTAACCCTTGAATGACACGACACATACACACAAAAGAATACAGACAAGTTATTCCTTATTTTTAACCCTTAGATGTATGTTAAATTATATTTAATCCAAGGGCTTAGATTTAACTGCTGGGTTGGTAAGAGACGTTTCTTATTTTTCTTTCATAAAATTAGAATCCCTTGATGAACAAATTCGATGATTCTCGTTGCTATTATTATTGGATTTGCGTGCATAAGTTGAGGCAATCGAATATCTGCAGAGTAGGGCATTAGAAAATAACAATGGATTTGACGGAGGAAGATCTTGACATGATGATCAACTGGGACACTAGCTCGTTGGGACTATTCGAAGAACAACCTCAGGAAACGGCGATGAACAACTCGGACTCTAGCTCTTCCGGACAATCAGGGTTTCAACATCACGAACCCACTGCAATCCAAACGCCTCCACTTCAAACGGTACCTTCTCGTGTTTTGACGGCTGCCGACTTTGATATGATGATCAACTTGGGCTCTAGCTTGTTAGGACAGATTGAATTTGAACCTCATATCCAAATTCCTTCACTTGAAACGGGAACATCTCGTGCTTCAACACAAGCCAGCTTGACCAACTTATCGGGCCCAATCGAGCCCACAGGGTCTCAACTGATGGGAATGGCTGACTCGAGCTTTAGCTCAATTGGACGATTGGAACCTTTACTGCCTGGAGCAATTGTGGTACGGATGCCTCGAATACATACAAGACACGTACTGACTGAGGCCGACTTCGCAGGCATAAATGTCTCAGCAATACTCAGCTTAGGCTCCCGCTTACGACGTCGCCGATATGACGGTCTGCAAGAGGATAAAATTTCGAAATACCTCAAGATCATTACGAATAATAATATCGTTGATGAAAAAACTGTGTGCGCTATTTGTCTAGACAATTTTTGTGGAAAGGATATGCAGGTTGCAATAGTGGATGGGTGTGGGCATAAGTTTCACGCTTGCTGTCTCAAGAGGTGGCTCCGAAGGAAAAACATTTGTCCTCTCTGTAGAAGGATTGCCATTAGCGTGCGAGAAGAGTTTTTATGTTTTGTTTAAATCATGTATCTTTTAAAATCTTCCAAAAAATATTTTAATAAAATATTTATTTGTTTGTCTATTAAATCATGTCTCTATTAAAATCTCCAAAGAAAGTGCCTGATTTTCTTTTGGATTTTTATGTCGTGATGATTATGAGTATTGGTTTGAGTTACATGTTCCTGATTGTTAATATGTATCTGCTTTGATTTGTACTTCTTGTTTTTTCTTGGGTGTGTGTGCATGTGTTTGTTCATGATTGGAGTGTTGAGCTTATGACTTCTCCTTGTTCGTCTCGTCCTGTGCCACTGAGTCTGTGTGGGGCGATGTCTTAAAGTGAAAGGTTTTGGTGATGGGGCTCGATTTGTTGGTATTCACAGCAATTACTCTCTGCGTTTGCTATGTGTCATGTTCTGCAACCTTGAACTTTGTGTAGATATTGGCTTAAACTAATCAGTTTTTTTCTGTACAATGTGGACATGTGGGGTATAATAGTATATTATGCTGTTTTAATCTATCTTCTTGGAGCCCATCTACTATCCAGGGGTGTTTGTTGGCGTGTATTGTCAAACATGTGCTCGGCATTTGATTTGTGAATGCATTGTTTGATTGTTGCATCTCACATTTTAGAAGATATCAGTTGCAAGCAAATAAATTTGTAAAAGGTTTTGTATGATGGAGTGAATAGTTTAAGAAGTCCGCATATTATGGGGATGAGGAGCTAAGGTTCTGATTTTTTGGTACTTAGATATGCATTCTGACATTTATAGGGGAATGACACATTATATGAGTTGCAGATATAACCTTGATTACAAAAACTGATGCTATGTTTTACAAAATGTCTATGTAGGGCGTAAGGTTGTAAAAACAAATACAAAAACCAAAGGCGAGTTTAGCGATATTAGAAATTCTGGGTTTTCCATGTTTTGCTTTTCTTGTGTTTTGGTTAACTGTCATAAGTAGTTTTCATAAGTAGATCTATTTGTCATTAAAGCCTTCTATGTAGCTACTTATTTTAGTTGGGGATGTAAACTTTTAGAATTCTCTTTTGTCATCAGTTTTTAGGTTATGCCACAAGTCAATTTCATTGTACCCGAAAAAAGCCTATGTCGGGACCAAAATCCGACCACCTTTTGTCCTCAATAACAGAGGCTCGTTAAAGCATCTTCAGATGTTAGTGGAACGAGCTCGACTGATCCGGGGACCTACTCCCTCATTTGGTTAGCAAGGAAGAAAGCATACCCGTTGAGAACCTTAAAGTCCAATCTTCAAGAGAAATACGATCAGAGGATCAAAATGAAACTGGCCAAGTGTATCTTCATCCGGTTAAGGTTTGCATTCCTGTGGGTTTTCTGGATTTATATTTTGCGTGTGTTTTTTGCTTGATGGACAATGGAATTTATGGGAGGTTTTCTGTGGTGGGGTTGGGCTGTATTTTGTGTTTGGATTATGATTATTGTGTGGGGTATTTTCTTTTTCTCCTTTTGATTTGGGTGATTTTGATTGTTAATCACAACAGTGGTCATCATATAGGATTTAGGAGAAGTTGTTATATAGATCTTGTTGGGAGTATGGACCGTCAGTTTGAGCTGTTTGATTGATGGCGGTTATATAACTTACCATGACCCTGCTTACTTATTCCTACTGTCTCGAGGTGGCATTAAAACACATACCTCATTTCTGACTCGATTGAATACCAAGGTTTCACTAACGTATAGTAATATTACTGGTCCTCAAACAAGATTTTTTCGTGATGTTTCTGGCTGGTATACCGGATGTGTTAGATGTTTATGGGTGACATTTCATTTTAGGAGTCTGATTTCAATGATTTTATGATTGAACGATCCTTAAATTATATAATTATTTTCATGTCTGGGAATCTTGTGATCTGTGTTAAGTTATGTTTATAAAGTCGTGTTTAATTGGGTTCTTGATTTGGTGCTGGACACAACATACTCTGATGGTTATTTCCATGCACAACTACTGAGAAATTTGAATAGAAAATACTATATATAGTAATATTGTAGTTTCAAATTACAACTGTACACCAAAGGCCATATTTCTCTACAATTCTCACCAATGCATATGACGATGATACATATGGCCTTGGCATTTTAATGTGAAAAAAATACATGCATAAATAACCAATCATCTTTCATTATAGCTAGTCAAATATTTATTTATCCAAAAGATTATTTAGCTAACATTTAGCTAGCCTTATGGCCTTTTGGCAGGGTGACTTACAGGACCCATCCGCTTCTCACAAAACACTAGATTTGGCATCAAGCCTCGAAGTGGGCCCAACAACTAGCAATAGTGCAAAAAACAATAGGCTTCCACCTTTGGAGAATGATTGCAAGTGGTGGTTGGTGAAATACATCTCTGATGCCACAGACACATACAAGGTAAAAGATTTTGTCTGAATTTTAATAACTGTTACTCGATTCCTATTGATTTTACTTGAACGATAGATCTTCTATGAATTTAGACATTTCGTGATACTATGTTGCTCCAAACAGAATCGTTTTGAGAATATACCTGATGACTACCTTCATTCCAAACTGAAGTGAAAAGCTAAAATGTGCAAATTTTACCATAATGCTGCTTTTATAGCAATGACATTATGTCTTCACCATAAGCTATAATCAAATACTGTTCCTCTTGACAACAGGGACACAGTTTTCGCCAAGATCTTTTCAAGATGTTGAAAGATTTAAACCCAGGATTTATTAGATTTCCAGGTACCACTTGCAAATATATTAGCTTTTCCTTATGTTTCATTTTCAAACTGCAGACTATGTAATATGATATTATATCAAGCTCTACATATAATGAGGAAGAAGGAACTCTTACATTTATACTAAATGTGTGAGACTATGTAATATGATATTATATCAAGCTCTACATATAATGAGGAAGAAGGAACTCTTACATTTATACTAAATGTGTGAGACTAATGTCAGAGATCCCCTTTACAGTAAGAAAAAAGAAAAAGGAATGAATAAAGCTCATGCATGAGTCATGGATATTATAGCTCTTCAAGAATGATGCTGCACAATCTCTTTTTACTCGTACTGTATATCAAAATAGTGAAATACCCCTCAATTGATCCTGATGTTGGCCAGTGAGACTATACTATACTGGTTTATATATTATTCTCATTTAACTTTCTACGGGAGTTATATTGGAGGTTTAATGTGCTTGAAATTCATGATATTGTCAGGTGGTTGCTTTGTTGAAGGTGAATGGTTAAGGAATGCATTCAGATGGGAAAAAACTATCGGCCCATGGGAAGAAAGGCCGGGCCATTTTGTTGATGTTTGGCATTATTGGACTGATGATGGATTTGGTCATCTGGAGTTTCTCCAGGTATAATTTTACTGAAAAGAATTATTCTTATTTTTGCTTTTTTCACTGATTTTTTAATGCCAAACATTATCAGAAAAATAATTTTACTGGCATTAATTTAACTGGAATCCGTAATATCTTTCATAGATTTTTGTTAATTCATTGTTCTTTGTCCCTTTTTTGGATCACTTTTTCTGCAGCTTGCTGAGGATTTATGCGCCGCACCTATCTGGGTATTCTGCAATGGTACTTTCTAATTTATTTTACCTTGTTATTATTATTATTGTTAGTAAGAATAACTTTAAGGCGAACGAGCCGAAGACGGATCTCAGGTCTGCTACCTTTTGTCTAACTCCTAACCTGCTAGCAAGCCTACCCGAAAGGAAGAATCAACAGTAACGAAAGCAGGTAGTAAGGTAAGGAAGGCATAGCAGCAGGTACAGGCACCCGAAGCTGCTTATGCCTACGATGAGGCAGCCCGAGCTATGTACGGCTCGTTTGCCCGTCTTTTTTTTTGAATAATTGCTTATTGACCATTACAGTATCTGTAATGTAATATGATTTTCAGGTGTCAGCCACAATGATCAAGTCGACACTTCCAATATTGCACCATTTTTACAAGTAAATTCCTTTTATTTAAGTGTTAAAAAAAGCTTTATGCAGTTCAGATATTCATGCAAGTTCAATCTAAATTCCACCCTGGACACAACAAAGATTAGTTGGATTTCGACACTTCAAGTGAGGATGATAGACAGGATCAATCTTCTTTTCATGCCAGTTCAAGGAGGGGATATCACAGTTGTGAATATGAAAACTCTAGCCATGTGAATCTGAAATCAAATGCTTTTACTGTATCTAATCAATGGTCTGGAAATGACTTAAGCTTCCAAGTAAGAGAACTGATGAACTTCATTTTACCAATATAGAATTAAACTTTCCATACGTCTAATCTTTATGAAACAAGATTTGTTGTTTTTGTTTGATCCAAGTAGTGTGGAGGCTCAATTTGGCACTTCTAGTCAGACAAGTACCAGAATGGAGAGAAGGGGATAAGCTCGCGATCAAAGATGGAAGAAACTGAACTTTAAGAATGAGATTCTCCAATTTCTTCAGAGCATGACTTTACCCTCGCTTACATTATAAGGATTTCAATGCTTTCTGATTTGATTAGGTTTGTCCATTCTCATTTTGTTCTCATTGTACTTGTGGAAAATCAAGTCAAAATGTCAAATGGATTTTTATTTGCTGGCTATATTCACTATTAATTTATGTTGTCGACTTCTGATGGATAAGTCCACTCCTTTGTGATCTGAACTAAAGCTTGTTCATTCTTGATGGTATCACTTTGCTACTTTACAAAAGCATCTATGAGGAGATAATGGATCTATGTAATTTGTGAAGATGAGTATTATTCTTTAATTGACGTGTCACTACAACAGATCCGATTTCATTGGGGCCTTTACTCTTCAGGTCTGGAGGTTTATATTTATCATTAAAAGAACTTTGTACTTCTGCTGTTATGTATATGATAATTCTTCTCCTTTTGGGGTGCTTTCTTTCATGGACTTCTTTCCCACTGGTTTCCAGGTGTGTAAAACTGGATATTATAATTTAATCTCCATCTTTGAATTGCTCACTTAGCCATAAGGAAGTCTTCTCACGTAGCATTTTAGAGAATTTAATTTCACTTAATGGTCTATTAGAGAGTGGCCTTGGCAACTGCTGCAAATATGTGCAAGAAACTACCTTCAGAGCTGCTGATTTCGTTATTGGAGCTGTACCGTTGTTAACAAATCTCTTACAGTATCCTGATGCCAAGGTGAGATTTATATTGTTGTGCATTGTAGTCTGACAGCCATTTTACTTGGATTCATCTGTACGTTCTCCTTTTTCATGTGTGACTTGATAAACTAATACCTGTGTATTCTTTTGTGTGATTCTTAGGTTTTGGATGTTGAGTTTGCTGCCCATGTGCATGCTGATGAGTGCTCGGTATGTTTCTTCTGTATTCTAGTCTTTGTTCCTATGAGCACTGAACTTATTTAGTTTTCTTTATGTTTTCTCCAATACAACTGCGTTTTTAACGGTAGATCAGATCCTTGTGGAGCTGCCCACATTGCGATTGGCGATGTAGGGAACATAGAAGGATTAGCACCCAGGTAAGATCTTTCCTTGGTACTAACAAGTATCACGAGGAATCCAGAGACATTTTAAGAATAATATGAGCTATAAACTAAATTGAGCCGATAATTGTATGAGTTGGAATAGAAGGCTTTTGTCCTTCGACATCCTCTCATGTGGCACCATTCTTTGTATTGGATCCTCTGCGATTAATCATATAATAAAATGATGATTGGCTCATCTTGAATTAAGCATTGGGACTATTTGACAGATACAAGAAGTCACAGCCTGAGTGGTCAGTCTTCCAGGAGGCTAGCTTTGGCCATGCTGAGCTCAGAATCGTGAACTTAACTCATGCGTATTGGAGTTGGCACAGAAATGTTGATGATGAACCAGTTAAATCAGAGTAAGAAGAATAGGGGTTATTAGTTTCGGGTGAAATTTGGTCTTACTGAGGGCTATCCTTTTCACACACAACCAGTTAAATCGTGAACTCCTGTATTTCTCATGTACATTATTACTTTATGTGGTTTGTGCCAAAGAAGACATACATATTTTGCCAGGTTAAATTTGGCAATGCAAGAGGTGATTTTTTCCATCATTTGAAGTTTTTAATACTAATTCAGATACAAGAAAGATTGTGTAGCCAATTGATTTACATCATTTGAAAATGCATATCTTGTTTTCAACTTTAGTGCTGGAGAAATGAGTAGTTATTATTGGTTCGGGTTCTCTCAGTGTTAATACGCAACGGGTACAGGTATCAACGGTTGTGTGTGAGAGTGTGTGATCACAAACGTTATTTGATTCATAGCTTTTGTAAATTATCCCTAAACTGTATGAGGCCTTTTGCATCAGTTTTCTGTAAGACAGGACAAAGATCGCATGGGTAAGCCATTAAAGCTCGGCAATGGCCTCAATGTTGCTGTCAAATGATGCCGACGAGATTGCATTAGCATATGTCAGACACATATGATCGACTTCGACCTTTAGTGTGAATGTTATTATATTTATTACTAGTATTTATGTTTATGTTTATTTATATTGTGTTGGACTTGTATTATGTTGGCTTTTAAGTTTAAGTGGATATGACTTGGTGAGATTATAAATATGTACGTATGATATCATGTATGGGCAGTTATGATTTTATGAATTGAATCAGAAAAGAAAAACGGTTTCTTCGTGTTCTTTGTTCTCCCATCATAGGCTTTGCTGCATCATTTGTTATCAGCATTCGGGACGGTTCTTGATGCCGCCGAGACGACGAGATGTCGAGATTGATGATCGTCTTCAATGTGGACGATCGGGTCCAATTGATGGACACTCGGGTGACCGATCTCACTACGGGGATCGACGATATACGTACCACTCTTACCACCATGTTACGAGATCAGCAAGCGTACAGGGAGGTCGCCGGCGGGAGAGGTTGTTGCGCAGGTCAAAGACAAAGAGGTGGTCGTGGAGGTCGTGGTTTTGGCGAGGCGCTCCGACAACCGCCACTACAGCCGGAGTTTGTCGATGTTGACAGCGAGGATACTTTGTCCGATGTCAATCCCTTTGCCGATGGTTTTGATCCGGAGTGACATGGTGACTGTCGCAACCCGCAACGGAGGCCCGTGGGGGTCCGATTGTCCCAGTCTCCTCCCTGTGCAGCGGAAGGTTTTCCGATCCCGGCTTTCCATATGCCTTCCCTCCGATGGCGGCGCGCCGTGTTGCTGTAAATCGCGATGTCTGGTGCCTTGTCGGCGGCGAATTCCGCCGTGATGCGGGTGGCGATTTTCAGCGCGTCGGAGTGGGAGATTTCCGCCGAGCGGCTGTTGGCGAGGATTTGCGCGGTTGCCCGCATCAGGGTCACCGGAGACCTGCCAATTTTGAGGGTGAAGGGGCTGATGCCGATTTGAACGGGGGAGGAGCTTTAGGTGACGGTCGGCGATTTGGGAATTTTGGAGAGGGCCAGCGTTTTGCGAATTTTGGTAACGGACAACGCATTGGGGATTGTGCCAGCAGAGATAATTTATTTTATTCTCCCTATGGGCGTGCTGATTTAATTACCGAGGGTCGGTGGTAATCGGCTTTCCGAGTGGAAATTCCAATTTTTGCCGGCGATTTAGACGCAGAGTGAATTTCTTGATTGGTTGGCCGCCGTGGGGAGGCTGCCCTTGATTTTAAATGTGTACCATAGCTTTGGAAGAAATTTAATTCCTTGTCTTTCGTTCCCGGATGAGAGGCGAGTCGCACTTGTAGTCACTCGGGGACATGTTGTCGCTTGGTGGTTACAGTTACAGGGTGTACGACATCGACAGGGCAAATCGAAAATCATTTCGTGGGTGAAATTTTGTAAGTATCTTGAACGGGAATTTTTACCGTTTAATTTTGTCTGTACTTTATATCAGCATTTGCAAAATCTTCGTCAAGGACAACGTAGTGTGGATGATTATACTGAAGAATTTTATAAACTCTTGGCCTGGGTAGATATTCGTAAAACTCAAGAACAGTTGATTTCTCGTTATATTGGGGGATTGTGTGTCTCTATTCAGGATGTGTTGAATATGTTTACACCGACTTCCGTTTCTGAGGCTCATCTGCGGGCTTTATTGGTTGAGCAGCAGCAGGCCCGGAAGGTGAGCACTTCTTTCGCGCCGTCTACAAAGGAGCCTCTTGTGACTTCGGGTACCGCGACGTCTGCGACGAAGGATCCGTTCGATTTGGGTGCTCCTTCTGAAGGCCGTGTGGGTGGCCCCACGGAGGGGAGTGGCAATCGGCAGTCTAATGGTCCGCGTTGTTTCACTTGTGGTGAGTCGGGGCATCGCCAGGCCCAGTGCCCGAAGGCGAGAGGGTCACGGGCGTTGTTTGTTGAGGAGCCAGACTCGACTGTTTATGATGGTCCTCCAATTTTAGATAAAGAGCCGGAAGTTCCGGATATGCATGTCTTAGGAGACGTGGTCACGCGCTCGTCCTTCGTCGGTTTCTTTTGTCTCCCCACTTCTCTTTCGAGGATAAGGTCCAGTGACACCACCTTTTTTAATCCAGATGCACCATTGGTGGTCGGGTGTGCCATTTTGTCAATGATTTCGGTTCCTGCGAGAATTTGATTTCGAACGAGGCTGTGACGAAACTGGGGTTGTTAAGTGAGCCGCATCCGGATCCGTATGCTCTTGCGTGGATACAACATGATGATTCTGTTCGTGTCACCCGACGCGTGTTGGTGACCTTTTCTATTTGATCCTCTTATAATGACATGACATGGTGTGACGTCGTGCCTATGGATTCTTGGCACATTTTATTAGGACGACTTTGGCAATCGCTCGGTGGTACATGATGGACGCCTCAACACATATAATTTTTTTTTATTTAAGTGCGTCCGCATAGTCCTGCATCCTTCGTCATCCAATTCTGGTCTTTTGCCATTGTCGTCTCCGATTTTATTTGTTTCTCGCGCCAAGCAGTGCAGGGAGTTATCCAGCTCGGAGGATGGTCGTTCGATGGTCTTTGACGTAGGTGATTTTGTCGACGGGGTCGTCCAGGACATTGACGAGATTGCGGATTCGAGGGCGAATCCTCTCCACCCGGGGGAGAATGATGCCGAAGAGATTGCATTAGCATATCTTGACAAATATGATCGACTTCGGCCTTTAGTGTGAATGTTATTATATTTATTACTAGTATTTATGTTTATGTTTATTTATATTGTGTTGGGCTTGTATTATGTGGGCTTTTAAGTTTAAGTGGAGAGGACTTGGTGAGATTATAAATATGTACGTATGATATCATGTATGGCGAGTTATGATTTTATGAATTGAATTAGAAAAGAAAAATGGTTTCTTCGTGTTCTTTGTTCTCCCATCACAGGCTTTTCTGCATCAAAAAGACTCGGCCCCTTTCCCAGCGCATCTTCTGAGGCCCACAGCAAGCGAAAGATGCTGCATGAGCTCGGGAAACTGGCATGCCTGAGGCATAGGAATTTAATGAGTCTGAGGGCTTATGTGTTTGAATCGGGTGTTTACTCATTGGTTTATGATTATGTGCCGATAGGAAGTCTCGAGGATGTGATGAAAAGAGTGACCGAAAATCAGTTGAAGCTTAAGTGAGAATTCCGTATTCGGATAACTGTTGGGATTAATAAAGGGCTGAATTATCTGCACCTTTCTTGTGATCCCAGAAGATTACACTATAACTTGAAGCTCTCGAATTTGATCATGGATTCCGAGTTCGAGCCAAGGTTGGCTGACTGTAGATTAGTTACGATCTTTCCAATCTTTGTTCGAGCATCATCGGGCTTCAATCCACCATAATGTTTTAAGAACACCAGAAATGGTGAATGCAAGTTTCCTGAGTATGAAAAATAGGTTATTGTTATGTAGTTTTAATTGAAGGTATCAAGAATATCAATTGTCTATTAGTATTTGTTAGCTGCTTTCACTTGTGCTTATATTTTCATAGGTATACATTAGTAGCTGCTATCAATAGATTTAATGCTTTATCAGTTCTTGAAGACAATTATTGAGTTGCTTGAACTCTGAATATGCCTGATGATGGTAAAAACTATTCTTGAAGAAACTAACTTCATGGAGAAAGCCAAATAAACGTAAAGGAACACTTTGCAAGCAAATCCAATTCGTTTCTCGAATTTCCATGGGCAAAACATTTTGGAACTATTGGAGATCGTTTTTCCCCTGGTAGTTTGTTATGAATAATCATTATTTATGTAATAGTGTGATTATTCATTAGGTACACTGATAAAAGCGACATTTATAGCTTTGGGATGATATTGGGTGTTGTATTAACCGGAATGGACCCGAACGACACATCCTTTAGTAACATGGAAGAATGTCTTAGGTAAATGCAGCAAAAACGTGAACTCGAGAAGCACTAAACAAGAATATCCTGGTTGGGCAACAAGTCGAACAAGATGAGATGCTAATGGCTTTAAGAATTGCTATTGGTTGCCTGTCGGACTTCTGATCGACCTCCAACGACGAGCTCTTTTCTATGCTCACTCAATTAAATAGTTTCTGAAATATGTGTTTGTGTGTTTTTACCTTTTTTTCCTTTTTTTTTCATTTTTATTTCATGTCGACTTTTGCTTGTATTAATATCGTGGCCTTGTAGTTTTGCTTGACCGGCCAATGCTGCGAAGGTGGTTTGAATCCAAGCATCTTTAAGGTGACAACTTTAGCATGCATGATGTGGATATGAAGGGTTTGTATATCTTAGATTTTTGTGGAGAGCTCTATTGAGATCAAGTTTGGTTCAATATAATAACTATATTAGAGCCGCTGTTAAGTTATTGCATTTGACCTATTTCTCTCTTTTTTTTTTTATATGGTATAGTCAACCCAACTCAAATCACAAGAAGTTGAAAATATTATCAACACATCAAACTAGTCTACTCCAAGACCATAACAAAACCCAAACTATGTCGTAAAATTTAGCCATCAAAACATAAAAGTAAGGGCATTATCATTTGCAATAGTGAGACAGTAGTGACAAGGCATCTGATCTGAAATTATGGAGCAAGGTCATTATATGTATTCAATACACGATACGTCATAGCATATTGTAAGCTTTTAGCTACAGAATGAAAGAGACCATAAGAAAACCACCTGAAAGATTGTAAGCTTTTAGCTACAGAATCAAAGAGACCACAGGAAAGCCACCTGAAAGATGAAGTACGTTGTGCTGCAATGTAAAGGATGCAAAATATCTTAAGATCCCGAATGAAAAAATTCCTTTGTTGCAATATAAAGGATGAAAATATATCTTAAGATCCCAAATGAAATTTTTTTTGTACAGTATAAACGCATGTCTTCATAGTTTGGGTAGGTAAATAAATAATCAATAAGCCCTCATAGAAAAATCGATAGTCATAATATACACAAACATCATTTCGCATGGGAATACACAATTCCATTTACAACTGTAACTTCTCTCCCTTAGCAACCTCAGGGAAAACACACACACACACACACACTTAGCTGAAATCCTATGGAGTATAGATGATAACAAAACAATATCTCACACAAAACATCCAAATCAAGCGACAACAAAGACGAGTTAATGGGGAGTTTAGATTCAACATTCAACTCCTTCAACAAGATCCTCTAGTTCCAGAAGTTGAAGTGCAATGGAGTACTTGGCGAATTTTCTCTTGGCATTTGCAGTATCTAGATAGAGCTTCTGAAGTATAAATGATCCAGAACCATCACCTTTGACAACACAAAAAGTTCACCAAAAAAAAAAAAAATACATAAGTTCAGAAAACTTCAAATACTAATCGAAACTAACTAGAGAAAGGTGGTACCTTTAACAGTGTAAATGCAATGAACCCACTTCTTGTAGATATGGAGCAGCCTCAAGATGTCACCCTTGTGATTGTCTGACAACACAACTTCGCAACGACCCCTTTTAGTGCAAGTATAAATTTTTATAGCTATATAGTTATCCAAAGTTGAATCAAAATACTATCAATGAGAATGCAAATGAACTAGATAGCGATTTACATGTGAAGAAACAATTTGCTCATTTGGCATGACAAATTGCATTCCGGCAATGTGACAAGACTCGCATCATGGCCAAGTTTCTTCCTCTTGGATTCTTGTATCTTTCTTGGCATTTTCTTCAAATAAAATACAAATTTTTAAAGATCCCACAGTTGATGATGAAACTAAAACTTGCAGAAATGAACACAAAATAGTTACCCCTTCAAAGTGTGTACATAAACATTTTCCCCCAAGAAAAACAAAATTAAAGAAAAAGTTGACTCATTTTTTTTTTTTAAACAAACAACACCCCAGGAGGGTGGGGGGTTAAGGCCGAACCCCCAACCTGTATATAAAAATACCCTAAATGGGCTGAAAAGTCACAAAGCTACAAGTCTAATGTCTGATATACATCAAGTCAAACGAAAAACCAAAAAACAAAAGCAAGAAAAAATACGAGGAGAAGCTGGCAACTGCAGCGAGAAATACAAAAATAACAGATCCTGGTCCAGGGAGAGTCTCGGCGAAAACGCCAGCATCACAGTGTGGCAGATGCGCCAAAAGGTAGGAGCGGCTACACAAATCTGAATGAAGGATATCCCATCTAGTCCATCCGTATGGTGCGGAGGCGGAGAGGAATATCGTCAGGGTAAAGAATGCGTGTCTGGGGGGTAGAGGACCTGATGCCAGCGAGGAAGTCAGCTGGCCGGTTCCCCTCGAGGAAGATGGAGGAAAGGAGGATTTTGTACCTGCTGGAGGAGTTGTGATTGTGGATTATTTACAATAAGGTTGGGGTGAGAAGAAGCACAATACATCAACACCTCTATCTAGTTGCATGAACCACTATTACATCCTGTTCCATTAAGATGAAATAAACAACACCCACTGACCACTGTGCTAATTCTAATCTCTAGCTAATCATATCAACAATATTCAAATCTATAACAAATAATATAAAATAATGATGAGAAACTTCCATCCATCACAAACCGCCCCTCTGGCAGATAGAGCAAACCGTGGTGAGCGAGTGCCATCGGAGGTGATGCCTGTTCATAACCTCAACAGGTGTTTTGATGGCTCGTCTTGCCGCCTGGAGATCGAAATACTTGACCGTAGCTAGAGTGGTAGACCAACGAAATCCCAGCGCTTCAACATCCCCAAATTCCCTAACAGCACCATATAGGTTGTTCATACTCGTCTCACCACTCAGAATATGGACGTAGATTTTCCTACTCTCGTCCCGGGCCACCACACGTCCAAGCTCCGCCACCCGTTCGGGCACCTCGGAGAGGCTTCGGGGAAACACCAGCGGTGTTTGGCGGTAAGGTCGGGAGATGAGTTTGCGGAGATCAAACAGTACGGAATAGTGATTAGCCGCAGCCTCGGTGATCAGATCGGACTTGACCGACTCCGGCAAGTACGCAACCTTTGTTGCCATCCGTTGCAAGTTAATGTTGGAGAACGACGGCGCGAATCGGAAGGAATTGGATGGATTGGATGGGGGTGTTTGAGCGGCGCCGTCGAGGTTAGGGTTTTCCATTGGATATTATTCTTTTGCTTTCGCAGTTTCGCTCTTTCCCTATATTTATATTTCTCAATTTCGTATCACCAGATGTGAATGAATGGATGTGGTATAGTATAGATCACCAATTGTTTATGCTTACTTATATAATTGAATAAAGAAGTTATCTTGTGAGATTAGGAAAATAATTAGCCTAAAATTGTTTTGTGTCACAATTTTAGACTTTTAAAACAAATACCGAAATCTATTAGGAACATAGTTATCTCGTTCCCCAAGAAGTCTATTTTTGGTTTTGGCTTTTTATTCAGAAAACAAATAAAAGGGGGAAAAAAAATCGACCCTCTTGCCACCTACAATTGGTTATATCACCGAAATGATAAGAATTATTTATTTATTTAAAAAAAATAATTAGACAAAAAAAAAGGAGTACAAAAAAATAAAAAGGACGTATTGTATAAATTCGTTTTTTTTTAAAAACGAATTTCTTGAATACGTTTTTTTAAGTAAAATGTATTAAAGTTATCCGTTTTACTAAAAAATAATTAACTAACATAATTAATGTAATTAAGTTAATTATATTAAATAAAAAACGTATTATTTTAATCCTGTTTTATAATTATAATTATTTTATTAATTATAAAACGGATTATTTTTATACGTTTTTTTAAAAAAAAAATTAAAATTATTAAAAATAAATTTTCTACGGAAAATAATTTTAGAAATATAAAACGTATTTGTCAAATACGTTTTCTGTGTAATTTTTCTACCGAAAATTGATTTTGCCCTAATTTTGACCTAATTTTGCCCTAATTCTTCATAAAACGGATTCTATTCTCTGCAGAAAAATGCAAAATATTTTTTTGGATCCATTTCACAACCTGTTCAACAAATCACAACCTGTTCAAGCAACTAATATGAATCAATTCGCCCAAAATAATCCAACATACAATAAATACAAAAACTCAACGACAATAATTTATTCAAAACACAAATATGAGTATACAAAATGAAAAGAAAATTAACACATATGTTCACAAAATTCCCTGAATACAATACAAACTAATTCGGAGTGTATCGATTCGTAGGATTGCGTTGTCGTTGGCTGATCCGACGTTGTGGTCGTCGTGAAGAAGACGATGTTGTGGCGTGACTGGTTCTTCTTCTTCTTGTTCTTCTTCACCTGAATAAATAATTTTTTTTAAAAATCACAATAACTAAATAAATAAAATAAATAAATTTATTTTTTTTGTGAAGTTAAAAATTTTCACCTTCTTCCTCTTCCTGAGGCCCGTTATCGGCAGCGGGTTGGCGGTCGCGTCGTCTTCTACCTCCATCAATGTTGGCAGCAGGTTGATGCCTCGCCCGGTGTGACTGCATCCTCTGGGATCGGACGTAGCTCTTCTCCGTTAGAACTTGGCTCGACGACGGCCCTTGTGCGACATCTCCGCCTCCGACAGTCATAGAACTGTAGAGAAGGCTCTTGGCCTGTAAGACTGCGGTCTGCACCTCTGGAGGGAGTGTATGAAAGAGGTGGTCAACATTCGTTAACGTGTGATATGCTCCCTCCATGGCGGTAGCCTGAAAATTAAAATTCAAAGTCAATTATATGAAACACAAACAAAAATAATAATAATAATAATAATAATAATAATAATAATAATAATAATAATAATAATAATAATAATAATAGAATAAAAAACAGAAATATATATTACTTACGTCGCACTTACCCTGCTCGGCAAGTGGGCGAAAGCCTCTGTCCGGTTGGACCACCGCGTACTTGGCAGGGTCACCGAGTAGTCTCACAGTGATACTGTGAAACCAATCAAGGTAACCCGTCTCAGGGTCAATGAATAACTCCACAGGGAATGTTGGGATGACATTTTCGTCTCTATGTTCGACCCAAGCATTCCCAAGCTCTCCGTGAAATATAACCCAGTCAAAAACTGCCCTCCCGGTCATTCCCTGGCCTCGATGGTGTCTCTGATATTCGGTCTCAGTCGGAATGATAGCAGGTTCGGGGGTGGACTGCCGACACCCGAACTGACGGAGGACCCTATCAGGCATATGGATTTCACGGACGTTCCAGTTGAAGATCCACCCCCTATACATCCAGAGGTGTGAACCTTCTGTACACTGGGCCGGGAGAGCATTCCCTTGCAGGTGCCACTGATAGGGTAGTCATTCGAACTGAAAAATAAAAAATAAAAAATAAAAATTAATTAGGAATTAAGTTATAAAAGAATTTATAACAAACAACAAATAAAAATAATAATAATAATCTTACATCCGTCTCTATGAGCCCTATCAATTGATCCCGGGTGGTGGCTGTTCCCTTGCCCAGGTGTGTTGTGCTCCTCCTTCCCACCCACCTTAAATATCACAGTAAAANCACTCCATTGCCCCTCTTGTCAGGGAAGAAGAAGCAACCGATGCACCAGAGTATAAGGGCCTTCGCCCTCGACTCGTAGGTGAAGCAATTCTCTCCATCGGCTAGTTGTCGGTTGCACTCCTCTTCTAACGCATAGGCCTTCAAATACTGGCCTGTAATGGCCCAAGTCCTGGGGTCTTGAACCGGTTCCTCGGCATTCTGAGAGTGGTTTATATATATTAAATTAGTGAATGGAGTAAACATAAATAAATTAAAAAAAAATGTAAGAAAAAATTTACCCGAACATAGGGCTCGAACCCTAGCTCATCATTACAAATTTCTTGTCATTTAAGGGGCGTGTTATCTTGAGTCTCTCCCCAACAAGGCTCTCCATCGATCGGGAGACCAAAAAGGACTTGTAGTCCTGCAGCGTGATGGTGGCCTCCCCGAAGTCAAAGTGGAAGGTATGCGTCTCCGGTCGCCACCTTTCCACTAGACACGTTACGAGGCTGTTGTCAGTCATGACTCTGCCCATTCGAAACAGCGGGCCAAACCCCGTCCTCTCGATGGCATCCCAAACTCTGGGATGCTGGTGATCCAACGCCTTCCAGAACCGAGTGTCAAAACGGCGGGGTTTAATGACGCCGTCACGACATCCGCCTATATCTTCAAACAAATCACTCGACCGGTGGCAGTACTGAAGATATAGAACAGATGGATCTCTCGGACCGGGATGTACATTGAAGCGTTGCAGTTGTGAGGACGACGAAGATGCCATTGTCTGCCAAAAAAGAAAAACAATCATTATAATATACTACATACTACAAAAAAAATAATAATAATAATTAATCAAATTACAATAATACAATTATATTCACAAAAAAAAAATCACAAAAACACAAATAAATGAAACAAACAATAAATTCACAAATTTAAAAATCATATACACAATAATTCGAAAATAATCTTTAATCGAAAATTCGACTCCAACAATTCAACTTCCGACAAAATAATCCCTAAACATATTATATAAATTCACAACTAAATTCACCTCATCACAATCATCACAAATTCACAATATGTCAACAATATGTACAACAATCCCTTTGAGGCATTTTATCGAATACGTTCAAATCATATATTTCCAAACAAACTACAAAATCCTAATCAATTTCCAAATAACCAATCAATTTATCATCAAACATATATAATCAAACAATCCATCAACATATTTCAATCCATAACTCAATCCAATTAAAAACCCTAAATTTAGCCCTAATTCGAAATTCTTGAAACAATTGAAAAAATGAAAGACTAATAGAAGAAACGTACCTAATAGACGGGAAGGGGGCGCGGTGGCAGTGCAGTAGGCGGCGACGTCGCAGCAGGCGGCGACGGGCGAATTTTTTTTTTTTTCTTCCAGAACTCAAATCGCTCGCTCTTTCTTTCTTTCTCTCTTCTCTCTGTGTTTGGTTTCTGTTCGCGTAGGGAAGAAGAGGAATTTTTTTTTGTTTTATTTATTTGTAAAACGGATTTACTGAATCCGTTTTTTGGTTTTATTTATTTGTAAAATGGATTCATTGAATCCGTTTTATGCTTTTAATTATTTAAAAAACGGATTTGGTGAATCCGTTTTATAAATGCGAAAAAAATGGTAAGAGGATCCCAGATTCGGGACTCGAACTCGGGTTCGAGTGAGTCCGTTATCTCTGGGGCACCTCGTTACCATAAGGCCGCGCTAGGCTATCGTTGATATTTTTGCACAACTTTTTTTCTTATCCTTCAACATCAGGATTTTTTATAGTATAAACATATAAACTATAAAGTATAACATATAAACTATAAACTATATAAATTATATTATATAGTATATAGTATATATATATATTATATAGTATATATATACATATATATTATATAGTATATATATATGTTATATACTATAGAGTATATACTATATAGTATATATTATATATATAGTATATAGTATATATTATATAGTATATATTATATTATATATCATTACATATAAACATATAAACATATAAAGTATAAAGTATAACATATAAACTATAAAGTATAACATATAACACATAAACATATAAACTATATAAATTATAAACTATAACGTATAAGCATATAAACATATAAACATATAAGTATAAAGTATAACATATAAACTATAAAGTATAACATATAACACATAAACATATAAACTATATAAATTATAAACTATAACATATAAACATATAAAAAATATTTATTTGAAAAACGGATTAGACGAATCCGTTTTATAAATAATTATTCAAATCCGTTTTATAAATAAAAAAAAAAAATGTAGCGAGGATCCCAGATTCGGGACTCGAACCCGAGTTCAAGTGAGTCTGTTATCTCTGGGAGCACCTCGTTACCATTAGGCCGCGCTAGGCTATCGCTGATATTTTTGCACAACTTTTGTTCTTATCCTTCAACATCAAGATTTTTTAGTATATTGTATATACATATATATTATAATTTGACATATAGTATATATTATAATTTGACATATAGTATATATTTGATATAGCCACATAAGGATAGCCCGGTCTAGAAGCTTCCTACTCGACCGGTGAACCACTCGAACAACCCATATGTCGACAGGACTCTGTCGACATTCTCACACCGACTTCCCTAAAGACGATTCTACTGAGCAATCGAGAAGAGACAGAAATTGGTCTAGTCGACTCTCCCAAGTCGACCTTAGTCTATCGACTTTTACTAGTCGACATCAATGAAAGAAGGGCATCAAGAGTATAACGCCCGGACATCCCGATATCCTAAGTCGACCGTCTGCAGTCGACTGAACTAAGACGACTCTTTGAAGACGACTTCACCTCAAAGAAGTAGTCAAGCGTAGCCTCTGAATCCGCGCATATCCACAAGTCGACCTCCTAGCTCTCGAAGTCGACCTCGCATACCTCGAATAGCAAAGATATGATGACGACTCATCACACTTATAACATACTTAAAGTTATACACATTACAAAGGATAAGAAGGAATCTGGTGATGACTCAGCAACAAGGGGGACGAATTGACCAGGGCATTTTGGACCTTCTAGGTCCACCGACTTGGGCATTCTGGGTACTTCAGGTAAATACTCACTCCTATATAAAGGAGGTGAGGTAACCCTAAACCCTAACTCTCATTCATTCCCACTCTCCCCCATAGATGCTGCGCAGCCTCTCTTCATCACTCTCATACTGACTTGAGCGTCGGAGGCTCTACGCCGGAAACACCTCCGGCGTTGAGTTTTTGCAGGTATCTCGCGGTCTGGCAACGATTCAAAGGCGGTTCAAGCAGATCTGAGCTCACATCCACCGGTTTACTCCAGAATCTGGAAGTAGACCCATCATATTGGCGCCGTCTGTGGGGAGTTCTTGAAGGAAGTAAGAGCTTCACACCCAGCTCCGATCTGTTTGCTGATGGCGGAAAAAGAAGGCCTGCAGAGGAATTTGAACGAGGAGTTCAGAGGGACATGGATGGACAAGAGGCCACCCCTGCTCTCCACCACCAAACACCCTGTGATGCAGATGATGGGGATACCACCATTTGGAGGACTTCCACCACCAGAACTGACGTTGGGCGGAGAAACACCTGTAACTCCAACCGGCGTGAAGCTGCAAGTGTTGACCCAGGCAGGAACAAGTCAAAACCCTAACCCAGATGGAGAGAAGGAGCCGACGGAGATGTCTCGACGCGAGGGAAAACAGATACAAGAGATACCGGAGCAGACACAACCCCAAGTCGAAGAACAGACCTTGACAGTGACGAGGAGTGAAATGCAGAAGATGATTGCTGAAGCCGTGGCTGCCCAGATGAAGCAGATGGCGCAGGTCGAACAGCAGCTTCGAGTCGAGTACCCACCCCGGGTCGAGCAACAGCCCCGTGTCGAGTACCCGCCTCGAGTCGAGCGGCAGCCGCGTGGCAAGCAACAAGCCCAGTCAAATGTACAACAGAACAGAAGGGTGGACGAAGAATAATCCTGCATTCGAACTATTAATCCACAGGCGAGGGACGAGACGTTAGAACAACTACTGGCTCAGGTTCGTGACTTGCAAGCTCGAGTCGGTGGGAGGAAGAGCAGAGGAGCAAAAGAACACCCATTCTCGCAGCAGATCCTGAGAGCCGACTTGCCCAAAGGCTTCAGGGAGTTGAACTTATGGTATGACGGTACCACAGACCCGTCTCGACATCTGAGAAGCTTTGAGAACATGGCGGTGCTCCACCGCTACAGTGATCCAGTGCAGTGTCGCGCCTTCTTGACGACTTTGACAGGGTCAGCCCAGGACTGGTTTCATCAACTTCCAGCGGGGTCGATTAGGGTCTTTGATGGATTTAGTTCGAGTTTTCTTAGCCAATTTGCAAGTGTGAGGGTGCAAGAGAAATCCTATCTCTCGCTGATAAGTATGCAGCAAAAGAAAGGTGAGTCACTACGAGAGTATGTCGCGAGGTTTACAAAGGCGTGTGTCGAATGCCCAACAGCGACAGAGGAAATCAAATCAGGAGGACTGACGAGAGGATTACTACCAGTGTTGTGTAAAAACTCTTTGGCCAAGCCGATTATTTGCAAAACACATGAATGACGTGTTGGGAAGATGTGCCAAATACATGAATGTCGAGGAGGCCGAAGCCGATTATTTGCAAAGTGTGAAAATGTCCCAAGCTGAAAGTCGAGACGACAAGAAGGAGAAAAAGGGCCAACCAACAGGAGATAGGAAGGGATCACCGAGAGCTGATAGGGGTGAAGGTCGGTCTAGGGGATGGAGACCGACTCAATACACACCACTGTCAGCTCCTCATGCGAGAATTCTAGAAGTAATGGAAAGGGAGATCCGCGACGATGTGGTGAGATGGCCGCGGACGAGGAAGGACGGACCCATGAAACCCCAAAGCAACTTATATTGTCGATTCCACAAAGACTACGGGCACAACACTGATGACTGCCGACATTTGAAAGACGAGATCGAGAGGTTGATAAAGGCGAGCCACCTGAAGGAGTTCATATACAAGGATCGCGAGAGGACGGGCAGGAGACGGGAGAGGAGTAGGAGCCCTCGCAAGAGGATGAGATCGCCAGAGAAGGAGGAGCTCCCACTAAAAAGATGTGTGATTAACATGATTTTTGGAGGATCAACTGATGGAGATTCTAATCGAGCAAGGAAGGCGTATGCTCGAGGTCGATATGCAAAAGTCGAGGTACAGTAGGTCGACGAGGGTGGACCGGTAATGAACTTCGGACCTGCGGACGTTGGTGAAGTCGAGAGGCCACATAATGATGCCTTGATGATAACTGCGCAGATATCGGGATATGAGGTGCAAAGGGTGTTTGTCGACACTGGGAGTTCTGTGAACGTGATTTTTTATGAGTGCCTCAAAAGGATGAAGCTCGACATTGAACTCACGCCCCTACATACATCACTTTTTGGATTCAACGGCTCGGAAGTCGCTCCCCTGGGAGAAACCATACTAGCTGTCGTCCTCGGGGAAGGTGACTTGAGAAAAGTGAAGATGGTAAGATTCGTAGTGGTGGATGTCGAGTCGGCTTACAACGTGATCCTGGGGAGACCGGCGCTCAACGCTTTCTAAGCAGTCGTGTCGACCTATCATATGAAATTGAAGTTCCCTGTGGAGATCGAGTGGGAGAGGCTCGAGGGGATCAGAAGCTGTCGAGAATCTGTTACCAGATCGCGGTCAAAACCAATCAACGTGCTGAGGTCAAGGAAGGCAAGAAACCAATGACGAGCGAAAAGAGGCCAAGAGGAAGTGACCTCGAGCCCCACGGAGAATTGATGGAGATTCAAATTGCAGAGTCAAAAGACCAAACCACAAGAGTCGGGAGAGAATTGGAGGACGAGTTGCGAGAGCAGTTGGTTGGGTTGCTAAAGAATTCAGGGACATATTCGCTTTCTCCCCCGAAGAGTTAACGGGAATCGTCCCGGAAGTTATGGAGCATAAACTCAATGTCGACCCCCTCAGAAAGCCTGTGAAGCAGCGACTCAGGCACCATGGCGCTGAAATCGACAAAGCCATCGAAGTCAAGGTGGACAAGTTACTGAAGGCCAAACATATCAAGAAAATCCAATTCCCCGAATGGATATCCAACACAGTGATGGTGAGGAAGGCATTAAACAAATGGCGTATGTGCATCGACTTCCGCAACTTAAACCTGGCATGTCCTAAAGATCATTATCCCTTGCCTAGAATTGACCAGCTAGTCGACTCCACGGCGGGTTGCGAGTTGTTGAGCATGATGGACGCATCTCAGGGATATCACCAAATCCCCTTGGCCCCGGAAGATCAAAGTAAAGTAAGTTTTGTGACGAGCAAGGGGACATACTACTATGTCGTCATGCCGTTTAGCCTCAAAAATGCAGGAGCAACCTACCAGCGATTGATGGATCAAATGTTCAAACCCCAGATCGGTCGGAATATGGAGGTGTACGTTGACGATATCCTGGTGAAGAGCAAGTCCTCGACTTCACACCCAGACGACTTAAGGGAAACTTTCAGCACCCTTAGGACGTTTGGGATGAAGTTGAACCCAAACAAATGTGCCTTTGGAGTGAAAGCGGGACGATTTTTGGGATATTTTTTCACAGAACGAGGAATCGAGGTGAATCAAGACAGGGTGAAGGCCATACTCGACATGGCTCCACCACGAAACATTAGAGAAGTCCAGGTGCTGACGGGGAGGATCGCAGGTTTGAGCAGATTCATTGCTCGGGCAGCCGAGAGAAGTTTCCTCTTTTTCAAATTACTCAAGAAGAAGACGGTTTTCAAATGGAGTGACGAGGCACAGATGGCCTTCGAGAAATTGAAAGAGTTCTTGGGCGAGCTACCCTTGCTGACCAAACCAGAACCAGGTGACGAGTTGATTCTATATATCTCAGTGGGAGAGTTCGCCTTGAGTTCGGTGTTGCTGCGGGAAAACAGAAGTTCCCAACAGCCGATTTATTACACGAGTCGAGTACTTCAAGGTGCGGAGACGAGATACCCGGAAGTCGAGAAAGCCGCCCTGACACTAGTTATAATAACCAGAAAGCTGAGGCCTTATTTTCTGAATCATGTGATTGTGGTAAGAACGAACTTTCAGTTGGGAGAAACACTGGGTCGACCTATAGTCTCAGGTCGACTCGTAAAATGGGTTGTCGAGCTGAGCGAGTATTCTATCAAGTACGAGCCGAGGCGAGCCAATAAAGCCCAGGCTCTAGCTGATTTCATTCAAGAAGGAACCAAAGGAGAAGAAAGGAGATGGACGATGCATGTCGATGGGTCCTCGGCCGCAAAAGGATCTGGTTTGGGAGTCGTCCTCGTATCCCTCGAGGGCGAACAGCTCGACTTCGCGATTAGAATGGGGTTCAAAGCCTCAAACAATGAAGCTGAGTACGAGGCACTTATCAAGGGAATACACTTGGCAATTGGTGGCGGAGCAACAGAAATCGCAGCACATTCCGACTCGCAACTCGTCGTCGGACAAGTACTGGGAAATTGCAAAATTAAGGAAGGCAGAATGCTGAAATATGTCGAGGAAATTCAGAGCCTCATAAGGGTTGGAAAAGTTCGAGTTGACGCAAGTCCCGCGAGAAGAGAACAGACGAGCCGACTGGCTCGTGAGAATTGCAAGCTCAAACGAAGGAAAGATGGGAACTCACATCACTACGATGTACCTCGAAGGAAGTGTGTTGAGCGAAACTATGGAAATTGACGAGAATGACGACTGGAGGAAGCCTATTCGTGAACTCTTGTAGGGTCGAGTCCCCGCAGGAGACAAAAAAAAAGCGGAAAAGATAGCCCGATATCTAAGCAAGTATTTCGAAGTCGACGAGGTCCTGTACAAGAAGTCGATAGTCGGACCTCATTTAAGATGTGTTTCCGAAGAAGAAGGAGTTCATGTTCTAAGAGAAATCCATGAAGGATGCTGCGGAGCACACGTCGGATCTCGAGCCCTAACTGGCAAAGCTCTGCGAGCAGGCTACTATTGGCCCAAAATTCGGGCGGCGGCCGAGAAGTTAGTTCAGAAGTGCGAGAAATGCCAGCGTCATGGCCAAATCACTCATATTCCTACTGAGTACATGACGACAATCAACTCTCCGATTCCCTTCGCACAATGGGGAATCGACTTAGTGGGCCCGTTGCCGATGGGGACGGGACAAAGAAAATTCTTGGTGGTCGCAGTCGACTATTTTAGCAAGTGGGTCGAGGCAGAACCCTTGGCTCGGATAACTGAAGAAAAGATGATACAATTTTTGTTCAATAATATCTGCTGTCGATTTGGGATTCCAAAGGTATTAATTTCAGATAACGGAACACAATTCCAGGGAAAGCGAATCCAAGCATGGTGTCTCGACATGGGAATTAAGCAACGGTTTGCATCAGTCGCACACCCACAAGCGAACGGGCAAGTCGAGGTAATCAACCGAACTATTCTCCAAGGATTGAAGAAAAGACTGGAGAAGGCATCGGGAGCCTGGGTTGACGAGCTGACGACAGTCCTATGGGCCTATAGGACGACTCCGAGAAGTTCGACGGGACAATCCCCATTTCACATGGTCTATGGGATGGATGCATTACTGCCGATTGAAGTCGGCCTCGACTCCCACAGATCAAAGTTCTATGAAGAAAGGAAAAACGAAGAAATGATCGAAGAGGCCCTAGACCTAATTGAGGAAGGTTGAGAAGAAGCCTGGGTGCGATCTGTCGAGTACAAACAGAAGATGCGAGCAGCCTTCGACAAGAAGGTCCGAACTAGACGATTTCAAGTTGGAGATCTCGTCCTCAAGCGGGCCGACGCCCTCAAACATGTCGGCAAACTTGAAGCTAACTGGGAAGGGCCCTACACCATCACAAAGGTACTCGAGAGGGGCGCATACGAACTCGAGGATGGGGAAGGTCGACAACTCCCACGATCTTGGCACGTGATCCATCTCAAACGCTTTTACGCCTAAGGCAATGTCTCGAACTACTTTTTGTACTAAACAATGTTTGAATTGAATTCAATGATGAAATGAATCTTGAAGTTTGTGCTTCAATTATGCTTCTTATATTTATGCGCCGACTTTATTATGATTGCATGGAAAACTGAATTTTTCAAAACGGCTATGAAGCCAGCTAACTCTCCAATGATTACATAATCAACTTAACACAACTACGAAGTTGTAAATTCTCGAACGGAATCTCGAGCAGGCTACGAAGCCTTCGACTACGAAGTCGGCTAACACAACTACGAAGTTGTAAAATTCTCGAGCGGAATCTCGAGCAGGCTACGAAGTCGACTAACACAACTACGAAGTTGTAAATTCTCGAGCGGAATCTCGAGCAGGCTGCGAAGCCTTCGACTACGAAGTCGACTAACACAACTACGAAGTTGTAAATTCTCGAGCGGAATCTCGAGCAGGCTACGAAGCCTTCGACTACGAAGTCGACTAACACAACTACGAAGTTGTAAATTCTCGAGCAGAATCTCGAGCAGGCTACGAAGCCTTCGACTACGAAGTTGACTAACACAACTACGAAGTTGTAAACTCTCGAGCAGAATCTCGAGCAGGCTACGAAGCCTTCGACTATGAAGTCGACTAACACAACTACGAAGTTGTAAATTCACGAAGCGGAATCTCGAGCAGGCTACGAAGCCTTCGACTACGAAGTCGACTATCACAACTACGAAGTTGTAAATTCTCGAGCGGAATCTCGAGCAGGCTACGAAGCCTTCGACTACGAAGTAGACTAACACAACTACGAAGTTGTAAATTCTCGAGCGGAACCTCGAGCAGGGTACGAAGCCTTCGACTACAAAGTCGACTAACACAACTACGAAATTGTAAATCCTTGAGCGAAATCTCGAGTAGGCTACGAAGCCTTCGACTACGAAGTCGACTTACACAATTACATCGTTGTCGCTCTCGAGAGGAATCTCGAGCACATTACAAAGCTCACACTGATGAAATCGATGTACACATTACAGTAGTCACACTGAAAGAACGAAAAATCGCGCACAACCAACTTTAATATACGTCTGCACAACGAACATCGACGCAACTACGAAGCTGTTCAAACTGTTGCTCGACTTTGACCAGCTCGCAAGAAGGGTTGGGGAGAAGACGAGTTGAAAAACTTTACGTTTATCAGCTACGAAGCTGCTAAAATCATTGATCGACTTCGACCAGCTCGCACGAAGGGTTGGAGAGAAGACGAGTTGAAAAACTACGTTTATCAGCTATGAAGCTGCTAAAATCATTGCTCGACTTCGACCAGCTCGCAAGAAAGGTTGGGGAGAAGACGAGTTGAAAAACTTTACGTTTATCAGCTATGAAGCTGCTAAAATCATTGCTCGACTTTGACCAGCTCGCAAGAATGGTTAGAGAGAAGACGAGTTGAAAAACTTACGTCTCACAGCCACGAAGCAGCTCAAACTGTTGCTCGACTTCGACCATCTCACAGAAGGGTTGGAGAGAAGACGAGTTGAAAAACAAACATTTCATTAATATGAAACTATTCCAATACTTGCTCGACTTCGACCAGCTTGTAAGAATGGTTGGGGAGAAGACGAGTTGATAAACTTACGTCTCACAGCCACGAAGCTGCTCAAACTATTGCTCGACTTCGACCAGCTCGCAAGAATGGTTGGGGAGAAGACGAGTTGAAAAACTTACGTCTCACAGCCACGAAGCTGCTCAAACTGTTGCTCGACTTCGACCAGCTCACAGAAGGGTTGGGGAGAAGACGAGTTGAAAAACAAACATTTCATTAATATGAAACTATTCCAATACTTGCTCGACTTCGACCAGCTCGCACGAAAGGTTAGGGAGAAGACATACGGAAAGCAACAAGCGAGACGATTTGAAATGAGAATAACGTAGTTTCGAAAAAACTAAAAAATCGGCAGAAGTATGACACCAATACGAGCGTTAAAAGATAATGGTATTAAATCAAAACATTCATTACATTCCGAGTCGTCCCGGCCTTTACATATATCAAAAATAGGTCTAGACGACACAATCCACAAGCTTTTCTCTTTTTCAACAACAAAATAAACATTAAGACTCGGCATCGGACTTCTCTGCCTCGTCATCATCATCATCTTCAGGAGCAATAGCTTGAATTTTCTCGGCGTCATCACCATCACCAGCAACTCCCTCCTGCTCCACCCGCTCAGCCTCTTCATCCCCGACCTGGTCATCATGCTCCTCGATGTTGGGAGACCCCACGTGATCCACTCCATTTGGCCCGACTAGTTCGGTCAGACCAGCCAAAGGAGCAGGGGGGACCTCGAGACGACCACTCAACCCGGCCTTATGAATGGCCCTTGGCTCGAGACCGATCCACCACGGGTGGTCTGCGGGAAGAGCCGCATCACCTTGATAGCCATCAGGAAAAGGGAGCGTTTTCTTCACTTCTTCGCGGACGAGCTTGCCGGCGCACTCTGTCCCAGCCATTGCCGCCTCCCACGCATCGAATGTATGATCGAAATATTGAAGAGTCGCGGGGCATAGCAGGTCGAGGAAGGCAGGGGAGTTGCAGAAGAGCTTGATAGTCTCCTGACGGTAGTGCTCGAGGAACACGGAGCCAACCGGAGACTTAAGAAAAGTCCGGCGCCCCTCGAGGATCCCCGTCTCCCTCTCAACCATGCTATCATTGACAGCCTTCGCTAAATCGGCACGGAATTGGTCGACTGTCGAGAGGGCAGCGGCTTTCTCGGTCTTGAGTTTGGCGATCAGAGCGTTGGCGGCCAGGAGATCATTATCTTTCTTCTCGAGCTCGAGGAGCTGATCTTCATACTTCTTCTTGTACGTACGGACGCCAGAGTCGGGCGAGCTGGTATCCTCGAGCAGAGAAGGCATGATAAAAGCCATGAACTGAAAAAGAAACGAAAAACAAAATCAAGAAGAGAATTGAAACGAAAAGAGAAAACAGTTGACTGAAAACAAAGTAAAAGCAATTATCCGAGAAAGACATAAAAGAGCGCGGCTAGCGCGATCATAAGGATCCCGGTCGGCACGGGCCTTGTCAGCAGCAGGGGTGATAGAGTCAAAATATTTGGCGATCTCGTGAGGGTGAGGATGATCCCAGAGCCGGGAAGGCCTCTCGAGTGTGATGGTCTCAAGCTGGCCCGCCGGGGGAGCTGGCACGACAGTCTTGCCCTTGTCTTTCGTCTTCCGACGCTTAAGAGAGTCGGGGACGAGGGTGACATCTACCGTGTCTTGAGCCCGCTTTCGAGGAAGCGAGCTCGAAGTCTTCTTTTGACTCCCTGGAGGTGGGAGTGTTACCTTCGATTTCTCTGCGGCAGTCGTCTCGACCGCCGCATCTTTCGCACCCGACCCGGAACCGCCGTCGGGATTCTTCGAGGGAGCAGGTCGGGTAGCAGACTTCCCATCACCCTTCGTCTTCTCGAAGCGAGCAAGAACAGAATCTGCAAAACAGATACAAGCGTTAGTGACATCGGCATAAAGACATCAAACAGAGAAACCATGGAAAAAGGACTTACGAGGGTCATCTAGACGAGGAGCATCCTCTTCGACAACAAGGCCGACATGGTTAAGAAGTGACATTTCTTTGATTAGCGGACGAGCTTTATAAGTACATTTATTGAGTTCGGTCAGCATCGACTCGAACTTGGGGCACCGCGGCCGTTTATTTTGTTTAACCTTGGAAGTAATCCAAGTGTTCGGATAAGGATATGTACCGGAGGAAGGTCGAATAAAAACAAATTTAGATTTCCACTTCGTCACATTTGAAGAAAGGTCATCGAGAAAGGTGACACCGGCGCGATGACCCAGACAATGGGCGTCCTTTATGAACCTGTAGCTATCACAATAAAAGAGAAACTCGGGAGAGAAATATTGGAGCTTTATTCTGGAGACAACGATAAAAGCGATCATAATGCGAAGGGCGTTAGGAGAAAACTGATTTATGGGTACATCATACAAGTCGCTAATAGCGCGAAGTTCGGGTTGAATGGGAAAACGAAGGCCGAATAGCACTTGGTCAATGAAAAAAGTAAAAAAGCCAGGAGGAGGATTAGCGAAGTCGTCTATAAAAGCCAGGAGGAGGATTAGCAAAGTCGTCATTGGGGCGGGGAATGACCAATTCCCAATCGGTGGGAAGTCCGTTATATGTCCTAAAGCCCTCGACCTCGGCTGCAGAGGCATAACAAAAAGGATTTAAAACAGCTATCTTTGCTAAGGGACACGCTATAGATACAACATTTTGAACCCCGAGGAGAGGCGAAATTATCGGTAAAGAAGGAGGACTAGTTCTATATACAAGTAAATCTAAAATCCTAAGGGGGATACCTCGGGGAATGAGGTTGAGACGAGGAGACTCCTTAACGCGAGAAGCTTTGGGATCTTTAGCCAAGATGCCCGACATCCACGCCTGTCTATAAGAATCTTGGTCGATGCCGAAAGAGGAAACATCCGAGGGAGAATTTTGTGATTGATCGGCTGGTTTGAAGCCGACTACTTGCACTGAATCAGATGATTGAGCGTCTGCGTCGATCAAACGTTCTACAGTGTCGGGCAAAGAGTCAGAATCAGAATCTAAAAAAAGAAACAAAAAAGAAGAATCGAAATCAGGAAGATTAGAAATCAGCAAGGAGCAAAAGGTTCGGCATAAGCCAACACAAGGAAGGTCGACTGGCGAAAGTCGTCAAAGGTCGATTCGACGAAGAAGCGTAGAAGGGAAGTAAACGATTTGATAAGTACAGTCGCGAGAACTCTATACTCACCTCAGTCGAAAAAGATGAAACGATATGCTAACTACTGAAGAAGAATTAGACCTAAATCGACCTAAGTTATGCGAATCGGTTTTCAGCGAAAAGCCGACATGAGGTAAAGCCGGGAAACAAGAAGTCCAAGGAAAGTTCTGGATGGGAAGATCTAACAAAGAATCCTATATGAAAATTTGAAGAACACGAAGAACACTTGAGGATTTCAAACTCGAAAAACCCAGAAGTTGTGAAGGTCCGCAAGAATAACGCAAAAAAAAATCCGACAAATCACAGCAAACAACTGGCAAAGATCATAAACAAGAAAACTTACACATATTCGCGATGAAGAGAAGCCCTGAAGAGAATGGATGGTCACCGAAAAATTGAGCACCACAGAGCCGGAAGCCGTTTTAATCGCTGGAGGATGTTAGAAGATTTGAGAGTTGAAAAAGAAAGTGATTCATAAAGTAAAGAGGGGAGTATTTATAATCCAACAAACGAACCCTAACCCTTGGATAAAAGACAGATCCGACGGCTCACGATCAGGCACATAATTCGAAGCGGCAAAAGACAGCACCACATCATTGCAACCCTGATTTCAAATTTAAAAAGACGTCAGGCTGACAGAACTGTCCAGAAGATAAGGATAAGACCTCACAACAGCACCGTAGGATTACAAGGCAAGGGCCTCGAGGTCGAGAAATGAATGACGAGCAGAATTAATAAAAGGAATCGATCACCAAATTTACTCTTAAGCCCTTATCGACTTAGAGTAATTTTGGGGGGGACTAGATGATATAGCCACAGTATCATCCACCAATCCTAAAGCCCCTAACTCGACCGGATAACCGCGCGGACCGTGTAACGCCCCAAAACAGTAATAATATTCAGAACGATTTCACTGCTCGACTATAAGTGAAATCTGTAATTTTTAGAAATTATCGAGTTATATTATTTATGCTAAATGCTCAAACATGATAAATTATTCTTTGAATAATTCTATCTCAAGTATAAGTTAAGATTAATCCATTAATTTGGGTTGATAAATAATAGCATGTCAATTAGAGAATTTATCGACTCCGAACCCTAGTTTGGTTCGGAGTAAATTTTCAGGTAAATCCCGAGCGTAGCCAAGTTATGGTATTTTAATACTTAGAATATTTTTCTAAGTGTTGGAAGGTCCTTGG
>BKCP01006737.1:2370798-2383925 GCA_008636005.1 Striga asiatica | reverse complement strand
AAGTTTATCAAAAGATGATTAATTTTGATATATTATATATGTTGAACCGATAAAATATACAAAATTATTAACTTTTAAAATACATTTAAAATTTAATGATTATAACATGAAATTATATTATAATGCAATTAATACATCTACAATGACTATATATAATTACAATAATTATAGATAATCCGGACCTAATTATTTTTAGATTAAAAGTAAATTAAAATTTATCCAAGCCAAAAAATGAAACATGGAATTTCGTCACATGGGATCCCGAAACATGGGAGCCTACCACTTAGGCTCAACATATTCAAGGAATCATATATAAGGGGGATTTAACAGTAGAGAAAGTTTTTAGTATTATCGACTAATTTTCGAGCCATAATGAAGAAACCGCATAAAATAACATAATTCTTTGCCCCAATCATGAGATGTAAAACCTTCTCCACCCGTACTGCAAAACGCAAAATCTATATATATTGAAAAAGAGAGGTGAATACTATCATTTGTGGAAACTTTTAAAAAACTGGTCAATAAATGCATTGACTTCCCATTTGTGGAAACCATGTAAAAAATCCGAAAATGATTTTTCTTTCTCTTAATTTTCTTTTGAGTTTAAATCATTTTAAAAACCTCCCAATTGATGTTTCCAATTTTTATGCACCGGCAAAGATATTTTATTGTTAATATGGCACAATAATTCCCTAATTTTAGGGTAAAGAATATATTTAAATTGATTTCGTTAGACTGTTAATATGGAATAAATTGATATTGATACATCCAGAATTTTAGGAATAATCTGTTACAATTTCAATTTGCTAATATGTTGGCAAAATCTATGGAATAATATAATACCGGCATGTACATGGCCGTGCATCTCCACTGCTTCCCGTCCGAATTGACACGTGCCAAATTGATTTTAAAAAATTTGATATTTGAATGGATTACACAAATCAAATTCCTATCCAAAATATGTATATCATTTATGCCTCATCCAAATCATTAGATTTTGATTCTTTTATCAAATCAATTTAAAAATTGTGCAATCTTTCAAAATTGAGTTGTATATTTTTTACTGCTTCTTAAGTAAATTCAGAAATTTATGACTTCACTTCGCTTCGTTTGTTGGGTTCTTTCGGGATAACTTTTGTAGTTTTTTTATAAAATTGATATTTCTTTCAGATTTTTTTTTTCCTATTTCTTACCTAAATCAGGTTCGATCTTTTCAAAAATATTCCTCCCAAAAAATTGTGAATTCCTTTTCTCTATTTTTTTAACTAAACTTACCGGTATTTTGGTTTATTAAATGCAAATAAATTGATATTGCATAAATTTGGTTCTATTTTTTTTTTTTAAGAAAAAAACAGGTGTATTGGTAGTAACAATTTTTATAATCTTTTGTGAATTAATTTCAAGTTAGTAAACCACTATTTTTGTTAAAAAAAAAAGCCATGCATCTATATTAAAACTGATATTTTGTTAACAAATATAAGAATATTGGACGGGATTTTAGTCACTCTCTATCAATGGATAATGGTGATACGCTTCCAATAAAACTTTTGCAAATCAATCTTGATAAATTTTCAATATATACAATTTTAAGTTATCGGGATTTGTGATTTTTTCATTATCGCTAAAAATCGAGTTAATTTTCTGATGTACTTCCCATCTATTACTATATAATAGAGAGAGTGATTAACTTGAAATAGTATTAAAATTGCTGCTTAAAATTTTCAAAGTTACTATTCTTAGTAATTTATTTTGAAAAATGATGGCTGAATGAAAATTCAATTCAAATAAAAAAAATATTTAAGAAAGATATTGTGTAAATCTTAATTCATAGAAATATGAGCAATGGTTTTCTTAAATGTTATGGGTAAATCTGGCAAATAATGAGAAATAATCTTGAAAATCTTGCTTTAAAAAAATAACGGCTGAATGAAAATTCAAATTCAAATTTAAAAAAAAAAAATTATTTGAGAAATATATTGTATAAACTTTAAATTATAAAAATATGAGCAATGGTTTTCTTAAATGATATGGGTAAATCTGGCCAATAATGAGAAATAATATTGAAAATCTTGCTTCCAAAAAATTCAATAAATTATTTCCTTAAATTTCTCCGGTTAAAGTGTAAATTTGGTTAAAAAAATCTGGTCAATCATTTAACAAATAAAAAATTTGAATTTTTTTGAAATATTTCTGAAAAGTCATGCCAACTTAATTTATATATATATTTAAATGCACGACGATTCATATAACTAATTTTATCATATATCATGTGTTGGATGTTATTGATTGGGTTGGGGACACTCATTATATTCAAACCAATTTATTTTCTAAATAAGTCATAAACTATAAATTAATTAGTTATATATGTGTATTTCAAAAGAAAATTTTTAAAATTTTGTATAGTAAATTGATTTTTTTTTTTTTGTATAGACAAAATATAAATCTGCTATGCAAAATATATATCTATATATGTAAGTCTACTATATAAAAAATTTTCATACATATAATAGGGCAGTTGTCCAATTAAAAATTGTTCGGCTTAAAAAAATTAGCATGAAATATGTCTAATTACTAATGTTTTTATATTTTATATCTACTATATATAAATCTCTTTCACATGTAATGTCTAATATATCTACTATATAATAACTAATATTATTTTTGACTTTAATACATATTATTCACATGTAATATATTGTATATTTTAAACATGTTGCATATTTTAAACATGTGTGTGTTAAACATTTTTTAGACATGCTTTATTAACAAAATAATTTAGAAAAAATTTTATGTGACCTCATGTTTTTTAAGAATAATAAAGAATATTTTAGATAACCTTACATAAGCTATATAACATTTATGTGTTTTTAATATTGTAAGCATACATGTTTAATGTTCTTTTTTAAAAGTTAAAAAAAAAAGTATTAATGAATATTATTTTGGCTAACCAAGTATAATCGATACTAAAATGATAAACTAACAACTCATTTGTCCAATTACCAGGTAAATTATCATATTATAAATATATTCATCTTAGTGTTCCATTTAAGTTCCAGCGACACCAGTTCCTTCTGATGTTAAGGTTCCATTTAGGAGTTAGGGTCAGTTTTTATCATCCATTGACATGTTCTTATAGAAATCAATTTTTAGTCACAGCCAATTATATGTTGTCGTTTCGCGTGTAAGTAATAGATAAAGAAGAGTCAGGGTCAGTCTTTATCGTGTGTTGACATGTTCTTAAAGAAATCAATTTTTAGTGATGGCCAATTATAAATTATATATTGTTGTTTAGCATGTATGTAATAGATAAAAAAGAGTTAGGGACAAACTTTTATCGTGTGTTGGCATGTTCTTAACGAAATATATTATTGGTCACGACCAATTATATCTTTTAATGAAATGGTTGAAAATATTCGTATTTAGGGATGACGAGTTGTTCAGTTATTAAAATAATAATGTTGTGTGCAGTGATGTTTTTAATAATATATTATTTTTTCAGGAGAAGTATTTTATTATTTGAAAATTTTCCTACAAATTCTCATTATTTTGTTTATTAATGCACTTCAATTTATAATATTCCCCAAAATAAATACAGCTCGTGCTTCGCACGGGTTACATACTAATTTGCAGTACGAGTTGCTCCAATAGGTCCCCAAAACCAATCGCAAAATACAATATTCTCTCTCTATCTCTCTGTCTCTGTCTCCTCGGTTGGACGCATATTTGCGTCCCAACCAGGGCCGTCTCCAGAAATTTGGAGTCCCCAGGCAATTTTTTCAAGAGTAACCCATAATTCCGGCACAATTTCAATAGGACCAAACACTTCCACTTCTACTACAGGAGCTGTAGGTTTTACTTACCTATCCATCGATCCGGCAAGAGTTTTGTTAATTTCTCTTTTTTTTTTCTTTTTTCTTTTCGAACTTCCGGATTTGAATTTGCGTTTTCCCTTCATAACTTGTCTACAAATCTGATCACAAAATGATAGAATATTATATAAATAAATTTATTTGCAGTACTGATTACAAAAAGTACATACAAATTCTAACAAAAAGAAAAGACAAATACCAATAAATATATTTAAGAAAAAGAAGCTGCAGATATAATAAACACACAAAAATACAACATAAACAATAGGATAATAACTTGTGCCAATCAATTGGACAATTCAAGTCCTTCACTAACATGGGTAAGACAGTTACAATAACTTTTTGTAAAATCCAAAATCCTATTGCAATAAAAAACCAAAAAAAGAAAATAAAAAAAAAATCCTATTGCAATTTGCAGTTGCAACCATGGTCTCTCATTCACAGTCCACACCAAATCGGCAATTCAAATACACATCCACCATCTGTGACCAATACATAATACCTCAGTCAAATTAGCGAAAGAAATTAATAATATATATCCTACTTGATGTTCATTCTTCAACCAGATTAAGACAAATATCAAAGGAGCTTCAAATCAAACCTCGTATATAATCGAGAATCAAATTCAACATACATAGAAAACATTTAGAAAATAGAAGAAGAAGTTCCCACCGAAATGTTGATTGAGAAGCTCAACAGAGATGGCAACGCATGAGGCGGCTGGCTCGCGGCTGTGGTGAAGGCGAACGACGAAGGTGTGCCGAGTTTGGTCGTCGAGCAAGGCAGAAGGTGAGTTTTGGGGTTTAACTTTGTCAGATGCGATTTGGTAAAGAGCACAACCATTTAAAATTATGTTAATAGATTGGGTAAAGCTCAACAAAAATTTATAATGTATAAAAGGAAATATCTATATATGAGGCCCTAGGTAATTGCCTTGCTTGACTGGCCCAAGAGCCGGCCCTGGTCCCAACGCAAATTATTATTCATTACCAAATTAAATTATAAAATTAGAGTTGCTATGTTCACATTTCTCGCTTGTCCGTAATTGGATTATCTTCAGAACTACCAGACAGAAAACCTACCGTATTCACACGCATTTCTGGATGAGTAATTATTGCTCTTCTTCTGGACTGTGCATGCTAGGGAAAATTTCAAAATTAGTCCCACAACTATCGGGTTTTCCACTTTTGGTCCCAATGGAATGGTGTTTCCCAAAACTTGTCCGCTAACTATTTAAAATCGATCAAAAGCAGGACAATTGTGGGCCCAGATGCCTTTTCCGGCCCAGAGCTGCCGACGTGTCTTCAAAATATCACACCTGGCCGATCAATTAATGGCGTAGCCGATGACATGGCCACTAAATCCACCGTGGCAGATGACGAGGCACAGAGGGGCGGAAAACACAATAAAATTTGGGGAAATGTCCCAAAATTGAATCGATCGCTCATTTCATTTTTTCTTCTCGCGTGAACAATAGAACCCTAGTTCCCGAATTCATCTCTTAATTTTGCACACACTGAAAATCTGGCAAAGAAGATAATACACGGTAACAATCCATTGAAGAAGGACCTGTTGAAGGCTTTCAGAAATGGGTTTCATGAGACCAGAAATGCACATAAATTTGCCTCCTCAGACGTATCGTGAGTTTTTTCTTTTCTTTTACTGTTTTATAGTAAAATCGAATCTTGGCATGTGATATGGTCTGTATTTGGAAGTAAATGGGGTGTGGTGTTTTTGTCATGTTGTGTTTGAATGAAATATATTTAATGGTCACATGTTTGTGAAAGTTTAAACATGTTTATTTCTTTATTGTTGTGTCTGTTTGTACTTACTCATTTTTATTTTTTTTTTGTGTTTTGTTTATAATATTTCAGATCCTAATTCAGATAGTTTCTCTTTAGTTGTGCATTGGGGTGGGACGTTTATTAATGCTCCTATAGCGAAATATGAAGGGGGCCAGAGGTTTATATGTGATTATACTTCCCAAGGTGAAATGAAGTTTGTATTTTTCAATAAGTGGTGTGAACAGGCAGGTGTTGTTGGGGGTAAGAGGTATTACATTTATGATGAAGACGGGTTTAAGTTATTGGCTAGTGAAGATGACCTGCAAACTTGTGCACTTCAAGCTGTTAAAAGCAGAGAGTTGATTATATATGTTGATGTGGAAGTTGAAACTCCTGTTGTACCCAATCTTAATCCACAAAATAAAAACTTAGGCAGTGTGTGGGTACCAGTTGAGGATGCCTACAAAACAGTTAGGAAATTTGTGGGGGTTAGTGACTGTGAGTCTGACTCTAATTCATTACATGATTCTGACTATAACATGAGTAATGAAGTTAGTGAAGATGATGAAATATGGTCAGAATATGTTGATGAGAGTAATGTAGATGTGAGTAATGTTGATGATGTGCTCCATGGTAGTAATGTTGATGTGTCTGAGAGTAATATTCATGTGCAAAAAGGAAGTGTAGATGTGAGTAATATAGATGCTGCAGATAGTGTTTCTGAGGATGATGATGTAGTCCATGAAGTGCTTCATTTTGATGAGAGAAGAGTGTCTGATGATGAATGTGAGTCTAATGATCCTGTGTTCAACCCTGCCATGATTTTTAAACCAACATTTGAGTTAGGCATGGTGTTTGCTACTAAAGTAGAATTCAAAAAGGCAGTACAATCTCATGCTATTAGAAGTAAAAGAAGCATACACTTTACAAAAAATGACAGCAGAAGAGTGTATGCACAGTGTAAATTAAAGCTGAGGGATGCAAGTGAAGAATGAATGCACTGAAGAAACCAGATGAAGCATCTTACAAGCTTTCAACCTATGTACCTACCCATACTTGTCCTCCTGAATTTAATGTGAAGAATGTGAAAAGTAAATGGCTTAGTGAAAAGTACATTGGGAATTTTGAGGTTGATCCAAAGAGAAGCACAAAAGGGTGGAGGGCAGAGGTGATAAAAAAACTGGGGGTAGATGTCTTTAAACAACAGGCATACAGGGCAAAGAAGAGAGCACTTGCGGTGATAGAGGGTGATCCATCTGTGCAATACACTAAGCTATGGGATTATGCAGAAGAGGTTAGGCAAACAAACCCTGAAAGCACAGTGATCTTAGACACTGAGTCTGAAAATGGAGAACTTAGGTTTAGCAAATTCTATTGTTGTTTTGCTGCTTTGAAAGAAGGTTTCAAAGGGGGTTGCAGGCCTATAATTGGGGTAGATGGTTATCACCTGAAGGGTCCTCATGGGGGTATTTTGTTAACTGCAGTAGGAGTTGACCCCAACAACAATCTTTAGCCCATAGCATATGCCATAGTGAGAGGGGAAACAAGGGAGACTTGGTCATGGTTTCTAACTGTACTAAGGTCAGACCTTGAGATTGAAAAAGAAGAGGAGATGACATTCATGAGTGACAAACAGAAGGGCCTTATTCAAGCTTTTAAAGAAGTTTTTCCATCCAGCCCCCATAGATTCTGTGTTAGACACCTCCACAGCAATTTCAAAAATGCTAGTTTCAGGGGTCTTAGTTTTAAGACTGCCCTATGGAGGCAGCTCAGGCAACAACAGAAGGGGAATTCAAATTGAGGATGATGGAAATGAAAGAATTAAGTCCAGCTGCCTGGGAATGGTTTCATGATAAACCACCCTCTGAGTGGTCTAAGTCACATTTCTGTGAATTTCTTAAATGTGATATGGTGCTTAACAATGTTTGTGAGTCTTTCAATTCAAACATTTTAGATGCAAGAGAGAAACCTATAATCACTATGCTAGAATGGATAAGAGAGTATTTGATGAGGAGGTTACAACAAAACAGGGACAAGGCAGCTGCAAAGTGGCAAGACAGGTTGTGCCCCAAAATTCAAAAGATTTACGAGAAGCATTTGGAGATGGTGTCTGACTGCATCCCCATAAAGGAAGATGACAAAAACTACCAAATCACATGTTCTGGTGGAGATCAGTATTCTGTAGCTCTTGGCAAGATGAAATGCAGTTGTAGAGCATGGGGATTGAGTGGTATACCATGTCCACATGCCCTGAGAGCCATTCTCCACCAAAAAAGGGATCCAGTGGACTATGTAGACCATTGCTACTCAGTTGAGGTTTACAAAAAGGTTTATGGACCAGCCATAATGCCTTTGAGTGGTGAATGTTTATGGGGGAAAAGTATGTACATCCCTCCTTTGCCACCAAATTTTGGTAGAGGCAGAGGCAGACCAAGTTCTCTTAGAAGGAAAGAACCTGATGAGGCAGACCCTAAAAGAAATAAATCATCAAGTGGTCCCCACAGACTGAAGAGGAAACAAAGCACAGTGAAATGTAGGAAGTGCCATGAACCAGGTCATAATGCATTGACTTGTAAAAATCCAGCTATGAAAAAGGTAAGTTAATGTTTTCATTATTTTTAATATTATATGTTTGTTAGGTGTTTGTCTATATAACACTGTTATCATGTGTATATACAGGGTAAGAAGGGAAAACAAACTGAAGGTCAAACCCATTCCAATGAAGCACCATTTGGTAATCCACAACCTCAATTTAGGGAGAAACTAAAGGTAATCTAATCTCTCCATTTTCTTTTTAGTTTGTACTTGCATTTATACAATGTGCACTTTTAAATGTGTTTATGTAGGTCACCAAAGGAAAAAGAAGTGGGAATCAAACTCATACAAATGCAAATCCTACAGTCCTACCTCCCAATCCAGATGATGTGATGTTTAGTCAAATTTCTGATGAAGATTTGGTTGCAGCCATTGAAAGCCAGACTGATAGCACAATGTATCAGCACATGCAGCCCCATAAGCCAGGCCCAACTCCATTTCAACAGTTGAAGATGTCCTCAGTTTCAGCCCCAAACCCCCTTCAAACAAGGATCAACATAGAGCACCCCCACCAATAATAGGTGGATATACACTGCCAGTATTCAGTTCACAACCAACCAACTCAAAGTCCATTGTTATTGATGGTGGCCAAAAGTTCATGGACCTTTCTCAAAATTCAGTTTGTGTGCAGAAAAGAAAGAAAAAGAAGCAGTGACAACATGGTCTGATGTGTTTGTTGTGTTTGATGTTTTAGAAGTGCTTTTGGTCTGATTAGGTTGTGTTGTAAGTGCTTTTGGGTTGTAAGTGTTGGAAGTGTTTGCTGTACTGTGGAAGTGTTGGAAGTGTTAGACATTAACATCTCTTTTGAAGTGTTTGTTGTTTTGAAACTGTATTTGGGAGTGTTTGTGTTTGTCCCATCTCATTACTTATAGTTGTTGGTATTAAATTATCATGTTGAAAAGGCATGTCACTGGCCACATATACTGAGATTGATTCACGTTTATCGCATTTTGTTGTTGAGGGTAGACATGATTTTTTATAGTTTGGGATATAGGAAATGAAGGAATTTGTTGGATATAGAAAATTTTGAAATTAGGTTTGCAATTACATTGCAGTAAAGTGGCAAAATAACGGGAGGTATATTCCTACAATAACGAGAATTTGTTGAAGACGGACTATCGTCCTCGGAAGACTTAGTCATACTAGAATTTGATAAAATTGGGTTTCTATCCATTACTACTTTTACATTATAATAAAGATGTATGTTTTATACTTTCACAAAGCTACCCATGGTTTTATAGCCGGGAATTCAAATACATGTGGACAATTGAAGATAATATGCTATCATAATAAGATAGATGCAATAATATAACACTAAAATTTGCAATATTGACAGTTTAAAATCATGGAATCTCATGATAAGATAAATGCATGAAAGGCAGACACTTCTAGATAGTGCAACTTTTTATTTTGAAGTGACAACACATGTTGTCCAAAAATTTATTTTGCAAATAAATAAATAATATAAAAATTAAGGAAGCAAGAGAAAAAATAAAGTTTTATCTTTCAAATTATTAAAAGTGTAATTAGAATATAAAAAAAATATTATGCATTTGAAAAAAGAAAAATATGTAGTCATGGAAATTTTAATATTATAATTTCATATTTTAAAAGTATTAATAAAATTAAAAGTTGCAACTCATTCTTATTTCAAATAAAGTTTTACGCATTCAATTATTTTTTTCGACAACAATTGCAACTCTTTCTGTTTTAAAATAATTGCTTTAGTTTTTTTTTTTTTTTTTTTTTGGGCTGTCAAGTATTTTTTTTTTAAAAACCAAACAATCTTGTTTTACTTCTTTCTTTAACGAGCAATATTTGTTGAAGTTCGTTCTTATTCGAAAATACCTCGTTTTCATATTTTAATTAACGTATAAAACTCCATTCATTACTTTAGATTAAATAATATTACATTTTATAATTTTTATTAATTACTCTTTTTAATAATAATAAAAATGAGTAAAATTAGACAAGAAAAATAATTAATTTCCACAAACAAAATTTTTGCTATTTTTAATAGAAATTAATTTTAGTTTGTTCTTTAATACTAATATCAATTAAATTTTTAGTTTTCACATCTATCTATATATAAAAAGATTGTTGTTTAAATCATTTTTAGAAAGTTTGACCTAGTAAATAAAACAATTGACTTACTATATGTAGACTTTTTAAAACAATGAGTAACAACCATAAAATAAAACCAAAATACATGGCTTCCAAACTTTTGAAATCTGTTTCACCAATTGGTACGCTCATTTATTTCCATTCAACAAAAAATAGTTAATTTCTTTTTAACAAATAATTAATCAGTTACAGAGGACAAATAAGTTAATCAAACTTCTAGACAAATAAGTTACGAATGGACAACTTTAATTAATTATTCAATTTAGCTTGACTTATCTTACCATCAAATAACAATTTGAATTTAATCAAACTCATATTTTATATTAATCACATGATTATCAATTATTATCTTATCATCAATTTACAATTTGATAATAAGTCTGATGCTATAATAACTATTAACTAATATATTAGTCTGATGCCATACTAACTATTAATTGTTCAATTCATGTTGACTTATCATCAAATCACAATTTGAATTAAATCAAATAATATTTTAAAACCATAATAAATAATATTAGCGTCTTTAATATTTAACATTAACTAATATATTTACATTTAGCCGGATGCTATACTAACTAAAATTCAGTCATTTCATTATTTGGTTACCTTTGTATACGAAAGTATCTCAACTGCTTAACAAATTAATTTACTATCCAAATAATTTGGACTTATCTTATCATCACATCACAGTTTGAATTTATCAAACTCATATTTTAAATTTATCTCATTTATATTCATTTCAATCTCCCGTACGCAAATTAATGTTCATTTATATTCATTTTAATCTCACGTACACAATTTAATTATACAAATTAATCTCACAGTTTGAATTTAACAAATTTATTTTAAATTAATCTCACGTACACAAATTAATTTACTATCCAACATAATTTCGTTTAACGAGGAGACGTGCAGATTACTCTTACTACTCTTACTCAGTGAATCTTTCTTCATGGAAAGAAATCTAAACAACTAAACCAATTAATTAATTGTTCAATTAATTTGGACTTATCTTATCATCACATCATATTTTGAATTTATTCAAACTCATATTTTAAATTAATCTAATGATTATCAATTATTACCACATGCCTATAAAATGAACGTCCAAACGTATACACTCGCATTTCACATACTACCAGAAAAATGGCAAAAGTATGGGGAAACATCAAGCAAATAACCAGGACCAACAGGCCTATGCTGAAGTCAAGAGTGGTCCGAATTTTTCAAAGGACTAATGAATACTCATCCTACAAGAACATCTTTGAAATTGCCTTTCATGACATTGAAGTATAATTCACAATCAAAGTTAATAGTTAATTCTTCATTCTCATATTACACCATAATTTCTAATATTATCTTTTTATTTTACAGGGTGGTCGAATATCAGGAAATAATAAGAGCGGAAAACATACCAAGGTACATCAATGAGTTCGAAGAAGGTGTTATCTATGCATTTCGAAACTACGAGGTTGAGAGTAATATTGGAATGTATAGATCCACCATTTCACAATACAGACTAATAATTCATGGTAGAACTGAACACATAAGCTACAAGGGTGACTTTTCAGTTTTCCGTTTCGACTTTAGAGGTTCACCACACTAACTGATGTTGAGAAGATCGACGAATCAATGCTATTTGGTAATTACCCGTTTCATTTTTATATTATTATTTATAGAATTTTCATTATAAAAATGACGGTCAATAATATTTTTACTCATATTTAACACATGTTTAGATGTCATTGGGATGGTGGTCGAGATACATCCAATTCAAATAAAGAACGTCAAAGGAGTACAAACTCGCATGATAGCATTCTCACTAATGGATCCAGAGTAATATTAAAACTTACATCCACATATTATTATTCATGTATAATAATGTAATGTAATAGATACTTTCTTATTTATGATAATAAGTTTTTTTGTTTAAATTTGCAATAAGGGGAAATGTTGTGCCCTGCACTCTATGGGGGACATATGTTGACCAATTCCTGAACTTTGAGAGTGAACTTGCCCACAATGGCAATCCATGGACTTTGATAATTCAATTAGGGCGTTCAAGATCATGGACAGATATATAAAATTTAATGTCTTCAATTTATATAATTAATTTATCCAATAAAGTTTAAATTATATTATTTCTTCACAAACCGACAAAGTGCAAGTAACCTCATCAAAGGATATAACGAGGCTAATTGCTAGAGAAAATATTCCAGACATTGTAGAATTTCGCAATAGGTAAAACTAATTTGAATTATTTTAATATTCAATAATTATATATATAATAATAGATAATTAAAAAATTAAACTTTTATATCTTATACAGAGCTGCCGTAGGCCCACTTAGAAGGGCCCGCTTAATTTCACGGAGCTCTGTAATTGTGAAATCTGAACTTCAAGAAGTAGCCGATGGTGATGTTGTTGTGAGTTCTGTTAACTCACTCTATGATACTACTGAGGTAAATTTAAATACAAATACTTATGTGCCACTTCTATTTGATGAAAAACATGGCTGAAATCATACATTTATAAATGCAGGGAAACCGAGATTTGGGTATGTGCTACAGTGGACTTAATTATACATGAGTGGTGGTACCACTCATGCAGAAGATGCACAAGCAAAATGGAGGAGGTTCATGGACAGTTTAAGTGCAACAAATGTGCTCATAAATTTGGTATTTTTCGGCAATAGAAATCAGTGTTTTGTGACCCGGACCGGCCCGGCGGGTCGACCCGGGACCCGGTCGAC
>BKCP01006737.1:2348716-2369400 GCA_008636005.1 Striga asiatica | reverse complement strand
CCTAGCAACAAAAGACAACTAACCTAGCAACAAAAGACAACTAACCAAGCAACTACAGATAACTAACCTAGCAACAAAAGACAACTAATCTAGCAGCAAGAAAGAAATAACCTAGCAACTTAAGACAACTAACCTAGCAGCATCAAACAACTAACCTAGCAGCAAGAAAGAAATAACCTAGCAACAAAAAATAACTAACCTAGCAGCAAGAAAGAAATAACCTAGCAACAAAAGACAACTAACCTAGCAACAAGAAAAAAATAACCCAGCAACAAAAGACAACTAACCTAGCAACAAAACTCAACTAACCTAGCAGCTACAAATAACTAACCTAGCAACAACAAACAACTAACCGAGCAACAAGACACAACTAATCTAGCAAGAAAGAAATAACATAACAAAAGACAAATGGTCAACGGTCAACGTCAAAAGTCAACGACGGAGTCAACGATCAACGCCGGAAGTCAACGGTCAACGCCGGAAGTCAACACCGGAAGTCAACGGTCAACGCTGGAGTCAACGGTCAATGGTCATAACAATATTTAAATAATTAAAAATAAAGAATTGAATAATAAAAATAAAAAATTATTATTTAAATCAAGATCTAAATCGTGTGGCTAGGAATGAGTCTCACGTCCTCACTTTAAATAATGGGATGCATTGGAACCAATCCCTATATATATATATATATATATATATATATGTATATATTTTTTGTTTTTTAAAAATAAAACTATGTATATATGTTTATATGGTAAATATTTATCATGAGATACATATTATTAACACTTTACTGTACAAATTTTATACACAAAACATTTAATTTTATTACTTTTATGTATATTTAGATGACAAAAATACTCTATATATAATTTTAAAAATTTTAAAATTATTATCCGGTTCTACAATTGACCCAGTGACCCGAGGACCTGCCCGGGTCGATTATCGGGTCGGGTTTAAAAACTATGACAGAAATTACTAATATAATGCAAAATATTAATTAAATAATATATGATTATTTTATCCTTCCTGTCATTCCAAAGGGTAGCCATCCGGACATAGTCAATGCTGCCATTAATGCTTCTGACATATGGAGGAGTTGTACTGTTCTTAGGCTTACGAAAAACATGCATCTTCAGGGACTTGCTAATTCGGATGAACATGATGAGCTTGCACGATTTGCAGATTAGATAGCCAACATCGGAGATGTAACTATCGGNTTCTCGAATGATGGATGTGCACCCATAGACATACTCGATGACATTTTGCTTCAACCATCTGTTGATCCTATTGTTCAAATTGTTGAAAGAACATATCCAATGTATAAAGAGGCACCCGACGATCCAAGTTATTTGAAGGATAGGGCTATATTATTACCGACCTTGGATGTGGTCGAGTCTATCAGTGAGTTCATGACATCATTGAATTTGTTGAATGGTCATATGTACTTGAGCTCTGACAGTACGTGCAAATCATATTCTAATAATGATTTTTTGTCTCATATCCATACGCCTGAGTTTTTGAATAGTATCAAGTGTTCCGGAATACCGAACCATGAGTTGTATTTGAAGATTGGAACTCCAGTCATGTTGTTGCGGAACATGGATCATTCTGTGGGTTTGTGTAATGAGGCACGATTGGTTGTGACAAAGCTATCCACTCATGTTCTTGAGTGTAAGATACTCACATGAGATCATGTTGGTGATAAGGTGTTGATTCCAAGAATGACCATAACTCCTTCTGATGTTAGAATTTCTTTCAAGTTCCAGAGGCGGCAGTTTCTCATTATGGTTTCTTACGCCATGACTATAAACAAGAGTCAGGGACAATCCTTATCTCATGTTGGCTTATTTTTTAAGAAACCAGTGTTCAGTCATAGCCAGTTATATGTTGTTGTCTCCCGTGTCACCCTATAAATCACGTTTTATTGTGCGCGTGTAATACAAATCTTCCAAATTAACCTTGGAGTTCAACACACCTCTTTTTGGTTTTTTGTTGGTTTAAAGGAAAAGAAAAAACACAAATTTGAGAATGTAAAGTTGTGTTACAGACGCCACGCTTTACCCGAAGTTTACAATTTCAAACCTTACCAAAATGCTACCACTAAAGTTGCTCTAATATTTGGTACAATGATCGAAGTGTAACGAGCGCTGCTCAAAATCTAAATGTCAAAAGTGTTGCATACAAGATATTCCGCGCAGAAAAAAAATAAAAAAATAAAAAAAACTGGCTAATCAAATAAAGTGTAACGACTGGCACAAGTGCACATACCATGTCTGATAAAACAACAAACAAATGTGGATTTTATTTCACAAAACAGGAGTAATCACCCATACAAAGGCCCTCTGCCACATTTATAAGCAAGATACTTGCAATGGATTGGCAGCAGCTCTCATTTACATGCGAGGTTTATAAAATATTTAAAAAAAATTAGCCATTACATTTAAAAAATCAAAAAATAAGGAAGTCACTCAAAGGTTTACCTCGCAGCTGGATTTACCTCCCTTTATAATTTTTGATTAATATTTTATTGAATGCACACCCTATATAAATATATAAATTTATTTGTGTATATTTCATATTTTTTTAGTATTTTTTTGTTGTTACATGTAAAATAAAAGCATGTATGAATACAAATCATAGATAAACAAATATATTTAGTTCACTAGTTTTTTATTATACTTTTATATATAAAAATATAACAACTATGTGCCTACACAACAAATATATATATATATATACTGTTCATTATTTTCTTATACATTTATATTAAAATTTTAAACAAAAAATTTCATTCATGAATTTTTACATACTTATATTAAAATTTTATATAGAAAAAAATAACAACTTATAGACAAACCATAAATTTTGATAAATAAACTAAAACTTAATTTTTGAAAATAGAAGGGCCAAAACACAAATAAAAAAGATTTGCGTATGTGAAATATAAAAAGATTCGCAAATATGCAGTTGGGAGGGGAGAGAAATGGACCAAAACCCATTTTGGGTTTGCGTTTCGGTACCGGTTGAAGGATTTTGTGTTAATATCATTAAATAGCCATATAAATTTACAAAAGATGAATTTTAGCCATGTTATGTAAAAAAGATGTTTTTTAGCCATTTTAACATGTACAAATACTATTTTACCCTTACACCCAATTGTCAAATTTTATCCCAATTCCCCAGCCCATTTTTCATGTCCCATTTTTTCTCTCCATTTTCACCTATATCCGCATTCTTCACTAGAAAAACTAGGGTTTTCTTCAATGGAGGTATTCTTGAAGGCATGTCACCTGTCCACCGCCCACCTCCTCCCCCCACCTTCTGCTTAATCGGACTCGCCGGAAAGCCCGAGCCCGTCCGATTCAACCCGACCCGCGATGGCGACCCGCTCGAGCTCCACGAGAGCGACGTCGTCTGGTCATTCACCATCTCCATCGACGGCCGCCGTCGTTTCAATCCGGAGAGATCTGGCCTCTCGGCCCTCCTCTTGGACGACGCCCACCTCCCCGTCTGCCGGAAATCTAGCCCCGTGGCAATCCTGAAACAGTTACAGCAGGGGGATAGTAATACTTCGGCAAAGTTTCGACAATCGGTACCCGTGAACATCTTGGCGTGGCCGAAGAATTTGAAGGGCTTCGGCTAGGTGGAGGAGGACGACAGTGGCAGGCCGCACGTGACGTTCTCGGTGTTCGAGGACGCCGGGAGGACACTGAAGGGCTGGGATTTGCGTCGGGTCCGCAACACCGTGTTTCAAAAAACAGGTTTTATCGACTGATCGAAAAGAATTTCAGGGAAAAAATGTAGTCTTTACAATAACATGACAGAAATTTTGGAGATGAATGTCCTTTGTCATTAATTTATTTCTCTTTTTTCTTTTCCAAACAAAAAAAAAAAAAAAATTCTTCAAGCACTACTTCGCGCAATCTCGGTCTTGGTCGTCGCAAATCTTCACCTAAAGCCTCATCTTCACGCAATCTCGGTCGTCGTACATCTTCAGGCGAACTCGATCTCGGTCATAATAGGGTGTTTCGCCAGTGTTCGGTTCGTAGGACACCATCTTCACGCACACGGTCGGAATTGAGAGAGGGAGAAGGGTATTGTACTTTTGACAAGCATCCCACTCGCTCGACGAGAATCGAGAGAGAAATAGGGGGTTTCGTCTCGAAGCCAGCTTGCGGTTATCCCTCATCTTCTTCATTTGTGCCGTTTTGGGGTACTCATTTTTCTGCAATAGAGGGTGAATAATAGCTGCATAAAGATAGGAAATACAACCTATTATTCATTTATCCTATCATTTAACAATTTTGTTTTCTCTTGGTCATTTTTCATCTCGCAAAAGAAAAATTCGTCAGATCGGAGTCGTCCCTTGCTGGTTTGTTCGCTGGCATCGAAAAGAATCCTCAAGGAGCTAAAGGATCTGCAAAGGGATCCACCTACCTCCTACAGCGCTCGTACTTTTTTTTTTTTCATTTCGTATTTGAATTTTATTCATTCTGGTATTGTGTTTCTCATTGACTTGATTCATATGTCTATTTGAAGTTTGATCTGTGGTAGTTTGACGATTTTAGCTCGAGAGCTTTGGCTTTTATTTAGTTTGGATTTTTTGATGGTAGGGAAGCTCCATTTTCTTTTATTATTATTATTATTATTATTATTATTATTATGACTGAAGGATGATGTATATTGCTTCTTTTTTATAATTTATCATCCATATCATGATATTGTTTGTAATTTGAATATACACATGTTAAGTCCAATTTTTAAATATCAAATATGAATATGAATGTATTATCCAACTAAAGTTTATAGGCAATGGACATCTGACTTGGAAGTGATATATGTATTAGAGGTTTGGATAGACAATCCTTTTCATAATTGTGAGGCATTTGGTTTTGTTTGTAGTGTATGAGTAATGTGTTAAACTGATGGATGCATGTTTTGGCTTTTGAAATTCAGAACTATATTTGTTCGGCTTTCATCAATATGCAGCAGTATTTGGATTATTTAGGAATTTCATTGAGTGCCCCTTTAAAAGTTAATATTTTGAATTATTTAGGATTAACATTCCTTCTTGTCCCTAACTGAAATGACCCCTTCAGTAAGTTGTTGCCACACCACACCCAACAAAACAGGCTGGAAAGACACCTGCGAACAAGCCAAATCAGCAGACACCAAAATCTGGGGGATCACATTCCTGCAAGAGCTGCAACAGGTACACCAAAATCATGGGATAATCTTTTGATTATTTTTCATGAATAATTATAATTACTTAGCCTGATTCTGAAAACATCTTTAGTATGTATGTTTCTAATATACATGTTCCATGCAATTTTAAAAGATAACTCGTAGTTCTTGTCTGCAAAGTTATAAACCTTAGTTGTACGCTATTGCCAGAATCTTACAAGTTATAAAAGAATGGAATTGAAATATATAATTGTTGTTGTTGGTTTTGCTTGCAGGACATTTACATCTGAGCAAGGCCTTGATTCCCACACAAAAGCCAAGCATGCTGGTAGGATGAAATTGCATTATATTTGAAGATGAATTATATTTACTGGTTTTAATTTTTCTAAGTTAGTATCAAATTGTTTATTTTTGTCTCCAATGTCTCTAAATTGTAACATGTTTTATTTTTCAGTATCTCTCGTATGTTTAAAACTCCTCTTCACTATCAAGATGAAATAAGCCGTTACTCCGAAAATCTCTCCAAACTCACTCTTGTCAATCCCGTAATCTACATATTTGTGTGTATGAGTTGATCAGTGCTTGTTTTATGAATCAATTTGGATCAGCTTCTGCATACTTGTCATGAATCAATTTTTTTTTTTTTTTTTTTTTTTTTTTTTCTTTTTTTTTTTTTGATTTTTGCAGAATGCTCGGAACAACTCTGGCATGAAACAGGCTTGGACAGGCTTGCACGGGATGTTCCGATTGATATATTTCCATTGAAAAAGTAATTGGAGCATCCACGAAAATTTATCAACGTTAAAGTAATCTATCACTAAAAACTAAATTTTACGTTTAATTATCAATTGAATTGAGTTTGGCGATGCTTTTATAATTGCAGACCACATGACATCAGATATCGGCCATCAACCTCCTCTTTTAAGATTTACTATTGTTCCTTATATTAGTAATTTCGTGTAGCCAGTATATTATGTTCTTTGGTATTGATTATAATTTTGCAAGATTTTCAAGTCAATTCACATAGTTTTTTCAAGATCTACGTTTTAAAGTTTTTTTCTAGTTTTGCTGAAACTGAAGGAGAATAGCTCGACCAATGGGAGATGAGTGAAAGAAGTTGAGGCTCGGCGACAAGGAGAGAAATAAAACAACAAAATAAGGGACTAAAGTTGGCATTGTGTAAGTTTAATTGATGTCAAATTTTAACATGAGTTTACACTAATAGCATGATGGAATAAAAAGAATTGTTTTTAGGGTTGAACTTTAATACACCTTTGTGGTACTGTTTGTTTGGGATAGATTGTTAAGTGGATATTAATATTTTGGTTTTTAACACACCTTCAATATATATTGTGTTCAAACAAAAAATAAAAAATAAAAAAATAACGCTTTTGATTTTTGGCTTGCTTATTCATTAGCTTTGGTACTTTCAGGAGACTTTGAGAAAAGCTGAAGAGATTTTCGGGATGGATAATAAAGACCTCTACATATCATTTTAGGGGTTGCTAAACCGCAACATGCATTAGGAAGTGCATTACAAGTGAAGTTTGTGCTTCAGTCTCTAGGTTATGAGGTTTTCTGTAGAGGGACTCGGTGTACGCTTCATTATTTGACCTTTAAACATGGATATGTGAACACTGTTGATTGATATTTTGTTTTAAGAAATGGTTGATTTTAGAAATTCCTTGCAAAAAATATTCAAAATTTGTGCAAGTTCTATTGTTGAGACTTTAAATGGCACTAATGTATGGTACATATGTAAATAATGACATTTGTTGTAGTGTCATCTTTTGTTGTTGCTACAAACATAATGCCTTTATATTGACCTTTCAAATGGGTACATCAATCACCATCATAGGGCGACAACAATTAGTGAATTCGTTGGAAGCATGTAAGGCAAAGAATGCGTACATGAACACAACATTGTCATTTGTCTCATAGCATGTGGTGGTTCTAAGATTTCCTCTCATCAGCATATGAAAATATCCAGATAAAAGTTTTTAAGATTTATTATGATCCTTGTAAACGAAGTCATACGCGACATTATGAGACTTTAGTGCTTTATTGTATTTGATTTGGTGTACCATGATCACGCTCCTGGTCACTCATTATATACCTCGAGGGGCTGAGCGACTGAGGTCGATCATACATGTATGATTGTTGAATTTACATATTTTCCAATTGACATATTTTTGACACGACAATGTAAAAAAAAAAAGATTTCTGGAAAAAAAAAAAACATGTCTTATATATGCATCAATGTCTTACATAATAAAACAAATAAAATTTGAACCAGAACCGACTTCTTGGATCGATTTCTGGGTCAATAAATGATTCAAAAATTGCTTTTGGGATTCAAAAAATGATTCAAAAATCGTTTTTGGGATTTCTGAGATTTCTGGGGACCAGAAACGATTTCTGGGGTCCAGAAACGATTTCTACGACCAGAAATCGATTTCTGGGCTCCAGAAATAGTCCAGAAACGATTTCTGCAAACAGAAATCATTTCTGGGATGTATGGCATTTCTGGGTCCAGAAACGATTTTTGGGGTCCAGAAACGATTTCTGCGACCAATAATCCGGTCCCAGAAACCGTTTTTTGGATTTTTGGGATTTCTGGGGTCCATAAACGATTTCTGGGCTCCAGAAATAGTCCAGAAACGATTTCTACAACCATAAATCATTTCTTGGATTTCTGGGACCATAAACGATTTCTGGGCTCCAGAAATCAATTTCCGATCCCAGAAATCGTTTTTCGGATTTTTGGGATTTCTGGGGTCCAGAAAGCGTTTCTAGGCTCCAGAAATGATCGTTTCTAGGCCCCAGAAATCGATTTCTGGACCCCAGAAATTGACGATTTCTGATTTTTTTTTTTAAGAAAAATAGATAGTAAGGATAGTTTGGTATTTTTAGGTGCCAAAATGGCTAAAAAAGATGTTTCTCCCACAACATGGCTAAAATTTATGTTTTACATTTCTACTTGGCTAAAAAAAAAATTCACTCTTTTTTGGCGATGCATTTGGGTTTGAGGTACGGTTGGAGTTGCTCTTAGTATGAACCACGTCCTTATACATACAAAAGAGTTTAAAAATGAGACACCCGACATAGCAAACAATCAGCACGGTATATCCTAGTCCAGCAAAACAGAAAAACAAAATTTACACATAAGATTCACCCAAAACATCTTCTGCAAAGTGAATTGATGAGCCACATACATGGAATGCAAAATTACATGACAAGTCGAAGCAAACATTGGAGATTGTTTGCCCAGTTGGCAGTAATAAACTGATTTTGTGATTATAATATACTTTCAAAGCCAGCCATAGCTGCATAGGAAATTGGTGAACACACTAATAAGGTAGGTAGATATCAAGGAGCCTTCATATAAAAAGGACATTCAAAAACAAACTACACAAAGGATAAACAGGGTTAATGTTAAGATACCACCCATCACAAAATAAACCAGAAATTCCTACACATAGTAACAAAAGCCTGGAAACTAGCAAGTAGCAACTCATAAACACAAAGCAAAATATCCAATGGATCCCTTCAATACGCAATTACTTGAGAAGCAGGTCTGAATAATAAACTATAGATATTGATAAAAACAGAAGGCAACAACCTGCGAGCACATCCTCAATGGCCCCGGGACTTGAACATCTCCAGAAAAAGCTTTGCCATTTTAGTCTTCACCTCAAAATGCTTCACATAGTTCTCCATTTCTTCAATCTCTAGCTTGTTCAATGCTTCGTCCTCCTCAACCCTCATTTCCCCTTCTTCGACTGGATTCTCACTAGCCCGTGAATCCTCAATATTGTTGGTGTCCATCCCATTGCAATTTCCTTGATGAAATCGTGAAACGAGTCCCAATTATCATTCGGTTCGGATTTCTTCTCGGCCCTAAACTGCATAATTCCGTTCAGGACGGCTATTTCGTCGCCCTCGCCCCATATCCTCTGGAACAATTGTTTCTTCTCAGATTGAGAAGCCTCGGCTTCAGCCTTCTTGCTGGTCTTCGACTTCTTGGTGACAGTGGGCTCCGTCCCCTTAACCTCCTCCACGGCCCTCTTTCTTGTAGATCTGGCCAGGGAAGCGGAGGCGGAGTCGGCGGCGGCCGCTTTGGATTTTTTTCTGGACTTCTTGCGGGATTCGGATTCGGATTCGAATTCTGAATCGGTTTCGGATCCAGAATCCTCGTCGGGTGCGGCGGGCTGTGTGGTGGAAGGGGTTTCGCGTTTCCTGGCGGCGGCCGGCGGTGCGGAAGACTTTAGGATCGGTTCTGGCTCAGATTCGATTTCCTCGGACGAGTAATCGTCGTCAGAAGTGGTTTCAGAGGAGACGGGCTTCTCGGGCTCACGGGATTTCGACATCTTTCGGTGAGAAAATTAGAAAGCTAGGGTTTTTCTTTAGAGGAGCAAGAGATTTTAGAGTACGAAGTTACAAAGTGGGTGGGCGTGGTTTTGAGTTTTAAATACCGTATGGTGGTCATATCGATCTAGTCACCAGTACGCCGTATTATCGGTCGGACCAATAATAACCGGACTAACAAATATAATGATATATATAAGTATATTACTATATAATACAGTTAAGAAAAACTATTCAAATAATTTGAAAAAAAATAATTAGTTTTCCCGCTTCATAATAATCATTTTCCCGCTTATATATTTCGTAAATTTTTTTTGAATCATTTCACATGTTCCGCCCATGCAATTTGGTAACCAGATCGGCAATTGGATGCAATTTCCATAAAATCCGATCCTTATCTCAGTTTTTTGGAATATTTACTAAGTTTTGAAATTTATTTTTATCGCAAGTCTATGAAATTCTATCCAACTTTATACAATTTGAGAATTACAAAGTAAGTCTGCTAAATCTATTAATATATAAAGAGGGAATGATAGTTTTTTGAAAAAATCATGTAGAAAATCAACAAAAAAAAGATTTCAATTCCCGCCTAAAATTTAACACAATTCTTGGCCAAAAAAATAAAAATATCCCGCCCATACAATTCGAAAATTTTGGAAGTCATTTTACTGATTTTCAACGCCTAAATACTCGCGTTATTATTGGATGCTCACATTATTATGGGATGATGATAATATTATTCATTTATCATTTAAGATTTGGTCAGATTTTTATGCCACTTATTTGTAGATATCCTAATCTTAATAAAAAAAACACACGCAAAACATATATTTGGATTTCATGTTGCTGTTACCGGTTTTTTGGATATATAAATATATTCAAATTATGTTCACATGTTGTAATTACATTCAATTGTGTGAAATATATATTTGAAATCAGTGGGTAATTTTCATTCTGAATATATGAACTTTAGATGAGTGGATAATGGATTCAGAATTGTGATATGTGCTTTAATTGCATATTGGTAAATTGATGTGGGCCCCAATTCATAATCAAGTTCTCATCTGAAATAGAAATTGGATACGGATTCAGTGGTTTTGATTTTTTAAATTCATGTGAATGAGAACCTTCATTAGCATGATTTATATGCTGGATGATTCAATTGTCTGAATTTGGTTTTGTCTGATAATTTGCATGGACAGAATTGGTTTTATGTGAATCTATTAATATATAAAGAGGGAATAATAGTTGTTTGAAAAAATCAAGTATAAAATCAGCAAAAAAAAAAAATTTCAATTCCTGCATAAACAATAATATTTACTAGATAGGGTAATATTTTTTGGCGAAATTTAAAAAATCCCGCCTTCTTTAAATTAACTTCTAATTCTTTTAGAAATTTGAACTGTTTGGTTTCGGCCACTTTGGAAAGAAAATCGGATGCAGTTTGGCCAATTTGGAAAAAATATCGGCACTAAGTTTGTGTTGTGTCTATCTATATGCTCTTTACTTTTTTAACTACACCTAAAATCCCACCACGCCTATGTTAAATTCCACCTAAAAAAATTCCACCTAAAATGTGATTGTCTTGGTAATAAAACAATAATTATTTTGGTAATAACAAAAATAAAATTTTAGCTCATTTAAACAGTTAGATTAATTCTTTCCAATTTATTTTATGCCAATAAAAAACTATTAATTTAAACAATATTTCACCAATCTATCTATTAAGATATAGAGAGACAAAGATACTTACTTGAAATAATAATTAAAAATCAGTAAAAAAATATTTAGTTTCTTGCCTAAAAATTCAGATTTACTAAATTGGATAATTTTTTTGGCTAAAATTTGAAAAATCCCGACTAAATTAAATGTAATTAATGTACAAAATTATTTTCGTCAAATATTGCGGCTATTACCTTTATTAGTTGCATGATTTAAATTTAGTATATAATATATTGACAAAACATGCTGCTATTATCTTTATTAGTTGCATGATTTAAATTTGATATATAATATATAAAAAAAAAAATTATTTAAAATTAAAAATAAAAAAATAATTATACAGAACTTACGAGCATTGTTTTTTTCACCAGACCGGCCCGGCGGGTCAACCCGGGACCTGGTCGACCCGGAGCCAGAACCGGTCCGGGTGGGCTATTTGGACCGGACAACAAAGGACCCGGTCAAACCCGACCGACCCGAGGCATTGACCCAGCCAGGTCAACCCGGTTGACCCGGTCCATATATATTTTTTTATTTATTTTTATTTTTTTGTTGTTTAAAAATAAAACTATGTATATATATTTATATGATAAATATTTATCATGGGTTACATATTATTAACACTTTAATGTACAAATTTCATACACAAAACATTTAATTTTGTTATTTTTATGTATATTTATATGACAAAAATACTCTATATATAATTTTAAAAATTTTAAAATTAATTATCCGATTTAATAATTGACCCGGTGACCTGACGGTTGAACCGGTGACCCGAGGAACTGCCCGAGTCCATTACCGGGCCGGGTTTAAAAATTATGCTTACGAGTCAATAGTAATTAGGACGTAAACGAAATAGTCAATTATTTATAGTTTAGTAAATTACTCAACTACTTAATTTATAGTCAATTTAAACTATATATCATTTTCAATAAATTAATATAGGTAAATTGTATTATATATTGATTCCATATTTTTAATTTATAAATATTATCTAATAAAAATTTTTAATTTATAAATATTAATGAATATTTCTTACCCGTGCACTGTACGGGACTCATACTAGTTACTTAAGATGGTGTCAAAATTCAATTTCACTCCCGTTTTTTAAAACCATTAATAAATAGAAACATAATTTGATCAAACCATTCAAAACTTTTCATCCATGTTCTGAATTTTTCATTTTGATTAGTCAACTATATATTTTATTTAATGTTTTCATATAATCATTACATAATTCAATATTGTATAATATGGTGTATATATATATATAAAGATTTGTATTTACCTGAAATAGAAACTAAAATCCCGCATAAAATTTTCAAAAACATGTATTTTTTAGGGATTAGAGTCATATTTTTAAATGACAACCAAAAACTAAAAATTTTGATAATGATTTTATTTAATTTTATCATTTAAATTAAACAATAAAAAGTTTGGTTAGAATTAAGTTGTAGCTAAAGTAAAAATAAAATTAATTAATGTACATACTTAAAATTAAACTATGACTTACCTTACTATTATATTTTAGTTGTTTGCTTTTACTTTTTAACATATTTGTTTTATTATTTAAATATGAAATATTTGAGTTTAACATATTTGCTTTATTGTTTAAATATGAAATATTTGAGAGAAATATTTAAATATTCATGTTAAGATATTTATATTAAACATGTGAGAGAAACAATTATTAAACATTATTTTTTATTTCATTCAAATAATATGATAATTTTTGGAATCAACCATTCAATTTTATCTTATGCAAATATATAATATTTTTGTAAAAATAATTTTTTATACACAAATAGCTTACGCAACACGTAACGCTATTTACGGTACGCTGTAAAAAACCAAAACACGACGCATTACGCTACACGCGTTTTAAAACACTAATCACTACAAATGTTTTCTGAATATTTGTTTGAATTTATTTATTTTATAATTCACTTACATTATTTTTAACACTACACAGCGCAACCCGCGGATGACATAGTTAGTCGTAGAAAGGTTGAGCTCCCGTCACAGTGAGAAATTAATGGATAACATATTCAGAAGGAAGAAAATCTTAAATCCCGAGTTCATGACTCGATCTCCATCATTAAGTTATATATGTATCATGAAAATGATGTTGATTGTGTAAAACATAAATGATTCCAAAGAATAATAGAAATTTTGTAAGAGGAAAGAAAGAAGGAAAAAGGAATCTCATTTGGTCACTTTTCAAACAAGTTTCAAAGAAGCTGAGTAATAATTTGAGCAGCTGGCAAATAGCAAATCTAGGGTGATTATGATTTATGGGGAGCCGGAGCTCCATTAATAATTTTCTTTTAAATTACTATAACTCAATAACTCATATTCATATTTTGATTTTATTATATTACAAATTTGTCACATAAGTTCGAGGCTCAATTAGCCTCACATATAATATACGTGTGGTCGGAAAATTTGAAAATTCTTAAAGTAGAGTTTAGTGATATATTTATTTCCTCAATTAGCAGAAATCATTCGATTGGATGGTTCGACCAACCTAACGTCTAAAGATTAATCCTCAATAACTCTTCGTAACAAGAGGGTATCATAGACGGTAAATTATGCAAATCACTCAATACATAGACAATACGTTTCTGAACAAGTCTATTTCATACGAGCCTAGATCGATCAACTCCTCCCCTTTCGGTTCTAAGAGTTGATTAATTATCCTAGACAATTGTTAATCTACTAGTTCGCTAAATTTAAACACACCACATCAGAACGAATCATATTCAATTGGAAATCAATTGCAAATCAAAGTGTCACTCTTCGACAATAATCAACATTCAATGTACGAGAATTATAAACCCTAGTTAAGAACAACTCGCATAAATTGAACGATCAACAAGCATGATATTAACAATTAAATTCTAAACATCATAATCATCCCCTATCCCTAGCGAATGGATTTAGCTACTCATAACGAATTCAACATAACAATTCATATCAACCCAAGCCATCATCATCAATAACAATTGAGAAAAAGAATTTACGATTAATATCAAAATCCCAATGTCAAATCCAAGTGCATCCAAATCCAAAGCGAGAAAAGGAGTTTTTCAATCTCCCAATCCAAACAAAAGTGAAAAAGTAATGAACGGAATGTGTTTCTAGAGAGAAAAAGTGTAAAAATAAAGTCCGGAGTCGAATAGAGTGCCCTAGGTCCAAAATCTGACTTAAAATCCTGCATCTCGATTTTCGCATCACTAAGTCGCGAGTCGCGACTTTCCTTTTCCTCGGGTCGTGAGTCGCGACTTCCTCGCGAGTCGCGCGTCATCAAATTCTTCAAGTTCCAGGGTTGGTCGCGACATATCTCGTGAGTCGCGACTCGAGCTCGCAAACTGGACCTTCAGACTCTGTTTGACTCGCGAGTCGCGACTCGGGCTGCACTGCGCCACTTTACGTATCGGGCTCATTTGGGCTCGTTCGAACTCGGAATTGAGTTCTGTTTTTTGATATGCGTTGCCAACAAAATCCTCTATTCAACTATGCTCTCGAAACCAATTTTTCCAGTTGAGAAATTTCGCCCAAACACGAAGAAAACCGGAAAAATAAACGAAAAACACCTAAGAACTTAAAATGAAGGAAAACACATAATAAAATATGAAATGGACTAAAAACGAAAGAAACGACCTAAAATGAGGGGAAAAGAAAAGCAAAACAAGCACGAAAAATGTAACAAAAATGGGACAAACAGTCCCATCTGTAAAGGGCCAAGGGTGCATCACGAAACCCTATGAGCTCGTCCATACTTCCAACAGTGTCCAGCTGAATCCTGCTTGTCCCCAACAAACTCTATTTGAGTTCTATCATATCTAGAGCATGATTATAGCTCATTTGGGTTTTCTGAGCATTCGTTAGTGACGTAATGCTTGTTAATGCAATAATCTTTGAGTTACTTATACTAATTTTTTAAGCTTCAAACTTATATTTTTCGCATATACAACTTAGAATTAATTTCTCATCCACCTTACAAGAGATTTTACGAATTTATTATGTTTTCCATTTACGAAAAATAAAACCATAAATTTGGTACAAAACGATTTCTTTTTTTTTTTTTACAAATTGAAGTATGAAAAAATAGGTAGTGGGATAGAGTGTGCAATGTATGAACAAAAAGTTTAAGTGGAAACGATGATTGACAAATTTATCTTTATGGAGCATCCTATTACTCCTCATAGGTCTTTCATTAGCAAATTCGTAATATCACAAAGTATATAGTTTGGAATACGAGTAAAGGACTTCCTCCTGCACCTACCATAATTATACCCAATCCTACTAACTACGTTTGTGGCCACAATGTAGCGTAATCAACTAAACTAAAATCCCTCCAAGCCGATGATAGTATTTATCCCAAATACCTAAGTTACAAAATCGCTTATGCTTCAGTCTTTAGAGACGTGAGAACTAAAAAATGAACTCCAGAGTTCACAAACTATAAAATATAATCAACAACCTAAAAAACTTTTAGAGAATAGACTAGCTCAATATGCTCAGAAGAGAACAAATATATATTAAATGGTATGTTTATCCCTTTTGGGTTTAAAGCATTAATGCTTAAAAAAATATCAGTAAACAATTATTTTTAAGGGATCAAATATTTAGGACATTACAATGACAAACCAACGGGTCATTTGTTGAACTGACATCTAAATTATTAGATAATAAAGAATCAAAATATTTTCAATATGTTTTGTATAAAATTTTTGAACAAACAATCAATTATTTGTAGAGCTACCATGTACAATATAGCAATAGAAATAAAAAAAAAATATTTATAATATATATTGTTATAAATAATAATGATAAACCAACAAGCTATGTGTAGAACTACGACATAAATTGTTAGCTAGAAAAAATATTAAAATATTATTGTTATAAATTATAATGATAAATTAACCATTTTTATTGTTAGCACGTGCAAAATAAAAAATAATTTAATATATATAGACATAAACCTTTTCTTTACTTTCAGATGAACATTTATTATCATAGTTTTTATGAAAAACAAAGCTTCGATGATTTAGTCTCCGAATATGATATCAGAATTTGATTTCATTTATGAGTAAGAAATAGATTAATATTATGTATTGTGACCATTTTTGTTACGTTTTTCGTTGTTATTTTGTTTTTCTTTTTCCCCCGTTTTAGGTCTTTCCTTTGGTTTTTAGTTCGCTTTGTAGTTTATTGTATGCTTTCCTTTATTTTGGTTCTCTTTGTGTTTTCGTGTGTTTTTTCCTGTTTTTCTTCATTTTTGGTGTGCAGGTCGGAAGCCTCGTGAGGAATCAATTTAGCCCGAACTTCGACCGAGCAATCATGGTTCCGTAGAAGAGTTCGTTGGCGACATATGGGAAGAAGCGGAGCTCAATTTCGAGCTTGGACGAGTTCGAACGGGCCCAAAGCACGAAGTTGCATGAAGTCACATGAAACACGTCTTTGGTGTGCTGGTCAAGAGCTTTGAGAGAATTGGATTTCAAGAATAATTTGGCCAATCAAGCATCATTGAATATAGGGGTTCGTTAGCGACGCGTAGGAAAAAACGAAACTCAATTTCGAGTTCGGACGAGCCCAAACGAGCCCGAAACGCAATGTCGCGCAGCCCAGTTTCCTCCTTAGCGGCGCTAACCAATCATAACGGGGCCAGAGAGTTTGTACTGAAATGGTTAGCGGCCGCTAACCCTGTCTGGTAGACTTTTCTCCATGTTTTCTTCCACTTTTCTCCATGTTTTCCTCCATGTCTCCTCCATGTTTTGAGCCATGAACATCCTACCATGATTCCTTGAATTTGTTGGCTTGAAAGGTGGAGGGAAATGGGGAGAATTTGGCTATACAAGGATGACAAGGTTTGAAGACTTGGACACAACTCTATAGAAGGGGTTCTCCCCCTCCCCTCCTTCTTCATTTCTCCCTCTCTTTCTTCTTCTTGTATTTTCTTTATTTTGTCTTTTGGATGAAGCTTGTATTTGGATTCAACACTTGGAGATTGGTATGTAAGTTTATTTCCTCTTTGAATTAATTCATGCATAATGGTTAATTTAGGAGAAATGTTTTGTTGTGGTGAATTTGATATGAGTAGCTGATCCTTTAGCTAGGGTTAAGGGATAATCATTCCAGTTTGTTCTCGTTTATGTGCATGACGATAGCTCAATCTTGACGAGTTGTTTTAAATATGAATTGATAAAATCATACTTGATAAATTTTTATAACCTAAGAGTGACACTTAGGTTAATTTGTTGATATAATCGAAGAGTGACACTTCGATTTGTGATTGAATATTGATTTGTTGAGTTAGAGTTTGTTAATTCTATAAATTGCGACTTTTAGAACCGAAAAGGGAGGAGTCATAGAGATAATCGATTTCAAAACCGAGATGGGAGAAATTGGTGGAATTTGGTTCGTTTAGAGTAGACATGTTCGGAAACGTATTGTCTATGTGTTAATTGTTTCGTTAATTTTCTATTTTATGTTTATCCTCATATTACGAGAGTTAGTGAGGTTAAACCGCTAAATGAGTTAGTTAGTCGAACCACTTAATCGAGTTATTAATTTCTGTTAAATGTGTGTAGAACCGAAAGTGATTATTCCCGATACCTAGCTCGTCTTTCTTTTTATTGTTTATATTCTTAGGTAGATTATCGTCTTTTGTTATTTCTTAGTTGATAATTTTCCAACCCGATCGTGATTAGAATGTGTAGGATTTATTTTGCTTTTATGTGTTATCAATACCACTTCTAAATTCCGAACCACCTTCCTCGAGAGATCGACCCGGGAAATGAATCATTCGATTCGGTGCTCGGTAAAACAAAATTAATTTGCTATACCATTATGAAAGGACAAAATATGGGAAATAATAACAAAAAGATTAAGGGGTCTCTCGACCATAACAGAGAGAAAGAGTAATGACATGGTTTTGGATGTGTAAATAAAAAATGTATATATTTATCAATTATTCAGGGAAATTTTTATCATATACGAGACCTTTCATATTAGTTTCGGCCCTAATTGATTGAATAGTTTGGAGCCAAAAAATATATAGTTTATTTAATTTATTCTATTTTTAGTTGGTATCATTTATTTCATTTAGGTATAAATTTGATGTCCTCTAAAAATTTGTGACTAATAAGACTGTTCTTATTTTAATTTATTTATTGATCTACAATTATGGAACTATAAATTATTATGATTAAAAATAGCATAATGTGTCAATTATTGTTTAAATTTTTGTATAATAACACATTTTCTAAGAGAATGACAAAAATATACAATCGTTACTGAATTGTTGCAGTAGATAAAGTTCATTACTATACTGCATCAACTATTTTTTCATATCATATATAACAAATGTTAATTTTGTCAAAATAATTTGTATTCTTTCAAAATTTATATAATATAATTTAAATCCATTTGTCTTATTAGTTTATAAACCGTCAATATATATTTCTAAAAAATACATTTAATTACATTTCTCAATAATTCTGTGCAAAAATAAGTAATTTGCTACAAAAGATGATTCATGTTACATGTCATTATGTTCACAATCGCACTTATTTTGCAAAGAAATAAATTTTTTAAACTACTTTGTCAATAAAATAAAGTAAAAATTAAGTGGACTTTTTAAACTAAATGCATGTGGACAGGAATTGGGTTATTTTTGTATCTAAACTAAATGCATGGGAACCAAAATTGAGTCATTTTTGTACTTTTTTTTTCAAGTGTCCAAATTATGTTTTTTTTTTTTTTTTATAATTTTAATTGGCTCCTATCTGTACATGTTATTTTTAATTATCAATATACCAGTTTATTTGTATAATAGTAATAATGTCTTTATGTTTTCAGAAATGATGAAAATTATTCTACTATCTAAACAATTTTGAGAAAAAGTTTAAAGCGTGTCACTAATGTGACAAATACTTTTCCGTCGAATATCACAATATTTATTTCTTAAGTTTAATGTATTTAATTTTAAATTTTATACAAAAAAAAAATATAGTTTTTTTAGTTAACCGGTTATATGTTGTTGTTTTTAATTAGTCACTAACCTCTATTGTGTGATGAGTATTATTTATCATGACAATAGTATTATGAATGTAGTTTATCCACTATTATGTTATATTTAGGGAAATATTTTGTAATATAATAAATAAAAATTTATTTCTACATTTTACTATCACTACCATTATTTTAAATAGCTCGCTACGTAGCTCGCTCTAGTGGATGTTTATTTTTTTACAAAAAAAGGGACGTATCTTTATATATTTAGCGTTTTTCCTTAAAAGCTTACGCCACATGTTGAAATGACGCGCTATTTTACGCCATTTCACACCATTTTGCACTATTTTGTGTTATATTTCTGCAACGACATTTAAATAATAAAATATTCAAAAACATGTATTTTTTAGGGATTAGAGTCATATTTTTAAATGACAACCAAAAACTAAAAATTTTGATAATGATTTTATTTAATTTTATCATTTAAATTAAACAATAAAAAGTTTGGTTAGAATTAAGTTGTAGCTAAAGTTAAAAAAATTAATTAATGTACATACTTAAAATTAATGGATAACATATTCAGAAGGAAGAAAATCTTAAATCCCTCCATCATTAAGGTATATATGTATCATGAAAATGATGTTGATTGTGTAAAACATAAAAGATTCAAAAGAATAATAGAAATTTTGTAAGAGGAAAGAAAGAAGGAAAAAGGAATCTCATTTGGTCACTTTTCAAACAAGTTTTAAAGAAGCTGAGTAATAATTTGAGCAGCTGGCAAATAGCAAAACTAGGGTGATTATGATTTATGGGGAGCCGGAGCTCCATTGATAATTTTCTTTTAAATTACTATAACTCAATAACTCATATTCATATTTTGATTTTATTTTATCACAAATTTGTCACATAAGTTCGAGGGCTCAATTAAATTTCACATATAATATACGTGTGGTCGGAAAATTTGAAAATTCTTAAAGTAGGGTTTAGTGATATATTTATCTCCTCAATTAGCAGAGTCCAAGTCTTAATTTTTCTCCAATCCTCTTGCTAATAATAGCTTCAAGATATCATGTGCTAATTGCCTATAATAATACTTGAATTATTCTTGCAACGTGCTTAGAAGATCTTAGCAAATCTTATTAGTCAGATGATCATCGTTGTCTAAAACCCTACTCCACCGTCCAAATCTACTTTTTCCAAACCTACTTTTTTATATGAATTTTATATTATTTCTATAGTTAGCTTCTGTAGGTGTCACGTCACTGTTTATTGAACCATGAAAAGAAAGTGAGCAATAAAGGAAAATATGTCCAATATCATCGTCATTTTCAAATTGATTTGTATCGATTGTTATGTCCAACATGAGCTCTCCACCTCTACACTTT
>BKCP01006737.1:2274604-2335669 GCA_008636005.1 Striga asiatica | reverse complement strand
TNNNGACCCAGTCTGGGTTATACATTGAGTTTAATAGTCGATATCACGTTCAGGTATGTATATGAGTTTTATCCACTTTGGGTTAAGGCCAAGTTTGCCTTCCCTAAGTTCTGGTGGTGGCCCAGTTTGCCCTAGTTATACCATCAGAGTGTGCACACGGTTAGCGGCCAGAGTGTTCCGGGAGTTACCGGCCAGAGAGTTCCGGGAGTTTCAGTTTACTTATATATACCAGTTTGTGATATCATTATTAATATTGTTGTTTACCTTAGAATGGGTTTTTATGGAGTACAAGTGGACCGTACTCACCCCCACTTTATATTTTCAGATGACAGGGTCGGCGGGCAGGCGTGAGACGAGCTGTGGTGGTGGTGGTCGTGAGTTCCGCACGAAAGCTGTTCCTGGGACATTTGTTTAAACTGTTTTGTAAACTATTATAACCACGTATTTTAGACTTCCGCTATGCTTGCGTTTAATTTCGAACATGCATGACTTTATTATCATACTTAAATAATTTTACCCGGTTCGCCAGTACGAACGGGTCCAGACTAATATGCATGATTCGTAAAAATATAAACCTGATTTCTTTAAGTCTAAACCAGTCGTTAGACCTAGGTTAAAGAAACGGGTTTTTAAGCAGAAAAGTCCTTAGCAGCATCTCGAGATAGTTTGCAAATGATTTCGAAAAATTTATAAGCGTTTTCGAAAGAGTTAAAATTTGCAAAAATTTGCCCTAGTTAGCGGGGTGTTGCAGAGAGTCTGAGAGGTCACAACAACAACTAACGTTATGCACCAAATGTAGGTGTTGTTTATTGCCACACGTGTGCGTACGTCTACAGCTCAGTCAATTCCCCTCACTCGGCATGGCTCCGGCATGGACCTGGGCCTTCGACTTGAATCTTATACCTTTGTCCTTGGTACTTAGCAAGTAGGCTATGTGTTGCATGTTTGTAGTATTTTTGGGCATGTGATAACCGAGCTACCCGACTGGTCGTTCTCAAAGGAAGGCTGTTCGAAGCTTCGTTCACTACCTAGTCGTCAAAGTCACATAACCAGAAACAAGGTCCTACACATTCTACTCGCTTGATGGGGATGGATTGCACGAAATTGAACTAAGAATCTAAGAGAAAATAATGAAAAATGCAAGAATAGAAAGAAATGTCAAAGCATTGGTTGCACGGAATCTCCATAACTCAAGAAAATAAAAGAAAACAAGAGAAAACATGCGAGCATAGTGATCCTAGGTAATCTATCACGAGCTTTCTACACTAAATCATCACGCTTTGAACAAAGTCGAGACCTTCATACTAGATAAGCACGAATAGATTCCCTACACACGAAAGCAAGCAATGAAAATAAAGCAAAAACCTAGAAACGAGCATAAACAAAAAACGAAGAACAAATTCGAAGTAGTAAGTCCTAAGCAAGGTACTTACTCTTCTATCGCGTGTCCGGACGAAAATAATGAATAAAGCTCGGAACTTAGATAAAAATAAACTTGCCGGAATTTCGCCGGAAAAATAGAGTCATGGACCTCCCAACCAAAGCATAAAAAGGAAAGAGAGAAAATGGAGAAGATTTCCCAACTTAAAAGTTGGGAAATGAGGGGTGGTCTTCAAAAATACAAAGTACAATGTCTATTTATAGTTACACCACAAACACACACTAAAAACACACTAAACAGCACTCCCGAGGTCGCGGGCATTTCCGCTGGTCGCGGGCGTCGGTTGGCACGGGGCGGAACGAGGAAAATGTGGCGTGGCGTGAGGGAGATCGACACTCCCGATGTCGCGGGGTAATCCACGTGCGCGGCTGTGCAGTTGGAAGAACACTCTCGACGTCGTTAGTTGGGCCCACTACAAGAATAATCATTTTTAGTGACGATAATTTTTGTCGCTATGTCGTCAGAAAAAATACCGTCGCTAATAATGTCCTAATATTGTCGCTATATATTCGAGTGTCGTCACAATAATACCTCTTATTGTGACGATATTTTTTGTGACGACATAGCGACAAAAATTATCGTCACTAAAAATGATTATTCTTGTAGTGGCCGAGGGCGCGGACGCACGGAAAACGCACTCTCGAGGTCGCGACGGTTTTCGCGTGGTAGAGAGTCTTGGTGTCGCGACACTCGCGAGGTCGCCGGTGCTTTTGCGAGGCGTGGGTGTCCTGGGCAGCAGCGTCGCGCGTCCGCGAGGTCGCGGGAGATGGCCGAGGTCGAGAGTGTGCTAGGTGTCGGGCGCCATTTCTCCGCGAGCGCGCGGCTTGGGGCACGAGGGCGCGAGTGCTGTGCTGTGTCTTGATCGATAAAGGCTCGAAATACTCAGATTGGAAATGGCTCGTATGAATTGGCTCGAAACTTCTCGGGCATTACTCGGGATTCCTTTGGAAAATATTTGTCTCTCGGGACCCGGTTCGACTCTTCTCATTCGACCTCTAAATAATCCTGAAATTCCACCAAAAAGCACGGAAAAGTACGTCAAAATATAAAATAAAAAGAAAGACATAGAAAACACACGAAAGACGATAAAATGGATCGGTCAACACTAAAACGATCCTAAAATCAACTCAACTACACACATAAAATACATAAAAAGAAGCACAAAAACACAATAAACATTGCACTTCGGTGACCTTATACTGCTTTATCATCTAATCGGCTTCGACATTGGTCCTAATCCCCGTAATTAATATTTTTTTTTTTTCAAATATACTTTCAATTTTCTCGACGAAAATAGAAGTCCAATTCTGCAGGTTTCTATGTAGTGGTTTGGATAGATGGATTGTCCAACCCAAGTTTCAAACAATATTATCTCGCTCTAGGTATGTTGAACCTGGACAAGTTGACAACTCCCGAACGTTTTAAGGATGTTACTCATTAGATGTTCATTAGATGTTTTATGTGCGTTATTCGTGCCTTAAGTGATTATAAAGACCATGAATGGTTGAGAGTCTTATAAATAAGACGAGTCTTGGCATGGTGCAGAGTTAGAGACAATAGCTCAGTTATTGCGATCCATTCAAAATTTTCGGAGCTTTAATTTTGAATTGCTACAGAATTAGAGACGTAGTTGTTGTATATTTGCGTTAAATGATTTTCCTTTATGGCTCTGCAACAATTTATTAATGGCTTGCATTAAAAAACTTTAAGTAGCAAGCTAGATAGGAAGAAAAATATCTTGGACTCTGGATTTTCAATAAGCATTAGAATCTTGAATTAATAAAGCCATCCAGATATGTTTAGGCCCTAACAGGTAATGTTGTAATAGTAACATTTGCCCTCGATCAACACCAATCGAAATGACTTTAAGTTTATGACATATACACCCAAATGAAAAAAAATCATGCACGCCTTATTCTATTTTATTCTCCAAAAAATCACCGGATTTTATGCTTTCCCAATTGTATGTCGTTGATTTATGAACATATACAAAGATACACATTTATTTCTTTATCCCACTTTATAATGTCGTAATAGTTCTTTCATCCTTTTTCACTCTCTCACTCTCTTTTATTTCGTCATCTCTCGTTAATGTAAGCCATAGTGAATTCCATGAATTAATTCGGTCTTTTGAATTAAAGATGAGTCAACAAAATTCAAACCCTGTAATTCCGGCACCTTTCCGTGGTCTTCGAGTGCTTTTGGTTGATAAGGAGACAACATCTTTGTTAAGCATGGCCACAGAGTTGGAACTTTATTCCTATCGAGGTACAATAATTATATGGCAATAACCTTTTTTTCTTTTCCTTTTCTTTTCCTTTTTTTCTAAATAATTGTCTGATCAAGGATTCATAACTTGCTCCGGATTAATATAATTACTTTACTCGTACGTAGTAGTTAAATATTTATTATAGAACTAACTTGGACTCCGTGCGATGCACAACTTGCTATAAGAAATGCATGGATATATAAATAATAACTGAAGCAAGAAAATGAATAATTAACAATTTTCACATTATACAAAATAACCAATTCCATAACATATTTAGCATTTGAAATATCATAATAGTTATAGAAAATGAGAATTGTATCACTTTAAGTTAAAGCGTAATAGGATTCATTATACTTTAAAATTTGTAAATGTGTAACATGACATGATATTATTATTTTACACATTACATTATCATTTGAAAGGGATATTCATCAAACTTACATCTTACTTCTTCCCATCTTTTTGTCAAAATTTAATAACAAAGTAGTATTTTCTTGAATTTTAGTTTACGATTCCACAAAGGAAAACATATATTTCGGATTATGAATTTCATACTTTCTATCTACATTAGTATCTGTCTATTACTGATAACACAAACAGAGTAAGGATAATTTCACTTTTAGCCTATTTTGTTGACCTACTTACTAAAATCGTCATTTATGTTACTTATCATTAATATTGTGTATGGTCTTGGCAACTTAATTATAACTCATGCATTAATAAATGAATAAAATATTATACACAGATATAAACAAAATATTATCAATTATATGTATGCATATATTAAATTATAAGTTAAACAATGATATTATAAATTTGATCATTCGTAAAATAACTAATAGAGACTTATTTATTTAACTGTATATGCATCACTATACTGATTGCGTAAAATCTAATGAATAATATAATTTTGAGGGATCATGATCAATTAATTACCTAAAAAAATATTGAATTTACTATTATAACAATTGCTTATGGAATTTGTGGTTTAAATATGCCATCAAAATCAATTAATATATTAAAAAATATCACTTAATGAGATGAAAAAAAGTTATTAATTATAGAATAAATAACGATGAAAGTTTTAAAATATAACTTTTTTATACTTTTATAACTTTATATACCATTTAGTGTAACATATAATGAGTTAATTTTAATAATAACTTTTATATGGTAAAATAATAAAAAAATATAATTATAGACTCAATTAATATAAAATATAACCTTTTCTTGTCATAGTTAACTGCAAAACAAAGAGCGGCAAAAGAAAAAATTTAGCACTAATTAGATAACCGCTAATTATGTAGAATACTAGTTCATCCTGTGCATATGCACAAATGACATAAAAAAAAATATAAATATATATAAATAACAATTAAAATAAAAAAATATTTAATAATATTTATCATATTTATAATTGTATTGTTACATTACTTACTCTTAGGTAAAGTTTTAGATTTCAATAGAAAAGTATAGATGAGGAATTTATCATATGTCAATGATTATTATATGAAATATAATTTTATATACACTTTGAGTATGATAATAATTATAAAAGTATCACCAAAGTAAAAAAGAAAAGATAAATAGACAATATAAATTTTATAGTATATATTAATCTTTTAAGATAATTATCATATTGATTGCATTAATAATAAAATAGATACATGTAAAATCTGAATTATTTCATCTAATAATTTTTCACTTAAATATAGTTTAATACATATATGTTCAGTACTATTACAAAAAAAACGCTATTATAAAATATCACAACTAACTTGTAAGACACATTAATAACAATGTAAGTTATTTAGCGCTAACATTGAAGGAAAAATTGAAGAAATAAAATAAAAAATAAAAAAACATTGCATTCAATCAATAGGCTGCTTTGTATAATTTGTGTACATAACAACAATTACAAATTGAATTTAAATGAAAAGTAATAATAGTAATTAACTTGATAAAATTAATATAAATCTACATTACTTATAAACTTTTAGATAAATTTTTTTTAAATAAATAGAACCACATCAAATTAATAATGAAATCCCTTCAAATAATGCAAAATAATTAATAGAATTATGATTTATTTTTATAATTTATTTCCTAAGACATTAGAAATTTATATATTACTTCTAAATAATTGCCTTGAAACTCGACTTTGTTGTACTATTCAAGATGGTTAAAATTAATTATGAATAATTCAAATTCCAAATTAAAAATTATTTCAACCAAACAAAAAAAAATTTATAGTAGTAATATTGGAAATATAATATTACACCAAAATTTATAGAAGACAACACACCATGTTAATAAAAGTTGTTTGTAAACCCACCCACTTAGTGTACTAAAAAGCATATTTGTTTTGGAATATCTGATTTTCTCTAACCAAAAGAAAACAATAAGGGTAATTTTGCTCCCGTTGTTGTTTTCTATTATAGTTACCACCACGGAACTAACTACAGTGGCTCTGTCAATTCTCCGAGACCGAAAAGATAGCTTCGATCTTATCATGGCCGACACAAACATGCCAGAAAAGGACTGCTTCAACTTCATCAAATGCGTACGACGTATTAAGGATTTTCCCATCATATGTAAGGCTCGCATTTGATACACTCCTAATTATTTTATTCTTGTTTTTTTGCATGTTCTGCAAATTTTCATTTTCTGACAACACTGCATTCAGTGATGTCATCAGAACTAAACAAGGACATGGTTAAGGAGGCCATGACAAAGGGAGCTTGCTTCTGTCTGGAAAAACCAATTTCATCGAAAAATCTCAAAAACGTATGGCAGCACGTTTGCAGAATGGTCGCACAACAAAAAAACATGGTTAAAACGGGAACAAATAGTAATAATCCTGAACAAGCAAATTCAAAAGGGGATAAGGTCTTGGAAAATGACAGCAATGCCCCCAACATAGTTGATCAGACGACATTGCAAGAATATGGAAGTCAGAAATTAACAGGAATGCGCAAGAAAAGGTCAGCTTTGTCAAGAGAAAATGATGAGCCACGAGATTTAAAGAGGGCAAGAACAGAGAACGAATGTGGTGAGCATGCAAGTGCTAAACCCAATAATTTGCAAAAGCTTAAGTCGTTATCAGTAAATGTGAGGGAAATTGAAGATAAAGGAGACGAGGTTCTTAAAAAGCATGGTCACCTTAAGTTGAAGGGAGTTATTGATGCAAAAGGAAAAAGAAGTAGAAATATACGAATTCAGGTAGATCACGAAGACAACCCTGGAGATTTAATCTAGTTACAGAAATAAATAAATAAATGCCTTCTGATATATTTGGACTCTCCAAGTTAACAATGATATAACCTAGTTTCTTTTTCTTTTCTTACCCTATATATTTGGACCATCCATGTTAATTGATACGGTTAATGATTTTACTAGAGTTGTGATTTTAAGTAGCCTTATTCCTTTGAACATATTTCATGCAAGTGTGAAAGCTAGCACTAGAAAATCTGGCCACTGTGTGGCTCAATATTATGTTCGTTTTATGTTCAAGCTCAAAAATGGAAATTGACTTGAGAAAAACCTTCCTTTACTTTTCCTCCTTTTAGTTTTAAGTTTTTTAATCCGAGGCAGAATTTTCGCCACTAACTCAACAATAATACTCAATTTGTCGAACATTTATCAGCTGCTATTAAACACAAAATTCTACCCAAATATATTAGGAAAATAGATGACTCATGCACTCATTTTCAGATGGCTGTTCAAGACACAACTTGTAATAGCCTCCTTAAATATTCGTAGGCCAAAAATAGCTCAGGGCTATTTCCAAGCAATACGGACAACAATTTTGTGATGAGAATTGGCATTAAAGAATTTTTCAGGCAAGCCATCATGGTAAGAGTAAGAGAATACGGGCAATAGCAACTCTGCTGTACTTTCTACACAAAAGTTAAGTATGAGTAACTGCTTCAACTACCTATGTGCACACTACTGTTGGAAATAAGATTCAGTGTCTCTACCCACTTAAGGACATATGCTCGGATATGTGCTTACCGATTACAAGGGTCTTGTCTACACGCTATCAATTTCTGACTGCCTTGCATGATTTCTGTTGTCCCCCTGTGACTCAGCAAGCATACTAAGATACGCATGAGGCGCCCAACCTGCAATTTTTCCACACGCATTAGTTTCACTGTTAGACCTTTTGGGATAGCATAGGAAAAAATTGACATTCATCATCATAAGCCTCAAGCTCAAGGTGTTCCAAGCATCTCCCAGTTCTAAAGAAACGTAGATGATTACAAGCTAGAGATAAAATGTAAACGAGCACCAGAAATAAGAAATGGAACATATACTCAGTAAATGACAAAGATGCTCTATTGCTTTGGTAAATAATTATAAATCCTATAACTAAAGATTTGAGGATAAAGTAAAATATTCTTTCTGATGCAGGCATAACTAAAAGCATGTAGATGAAGCCAATGAATTATGTGCATTGATATAAGAAATGAGATAGTTCAGAAAATCAGCAAGCAAGAGTCTCATAGTCGAGAAAACATATGTGAATTACTTCACGTATCAATAAGGGTTCGAGTTCATCAGTAATCTAAAACTTTGTCCCTAAAAATAAGAGCTTATATTTAGTTTTGAGATTGAAAGAATTTCAGAAAATCAGCAAGCAAGAGTCTCAAAGTCAAGAAAACATATGTTAATTACTTCACATATCAATAAGGGTTCGAGTTCATCAGTAATCTAAAACTTTGTCCCTAAAAATAAGAGCTTATATTTAGTTTTGAGATTGAAAGAATTTCAGAAAATCAGCAAGCAAGAGTCTCAAAGTCAAGAAAACATATGTTAATTACTTCACATATCAATAAGGGTTCGAGTTCATCAGTAAACTAAAACTTTGTCCCTACAAATAAGAGCTTATATTTACTTTTGAGATTGAAAGAATGGCATACCATCTACGTCATACGGTGGAGGAAAGAATTGCAAGTAACAGAATGAAGCAATCGTCAACCCTGCACATAAAGCACTCAAGATGATTAAAAAAGAATATACAAGGAATGAAGTAAAGCACTCAATTAAACTTGTTAATAGTCTGAGTTCATATTGTAGATACCCAGTAGACCTCCAGCAAAGACATCTTGCCAATGGTGCCAATAGTCATCAACTCTTGAAACTCCGACTAATGCCGCCAGTAGTAAAGGCACAAACATAATGCACAACTTTGCCACATGGCCTCTACGATCAAACACTTTAATTTTACCACACAAGTACCAGGCTAGGAAGCCAAGACCAGCGAAGGACCCTATAAGTAGAACAAGTCAAAGGTCATTAAGCTTCTTTACACAGAACCAACCTTTTTACTAATTAAAAATAAAATGTAAAAAGCAACAGAAAGCTAATTCGATGGAACTCGTAGTAAGCCATAAGAATGTTTGGTTGATGAAACCGCAAGACTTAGCAGACAATGACAAAGAAAAACAAAATCCTCTGTGAACAAAATTTAGCAGCAAAAGCACTTCACGCCAAAAAAATGTCCGTATAATATTTTGTTCCAATATTATTGGCCACTATATCCAGACTAAAGGTGAGATTGCTCACTACTTAAGACACTAAAAGCCTACGCAAGAAGTGACAAAGGAAATACAGATCTCAGTTTTCATGTGGTGAATATACAGGCATAAACATAACAAACACATCAGCAACATAATCTCGACAAACCAAGCTAAGGTAAGTATCACATGAAGAAAAAAAATATTGTAGCTCTCAAGCAATTCACAAATATGAGTACAGGTCTGACTCACATGAAGTATGTCCGCTGGGAAAACTTTTATGACCTTCTCTTATAACACTCCTTGATCCAGTACACTGGACATCCCTTGTCACATTATGAAACACCTATCCAACAATAACCCATAATTACAGTTACTACCTCTGCAAATAACAAGATGAACAGAAAGAAATTAGGCACTGTAGTTAAAGGGATATCAAAAGACCTCACCCCTCTACCATCAGGGAAACAACGCCAGAAGAAGTCAGGTCGAGGGCGACCAACAGCATCTTTGATTGCATCAGTAAGAACAGCAGTTATAAGTACAGAAAAGAGCAGGCCTGCCGTACAACACAAATTAGTCAAGAACTCAAGATTATAGCAATTATAATCTACACCTGCAGTAAAGAAGTGAAAAGGACGGGATTAGTTAAAAGACTGTCATAACTCATACCCAGCATCGCTTGGTGCAAATCATAGACATCACGCCTGATAAAGTAAAAGACGAGGATGACAGTGAAAGGCAATACTATAGCGATTATCTGCCATAGATTATAAAATAGCAAACACTTGTCATTCCCAATGAAATGAAGATAAATGGTACCACGACTTTTAAGCATGTCAATACAAAAAGGAATACCGGAACAGCCCAAATGGGAATGGTGTTATCTTTCAAAGGGTACTTCAGGTCAGTCATCATGTCTTCACCAACAAACCGATGAAATGGCTCTATGACATTCAGAACGGCCACTATCACCACAAGAAGGAGAAGAATAAGCCAATCGTGCATATGAAACCTGGCTACTTGAGCACCATGGGATCTTATTGTGTGCGCGCCTAACTGAATTTCTGGCATTTTCTAACACCTACGACAAACTGAAGAATACATCCTTTAAGAATGATCATAAACTTGAACTCAAGGTTGTGCTAAGACAGCATATAACATCACCTACTTTAATCATGAGAAATATCCATCATAAACCAAACATCTTGCGTACACAAAACGCAGCAACAGAATAAGTTCGTCATCGTACATAGTTTTTATCTAGTCAATGCCCCTTTCAAGCTTCGAAAATCCACACAATTACTGTTTCCAACCCAAATGGAGCAAAAATATGTGAATGTTCAAATTCATCCAACTTTTAGCTTTCACTAAATAAACTATACCCTCACTGTACATGTAAAAATACACTTCATTCATTTCTTACTCTAAATAAGTTAATAAAAATTTACCAGTTTTTCCAAGAGGGGTATACATACTTCCATCAGTTAATAATTGACCACTAATACAACAGCTTAGTAATCACGAAAAACCAACATAATCATAGAATCCCAATTATAAGAACAAAATCTCAGCAGTCAATCATCACAAACCTTAAAATAATGTAGCCGAAATTTGAACCCACCTGCGTAGAGAAAAACTCTGTAAGTGCGCCCGCTTGTCGTGAGAGAGCTAGAGAGAGAAGTAACTTCTCCCAATTTCTCAAATGATTTCCAGAAGAAACGAACAAAAAAAAGTTGAAAAAATAAAATCCAAGCAGATGACAGGAAAAAGGCACAGAAAGTTATCTTCACCAACCCACTCAGCTATTTCCGCAATTTGGAATACACGCAGTGAACAAACTGAGGAACATATTTCCCATTTTCAAACTGACGAAAGGAACAAGAGGAGTGGGCCTGATATCATCTTTCGACTACTCTCGGAGAAAGATAAAGCCAGCTACCTGATCCAAATAGATAACCGATAAAGAGTTATTTACATAATTAAAGTTAAAGGAAAAAGAATTATCTATTACTATATAATACGGAGAAGAAAAAATGTTTGAAAAAATATTTCAAATTCCCGCTTAAAAAACTGTTTTTCCCCCTTAAATTTAATTTGAATTTTTTTCATCCCTTTTTTTTGCCATGGATTTCCCTTATCTACAACATGATTAGATTTCAAATCTTTTCAGTTCACATTACAATTCGATTTTAATTCGGGATTCAAAATTTGATTAGTTTTTTTAAATATGTAAAAAAAGGAGAATCCACTCTCTCTCTCTCTATATATATATACAAATTTGTGATGAGTTGAATTTTAAATTCAATTTAATATTAACAAATGTATATTTTATGTAAATAAAATTTAATAGAAAAACAAAATTAAAAAGATTGTGTGGTAACATTTTTCGAAATAAATAAATTATGGGAAGGTGATTTTGTTAGCAAAAAATTCAAAGAATTTTGTTTGGGTTCAAATTTTGAATACGTGTATGATTAGTTATAGATAAATGAATCCAACATATTCTAACTACCAAAAAATATGGAAACACATTTCCTTATTTAAAAATTCAAATTCAAGAATGTGAGGAGTTGAATTTTAGATTTAATTTGAAATTAACCACTAATGTATATCTTATGTAAATAAAACATAATAAGAAAAAAAAAATTGTGTGGTAACATTTTTCGAAAAGTGTGAGGAGTTGACTTTTAGATTCAATTTAAAATTAACCAATGTATATCTTATGTAAATAAAATTTAATAAAAACAAGAAAAATAGAAAAAAATGTGTGGTAACATTTTGGAAATCTATTACTATTATTACGACTAAGAAAAATTGTTCAAAAAACTCAAAAAAAATTATCTTATTTTCCCGCTTCATATTCCCGCTTTTTTTTTCGTTTTATTACTTTATTCGGTAAAGTTTTTTTATTTTTTTTTCATAATCCCGCCTACATTTCAATTGTAATTTATTTGGACGTATATCATAATCCTTTTTTTTTTAATCGATTTGGTAGGAATCGGATATTTCCTTTTTTTTTTTTGGAAGGGAGTTGATATAAATCGGATAACATCAATTTAAATTAATTAATTATGAAATTTCATTTCCTTTTTTTTTCAAATCCGATTTATATTATATAGATAGATTTCACTTCCTTTTTTTGTAAGCGATTACCTTTTTTTTTGTAAGCGATTGTTTCAATTAAACGTGCACTAAGATCGGGTTGACCGAATTAAACAATTTTGAATAATATTAAATTAATCGATTACTATTAAATTAATTTTATTTGATTTTCACGTCTAAAATTTTCCAAAATACTATTTTTATTTTTGTGGAAAATGACGGTTAGATGAAAAAGTCAAATTCAAATTAAGAAAAATTGTTATTTTGAAAAAGATATTTTGTAAACCTTAATTCATAAAATTATGGTCAATGATAACTTTAAATGCAACGGGTAGATATGGTCAATGATATCATAAATTATATTTTATATTCGATAAGTTCAACTTAATTGATGATTTTGTTTGTTAATATTTGCTTAACTACAAAATATTTTAAAGTTTATAAAGAATCTCATTTTATGTAGGTTCTTGGTACTTTTTTATTTGTACATATTCATTTTTCATCCCATATCCAAATACAAATTTAAATGCGGATCTTACATGTTTATTAGAAATATATGTATATTTTTTCAAAAAGTATGACGATCATATAATTAATTTTATCATATATCATATGTTGGATGTTATTAGTTTGGTTGGGGACACTCATTATATTCAAATAAATATTATATAATTTTTCATATTTGGTATTTCTTTTTTTATAATAATAAGATGTTAAACATAAATAACTATGTTTAATATAAAGTCTTAGAAAAAGTTTTAAGTAAAAATCCCTCCGTGCAGCGCACGGGATACACACTAGTGGGGAAAAATAAAGACAATCTAGGTCATTCTATCATATCTACATGCTCCTGCATACCTGATAATTAGACATGGTCAAATCTCGGCCCCGCTTTTGGGCCCTGAACCGGCTTTTACCTAGCGGGGTACTGACTCGACATGTCGGGCCGAGCCCGACCCGAATTCGGGACGCGTCCATAAAATAATATGAAAACAAATTCTACCGTTGATTTTCCAGTCCAACCCAACCCGCCGGCGCGAGGGCCGTAAAATGCATGACCCTGAATCTGTCCGATTAAAATCCGGGTCAGGCCCAAATTCGTGATCAACGGGCTTGACTGGGCCGAGTTCGTGCAGGGTCTGGGCCAGGCGGCACGTGACCTCGTCTACCTGATAATGATATACCTTTTTTATACCTATACAACATGTAACCATTCAAACTGATAACACAAAATGAGTCCTCCAAACCAATTTGGATAATCGCTAAAATTTCTGGTAGAAGATTTGTCTTGCATGTCGTTGAAAATCTTAAAACGTTATCGGCATTAGTTTGGCCATGATTTTGTAAATGATTTCAGTGCATGTAAGTTAAACAGGTTATTTATTAATTAGTATAAACATATTACCATCTTTATGTAAGTTAAAAATTATTTATTAATTAATATAAACATATTCCCATCTTTATGTAAAAGATATATTTTACGCGTACTCAATCAAGCTTCAAAAAATTGTCTACCCTCTTTGGTCGATCAAAAAGTTGACGGGACTCATTGTCACGACAAGCGTTGAAATTTCGTCTAATTTGGATGTTCGAAAGGATTACTACTCATGGGGGAATGATTCACTTTATTGAGTGCATTTTTCATGATTCTGAAGTGCGTTGATTGTCCAATATTAATCTATATAAAGTACTATTCAATGATTTTATAATGCCTTTACGTAGTGTGTCTTTCTATCGTCCAATTAACATAATATTTTTGTTCTAAATATGTATTAAATAATTATTTAATTATTTTTAGCCGAGTACGATCAAAGATCACCATCGGGTCGTCTTCTCGAAGGAAGGTGATTAGGAGTTTCGTTTACAAATTAATTGTCAAACGCACAAAAATAAAGTCCTAGACATTCAAAACGATTGATTTTCTGGGACTTTTAAACTTAATTTTAGACTAAGGAATTGAAAAACGATTAACTAAAGATGCAAGCTTTAATTAAAGACCTAAACTTTACTTAAGGCTGAGTGCTGGAAACTCAATAAAAAACAAAAATAACGAGAAACGAATTACAACTAACACTTAGAAGCTAAAGTCGAACAACTAATATGTGAAAATCAAGCTTTTAAGACTTAGACCGAAAACGTCGTGTACAAGAAAGATTTTAATAATATCTAAATATAATGTGGTTGACTTGTATAGATTTTTTTTTAAGAAAAATTAATAGCTTACTAAAATATGTTGTCTTTGAACTACATGTAATATGTTCTCTCCCTTTGATCTATAAACACCTTTCAAATTCATGTGGCATCAGTTACCACTTGTGATTTCCTATGTGATGACCCGTGAATATAAAAAAGAGTCAATGACTATTAGTAACACACACACATCGGCCTATTATTTTCCAATCAATTTAAGGTTCTATTTTGTGCTATCAGAGGCGTAATCAGTGATCTTGATTTAAAAATATTAGTTTGTGAACATCACTTTGACCGGTCATACCATCATTCTATTTAATATGAAAATTTTAATAATATTGAAATAAATTTCACTCTTTTCAATTAATTTTCCATAAAATAAATTTTTAATTAATTAATAATTTATTAAAATAATTGTTATTGAATCATATTCCCCATACATTGCACAAGTTTAACACTACTGTTGAGTTAGATTTGAGTTAAAAAAAAAAAGTGATTGAATCTCTTTTGGAAAACTTGTATCCAAACATGCTCTTCTTTTGTACTCCCTCCTATTTTTAACAAGTGTCGCTTTGAGAAGTTGTACAACAATTAAGAATATTTTTTTTGCTAATAATAACCCTCATTAATGAAGATAGAGATGGATGTTTTGAGAAAAGATGAAGAGTGAATATGAAAAGACGTAGTATAATTATTAACTAAATAAGAGTAATAATAGAAAAATATGTATAAAAGATTCAAAACCTCATTTATTTGGTTAATAGTTGATAAAACTAAAATGACATTTTAAAAAAATAGGAGATAGTAGTAAATAAATAAGAGGATAACCTAAAATGTTTATATGAAAAGGTAAAGTTAGTTGGACCTTATAATAGAAAGTTAACAAAAATTTAAGCCTTAAAGTAAGAATAACCTAAAATATAAACATTCTGTTAAAAAAGTACAAAATTCAGGCCTAGATTAATACAATTACTAGGGCGTGCTTGTTTATGAAATATTTCAATCAAAATGAGTTATTTTAGTTAACTAGAGTTAATCTTGAAAAAAGTAGTATGGTTAATTGTTAGTGGGATTTTAAGAATGTATTAAAATAATATTTAAAATAAAATGATTAAAATTGATTTGATGTAAAAGTAGGAGATAAATGATTGGAAATGATTAGAAATGATAGATAATTAAAATTATGTGAGTGGATGAATAGTGAATTAAAGTTGATGTGATGCCTAAAAATTATTGATTAATAGTGAGATTGAGTTAAAATTGAGTTAACTTTTGAGTATGAATTGAAAATATGTGAAATAATTTATAAACAAGCATGCCTAAAAGTTAGACTTCCAATAGAATTTCACCCTTAAAAAAACATTGGAGATAAAACATGGGAGATAGTATCGTAGTGGTAAATAAATAGGAATGAAATACAGCTGGACTGCTGAGTGAGCAAGATGTATTGAAGCAGGCCAAGTCTTATTTCCGTTTCATCATTTTTTTTCCTTCTCTCTTCCTCTGTTGCACTTTCCACATTTTCCAACTCCTCTCCTATGGAGGGCCCACCTCCACACCCACCACTCTCCGGCATCCCAATCACCAGCCCAATAGCGGCGGTCTACCCGGAGTCCCTCGACTCCTCCCCTCGCTCCCGCCAGACCGACTCCTGGGACGCTGATCCTCTTCCGCCGCCGCAAAAGCTCCGCTTCATGTGCAGCTATGGCGGCCACATAGTCCCCCGCCCCCACGACAAGACCCTCTGCTACATCGGCGGCGACACCCGCATCATCGTCATCGACCGCCACACGCCCCTCACCGACCTCCGCCAACGCCTCTCCAAAACCCTTCTCCACAACCAGCCCTTCACCCTAAAGTACCAGCTCCCAAACGAGGACTTGGACTCCTTAATCTCCGTCGCCTCCGATGAAGATCTCGAGAACATGACGGAGGAGTACGACCGCCTCAATAATCCCTCCGCCGGGTTGAAGAACGGCCGCCTCCGTCTCTTCCTGTTCCCCCATACCTCCTCCGGTAGCATCGAGAAGCTTCTGGTTGAGACCTCGTCGACCAAATCGGAGGACTGGTTCTTTAACGCCCTCAACGGCAAGGCGAGTACTTTGTCCGCCGGCGCCAGTGATCGTGGTTTTTCCGATTCTTCATCTGTCAATTGTCTCCTCGGATTGGACGATGATTTAGTCGGGAAGGCAGTGCCAGTGGTGGGGCCAAATGATGTCGAAGCCCGAATCGAGGATTCTAAATCTGGCGGAATTGTGAACGTTAACGTGAGCAATCAAGATGTGAACTCGGTCCCGGATTCTCCAATGCTCGAAACGACGTCGTCCTTTGGGTCCACCTCGAGTTCTCCGACAGTGGCCAATTTGCCGCCGATTAGGGTTCATGTGGAGGAGAACCCGAAGGTGGGAATTGAGGATCAGTTTCAGCAGATGAATTTGGGGGTTGTTGGCAACGTGAATCTAGTAGCTGCGCAGAAGCCGGAGGAGGCTGGGGGTCTGGTTGCGCCGGCTCCGGCGCCGGCGCCGGCGGGGCAGGTGGTTGGGGTACCGGTGGTTGTTGGCGGTGACTACTCCAATCTCACTCGGGTTATCTCCGATGATGAAAGATCAGATCCCGGTGGGTGCAGAAAGGTACAACAGGTTCAGCAGCAGGTACAACCACAGCTGCCCATTCCCCATTTCCAGCAGAGGCAAGCTGCTGCCTTTGATTTAGCTTCCCCAGATTCAGTTTCAAGGTACACTTATCATCCATATATAAAAAACAAACTTTAATTTCTTATTTTTCTTTATATGTGATAATCAATCGTGAATTATCACATGTGCTTATGTGTTCGAATTCTGTAGATTAGAACTCCAGTGGTAACATATTGAATGGTTTGGTTTATACAGTGAAGGAGAAAGTATGACAAATCCATTATCCAGGCAGAGACAAGCTATTTATCAAGATTCAATCTTGCAATCACAATCTGCAAACACTAAAGTTGCTGCTAATCAGCCGAATCCAAAACCCCAAGTTCAAGAATCATCGGGCTATATGTTATCCAGCCAATACGAACAAAATCAAACTCACTTACATCACCCACAGCAATTTATTCATACTGGCAATCATCAATATATTCCTGCAGGATCAATCCCCATTGCATCTTATTACCCAATTTACACTCCTCAACAGCAAAATAATCCACACCAGCCCAGAATAGATCAGCAATACCCGTTTTATTTCGTTCAAGCTAGACCAGCACAAGGGTACAACATTCCAATGCAGCAAACGAATTACAACCAGAATTATTATAACCAGGCCCTGCAGTCTCAATTGTCTGCTCAATACCAGTCTCTAACGTCGGCCCCTGCTTTGGTTGTACCAGATGCATCAGGTCAGATACCTTCGGAGAATATCAAGCAGTGACAGGTAAGTTTGGTGTGGATATGAACAATTTTGCAATCTGTTTTTACTATTCTTATTGGTCATCTGTGGTTTGTAATTTTAGTAGGTAATAAGGGATTCTGGGATTTGGTCATCTTTCTATCTGGTGTATGTCATTGTTATTTAGAGAAAGTGGGACTGTCTTTGGTGTGATACTGTAAAATTTCAAGGATGCTTGAAGGATTACATACATGGTGATCCTTATATATATATGTGTGTGTGTGTGTAAGCTATTGAATAAATATGAGACAGTATTTAAACTTAGCATATTGTTGCTTTTGGGGTATCTGTAGATTTTATGTTGGTGCTACTTAATTGAGCTTTTGCGCATTTTAGCTTTCTCGATTAGGTTGACGTTGTTTTTGGTGGATACGGTAGGAATTAATTTTTCGATCGATTGATGAAGCAAAGATGGTTTACTCGTCGTATGACTGTATTACATTATTTTTGGAGACAACATTTGACGACATGCTTCGAAATTACATGTCTATATCAGTAAACTCGAAATCTTGTTTCTTTTTTGCAATTCATTTTGTTAGTTGTTTTCCACATTTATAAAATCAGGTCATAGATTTTCCGGTTATATACTGATCGTTTTGCTTCTCACAGATCGTATAACCTCAATCAAACTAAATGACCCAAATGCTTTCTTCTCTCTCAGATAATGATTGAACAAGTGAAATATTTATATGATTTAAGCTAAATAAATTATTTCTGATGCTTAAGTTAAAATTCCAAAGTTTAGGGGATTTGTGATCTTCTGTGTAGAAGTTTATTTGCACTTTTAAGTCATAAACATTTGCCTTGGGATTAGTATATTAAATGGGTTAATAATGGGTACGAGGTATGTAGTTTTCTCATGGAAAACAGAGTAAGTAGTAAACTAGATAAAGATGGCAGAAATTAAAAAAAATGAACTTGTTTTCTTCTGACAATGAAAAGCTGGAAGGTCTGCTCTTCATGCTGCCATCATCTTTGACCATATGCTTAGACATTTTTAACTTACTTTGATATGCTGACTATGCCATGTTATACCCACAACCTCATACATGTGTGTATCCATGAGCATTAACTAGTATTTTATACCTCCATGTATGGAAATTGAATATTTTATTTTTATTTATTTTAACTAGTTACAAAATAAAATTATTTTAAATTATTATAAATCAACACACTTAAGTCTAGATAATAATATTAATATATTATTAAAAAAAACATGATAACAAAAAAATGTAACTAGTACTCAAAAAAAAAATTAAAAAATTATCGCCGAGCTTGCCTAGGAGCGCTTAGGCCCATATAGGCGCCTAGCCGATTTGTGCAAATTGGAAGCGGCTACCTAGGTCGATTTTCAGTACAACGATTAAAACAAGTTTGAGTGGCAGGTGGCAACCGTGATAGCCAATATATGATATTGTTTTATTGTGTATTATGTTATTTTTAATAGCATATAGTGATATATTTGTACATTTGCTGTTATATATTGTTGTTTTTAAACAATAAATTTGGCCAAAAATATCATCAAACACAATAAGTTATAGCACTATACCATCGGAAAGAGCTGGTTATATTTTGAATCACATTCTCACTTCTTGTATATAAATGCACAGTTTTTCAACTGGAGTTAGTGTTTAACCAGTATTTTATACCTCTTCTTGTGTATAAATGCACAGTTTTTCAAACTCGAGTTTAAGAGCATCTACAATGCTTTGGGTTCGATCCCAAAAATTATATGTCACACAAGAAATAGACCCGATCTACAAAAATATATTCTCCAATGTAAATAAAGGAAGATTCTGCTGATGTGGCAGCTAGAAAAAGAGACTCGGTCTCCCCTTAAGTCTATTTGAGATCCAAGTAGAGACCTAGTCTCTTTGCATTGGAGTTGATGTTGTTAATTTTAGATGATCTAAGTTTTTAACTAGTATTTTATACCTCCATGTAATGTGAGTATTACTCTGCATAAAATCCATAAAGCCTATGTATTAATTTCAGGCAATAATCATGATAATTATTCACCACGGATGATTTATTGCTATTAATTACTTAGTACTTACTCGTATTTATGGGACATTAAGATGAAATGATGTTGGTGAATGTCATTAATCTTCGACACTTTTATGAGGAGATTTTATTGGCCGCGGTTGTGCATTGAATAGTTGAGAGGGTAACTCACGCACACAACACTACACTATTCTATAGTGACATAGTCTATACAACATTCATTTATGTATAAGCAGTCCTCATATAATATAACACATAGTTTTTTTAATAACAGATATGCTAGTGCAATACCCGTGTATTACATGGGTGTTGAATTAGAAATCTTTTGTAAAAAAATATTAAATTTTTTATTTTTTTTAAAAACTAAAATAATTCAATTTTACATAAAACATTACTTTGGGTTTTAATTAAATTATCAAATTATATTTTTTAATCATAATAATTAAACACCCGTACATTAAATGAAAAAGTCAACCCGTATTGAATTTTTTTTGCTTATATCATATAAAAATATCGATATTATTTATTATTACATAAGTACAAAAATATATATCTTAAATAAATAGAAATAATATGGTGATATGTATATGCATAAGTGTAGAATACGTTTATTTAATATTAAGCAAAATAGATTATCTTTTTTACTTAATCAAATGAAAATGTCAACCCGTGTTGAATTTTTTTACTTCTATCATATAAAAATATCGATATTATTTACTATTACATAAGTTCAAAAATATATATGTTAAATAAATAGAAAAAATATGGTGATATGTATGCATAAGTGTAGAATATATTTATTTAATATTAAACAAATAGATTAATTTTTTACTTGATTAGATGGAAAAATATGAACAAAATATCTTAAACGACATTTATTTTATCAATGATCTATTAAGCCAAAGTGAGAAATAATAAAAATTGGAGGGAGTATATATTATTATATATTTTAGTATGACACATGTTACTTGTGCGACGTATATGTGTTATATTATAATAAATTTTCTACCTTATAACATATAACTACATTAAACATAAATATATTAATTGATAATAATTTCAATTTCTAATTAATTTTAATAAATAATTTTTTTTTATTATTATAAAGATAAATATAATTTATTTATTTTATATATACAATATGGATGTCAAATCGAAGCTCATCAAAAGATGATTAATTTGATATATTATATATGTAAAACCGATAAGAAATATAAAAGTTATCAATTTTTAAAATATATTATTAATTCAATGGTTATAATAGGAAACGATATTAAAATACAATCAATATAAATATTAACTTATATCCAGGCCTAACTCCAAAGCAAGATTTTTTGTCAAATAGGATTCCGAAGCATGAGAGTTTGTCACGTAGGCTCAACGCATTCTGAAATTATATACAGAGGGGATAACTCTTGTATACTAATATGCGTGCATATAATAAAGAAATAAATAAATAGTAGTACCTCCTATTCTTTTTAAATGTCATTTTGACTTTATCAACCATTAATCAAATAATTGACGTTTGGGATCTTTTGTATATATTTTTCCATTAATATCCTTATTTAGCTAATAAATACACTACGTCTTTTCATATTCACTCTTCATCTTTTATCAAAACATCCATCTCTATCTTCATTAATGAGAGTTATTATTGGGAAAAAAAATCTTAATTACTGTGCAACTTCTCAAAACGACACTTATTATGAATAGGAGGGAGTAGTATATTATTTAATATTTGTTTATTTTGTCTACTAATTGTTAGCGATATTTTATCAATTTGGGTTCGATGTCTGAAAGATAAATTCTGTTAAGAGCTCAACAGATGTAAAAGCTATCAATCTATAATTTTAGTTTTGTATTAATTTAAGATCCAAAAGATGACTCAACTATCAATTAGGGGTATAAAAGATAAAATCTATAAATTCATAACTCGAAAGTTTTAAAATTGGGAAAAAAAAAATTGTCATCCGAACTATGACGATTTTCGCACATCACCATATAAACTTTTTTTTTTTAACAAATCACCACCTGAACTATACGGGTTACGTCATTTTGAAAATCAAGATGAATTAATTGCATATGAGTGTATTAATGTTGATTAATTAATTATATTTGAGAGCCAAATAATTTCACTCTGAAATTAATATCAATAACTAATTGGCACATTCAAAATATTTAGTAGCATAATACTCCCTCCTATTTTTAATAAATGTCGTTTTGATAAGTTGCACAGTAATTAAGAATTTTCTTTTGCCAATAATAACCCTCATTAATGAGGATAGAGATGGATGTTTTGAGAAAAGATGCAGAGTGAATATGAAAAGACGTAGTGTATTTATTAGTTAGATGAAGGTAATAATAGAAAAATATGTACAAAATAGCCAAAATGACATTTATTTAACAAATGATCAATTAAGCTAGAACGACAAATAATAAAATGTTAATACCACTAACTAGCCATATAAATTTACAAAACACAAATTTTGGCCATGTTTTGTAAAAAACATCTTTTTTAGCCATTTTAGCATGTATTTTTACTACATTGACCCTAACTCAATTTTTTCACATTACCCTTTTCTTTCCCCCCAAATCACTAAATTTCATTTTCAGAAATTTCAATTTAATTCAAATACTCTAGGGTTCATCTCCCTCATCTCTCTCTCATGCCCATCACTTCCACCGTCGAGCTTCCAATCGCCGAGCTTCCAACCACCTGCGCCACCGTCCGACGACCATCGCCCGACCACACTTAGCGCCTGGCAATCTGATTTCCGACGTCGAGCTGCAGCACACCTCCATCCGGCCTCCTCTGTTCACAGGCGCAACCACTCGCGACCGTCCTCCGTCCCGACCATCAACCGGCGACCTCACCCTCGAGTGTGTATTTTATGTTATTTTTTGGATATTGTGTAATCGATCCTTAATTTTATGAGTTCTGTTATCTGGAAATTTGCGTCTTGTGCAGGGTAGATATATTCTCGGCGAAAATGGCGACTCCATAGCTGTAGCTTGGATCAGTCGAAGAGATTTGTAGGAGATGATTTTGGGTGGAGCCCTAAGCCTCAGGTGCCGTTCACGTCCTCACCCAATTTTGAGGTGTGTGTGTATTTTTTTTCTTCTTTTTTCTGTTCTTCAAGACAAACCCTAGTAGAATTTGGTTTAAAGTTATGATTATGGTTGGAAAATGGATTTATACTGAGCAATAGGCTGCTTTTGTAGTGAAGAAAAGAGTATAGCTTTGAGATTTAACAATTGTTAAGTGAAAGCTTGAATCTTGACTGACTATTGGAGATGAGTTTGGATCGGATTCTTTGTTCCGAAAGGAGAAAGTGATTATAAGAAGCTATAATCAATAATATTGTATGTTCTGAACAAATGGTGAGGTCAAATTGTTGAAGATCAACCGTAGAGTTAAAGGATATGATCATTTGAGTATTCCAATGTGCTCTGCAGTTAGATAAGTGTGTGTAACTTATAGAAGGTCTTTTACAATTTACATTCACTTGATATTTCATTCCAAATTCGGAGAAGGTTGCAAATGTATTGCTAAACCGAGGAGTATCGTACAATTTGGTGTGTGCAGCCACACGTCCATTTATGCTATCTTCTTATTTTAGTTTCTTCTTTATTTTCTTTTTTATTATTTCGAAAATGATGAGTGTTATAATTTTGCACTAAACTTGATTCAGTCTTATATGCTATTCTAACAGTGGTATGCTCTTACCGAACAAGATTGTTTTGATAATCTTGTGATCTCTGTTAGTCTTGGGAGGGTTAGTAAATTTCTCTCCATTCAGTGACAATTGTTACTGATATATCTTACCAGAGAACTCTCTTTGATTCAACAAAACTTGTCAATCTTTAAAATATTTATGAAACAATTACAATGACGGCTTTCTTTTTTCAAATAAATGGACATGAAGCTATAAATACACCTCATTGGTTGATATTATTGTTTGCCAATTCAAATTTCAAGTAATAAAAAGACACTAACATCATTGTTTAGTCATGAAAATTTTAAATTATTAATTAATTTAAGACACTAAAGATTAATTCTTTGTACTCTTTAGTAGGTGATGATATGACTTTCAAGAATAACTAATAAAAACACTCGACTATATATAAAATTAATAAACGGTTCTTGGAGCTGTCCGGACTGAACCAGACCAGACCAGTCCAGTAACAGGTTCATTTTTTTATTTTTTTATTTTCGTGAGTTGCCTAACATCAACATTTGTTTTTTTGGTAGTAATGTTCTTGAATGTTTAAATTCTGTCCATTCAATTCTTTTGGTTAGAACTGTTCGTCTTGTAAGAAGGAAGAATGATGGGCCAAGCTTTTCTTACATTCCCAACAGTTGAACTTGCACGCAATGGCTTGGTATGTTTGCAAACACAAAAACAATTGATTTTTTTTTTATTTTGTTTCTTTTTGTTGGAATGACTTTGGCATGCTGTAGAATTTATTGTTGCTGATGATTGAATCGCTATACATACTTGTGCAGAATGCTGTAAATGGTTATTTATTTGTAAGCAAGCCGATGGTCATCCAATTTGGCCGAAGTCAGGCAGCTCCTAAAGCCAACTAAAGGAACACAATTTTGGAACTTTGAAACGTAGGGGATAGGCACCTCCATCTCAAGCCTTGTCGCCGCATGCAGTACAGCCGAGAGCTCGCACGCCGGCAGCCTTCACTCGAGCAACCACCACTTCCGGCAACCCGAAGCAAGAGAGAGACGAGAGAAGGAAAGTTGGACCCCCTGCAGCAGCTTTGAGTGAGTCCAAACCCGGCCAAAAGCCGAAGCCTTTGCACCATTTCAACCCAGCCGAGGCAGAGCCTCAGACCCGAGTCCTTGCCCTTTATTTTTGAAATCTTAAAGGAGGTAAAGGCTGAGCCTCCTTACCTTATTTTATAGCCGAAAGAATTTTTTTTTTATTCAGTTTTAAAAGCTTAAGAAGGGCATACTTAGACTTAGATGAAAATGAAGAAGAATGGAATTGTGCTTGTGATTTGTTATGAGCTTTATGAATATACCTTGTTGCTGAGCTTTATTGAAATTATCATATGCTGTAAGTGAGTGTTTTTAGAGATGTATACTCAATTTTTATGGCATAATGAATTGCTATTTGACACATGAAAAAAGAAGGAGGTTATGAAGGATGTATGTATGTATATGAGTTGCTGTTTGGCCGTGGGATTTCTGCCCTTTCTTTGAGCTTATAAAATGTGGTTAGCATGCTCATTTAGCAGGTTTCACAGGTGATGGCCTCATAAAAAAATGCTGCTTTTGAGACGTGAGGAAAGAGAAGAGGAAAAGAAGAGATATGTATGCATGTATGTATGTTGTGTTGTGATTTTGTTTGTCCTCATTTTGTGACCTGATTTTGCTGAGACTTTATGCTGCAAATTTCATGTTGTTTATGTGCTTAATATGTATTAGTTTAAGAGTTTATACTCATTCCATTTGTGGTTTGACCATGAGAGAAAGAAAAAAAAAAACAGAGAAATAAAGCATAATGTGTATTTTTGGCCTTTTTGCTGTGAGATCTTTCTGTGGCCTGTTGGTATGGCTATCATGCAGTTGCTATGCATTAATTTTCAGAGAAGTATGTTCAGTTCATAAGGCTTTTGGTATGTGTTGGTTGAGGTTTAAGAAAGAAGGGAAATGAAGAGCATGCTTAAGTTGTGTTTGAACCTTGTTTTGCCTTATATGTTGCAGTGCATTTTATGTGATTTATTTGCTGTTTTTTGTGGTTTTAAAAGAGTTTAAGTTCAGTTCTTAATACCTTTAATGTACTTGTGATTTTGAACGAAAAAGAGAAGGAAAAAGAAGGGTTAATTTGAGGCTTGAATGTGTGTTGATTTGAATCCTGTTGTTGCACTATTTGGTTGAGCTTTTATGCGTGTATATGTTGTTATTATATGTATCTATTTGAGGATAAATCTCAGTTCTAATAGCCTTTAAGTTGCCTTAGAAATTTTATGAGAAAAATAGAAAATTGATGTTTGTGTGATGAGCTTTAAGCCGTGTGTTTAGCTTCATTTTGTGGAGTTAATTGCTGGTCTTTTTGGTGACTGTTAGCTTGCTGAAACTGTATAATTTCATAAGTTACATTTCAGTTTTAAGGCCTTATGACTTGTGGTTTGAACATGAGAAAAAGAAAAGCGAAATATTATGATGGTTTATGTCTTATGTCGTTATCATATTATCTGCTAATTATTCACTTATATTGTCTTATATCTCGATGCAGTCTTTGGCGCTGGCTCATGTTAATATTGATCATGGGAAGGTGGTGTTTGTCCTGTGGGTCAAAATAGATTTCAGAACTAGTGACAACCCGTGGTGGTTGTAAAACTCTTGAATTTTAATCTGATAGTTTGTTGTATATTCACATCGACGTTATCTATCATGAAAAATCTATTGTTATAGACAATTCAAAATATAGTCCTGCTGTTAACACACTTTTATGTATATCAAAATCAAGTTTTATGTATGAGAAATGAAACTTTTTTTTTTCTTTTTCAATTTTGGATTTGATGAGATTCAGAAATCAAAACTATCAATACTCCTTTTGAGTTGGATATGTTGGGGACGGTTCGAACTTTGACCCGTTCGAGAGCTTAATTTGGGTCATATTGAATGTGCAAGTAATGTATGATAATTAGAAGAAAATTCGTATATTGTCAACTGTTATAGAATGCCAATTGCCATCAAATGTAATGAGACTTGCTATATTGAGTAATATTTTTGGTAAAAATTTAAAAAATTTTGCCTAAATTAATGTACATAATCATTTTTTTTAAGAAAGACTGAAAATGGAACAATAGTGTGTGCCTGTGCTATTTGTTTTGTTTTAGTTCTGCTTTCTTATTGCCTCCTCATGTTAAACACTGAACTTGTTTATCATATCGTGTAGTTAATGAGGCAAGCTCAGAAGCTCAAGTATCAGGTCGAGATTGGCTCGACTTGTTTAATGATCGTTGCATCGATGTATCTACAATTTTGTCACATTGTTTGCTTACACGGACACTGGTGACGATTATCTGTATATTGTGAGTTGAGGTTTATATATCATTAAAATTTAGAAAAAAAAATATCATACAAATATATATACGATTTTGCAAGGTCAGTGAGAGGAAGCCACTAACACGTATCGTGGTCATCAAGAAGTGAAATCAATACTCACACGTGTGTTTATCTCCACAAACAATATCATGAACTCTATTTAAAAAGTCTTCATACGACAAACTCCCCAAACGCATAAAGTTCATCTCTGCCTATCCATTTTTATAGACATTCTCAATTCCAACTTTTTCACAGGAACATCTACAAAAAAAGATACAAAAGTATTTTAGTGACAAACAATGTCAAAAAAACATGTCTTATATAATAAAACAAATAAAATTTGAATCATAATCGAATTTTGGGATCAATTTCTTGTACCAGATATCATTATGGGATCTAAAAATAATTTCAAAAATCATTTTTGGGATTTCTGGGGTCCAGAAATCGTTTCTGGGGTACAAAGATCTTTTTTGGGATTTCTTGCATTTTTGGGCTCCAGAAATCGATTTATGGTCCCAGAAATCCCCAGAAAATGGGGATTTCTGGGACCAGAAACTATTTCTGGGATCGGAAATGATTTCTGGTTCCAGATTTCTTGTATTTCTGGGATTTCTGGGACTCACAGAAATCGATTTTCGGTCACAGAAATCATTTCTTGTATTTCTGGAATTTCTGGGACCAGAAACTATTTCTGGGATCGGAAATCGACTTCTGGTCCCCGAAATCGGTTTCTGGAACTAGAAATCATTTATTGGATTTCTGGGACCAGAAATCGATTTCCGGTCCCAGAAATCGTTTTTGTTATTATTTTTTTTTTCTGAAAAAATAGGTAGTAAGGATATTTTTGTCTTTTCAGGTGCCAAAATGGCTAAAAAGAGTGTTTTTTTTCAAAATATGGCTAAAATTTGTGTTAGCCATTTGTACATGGCTAAAAAAAAATTCACTGAATAATAAAAATAGGATGGAGTATTTTCTAATGCGTCATGGATAATACATTGCAATATGCATAAAAAAGTATTCAATTTAATTGTGAGATACTTAAACAATATACATCTACACACAAAATATTTTCTAGAAATTTGGTCCAATCAATAATCATCTGAAATCTCTACCAAAATAGGATCTCATAAATGATAAAAAAAAATAAGTATTAATTAAACCGAAAAAGAAAAACAGAAAAAAAATGGCTGGTGCAACCATGCAACTTCAATCCAATTCAAACAGAAGAGCATAAATGTATCATCACTTAAATCATTTTTCTTGAAAACAAGATAAACCATCATCATACAACTTGTACTGTCTGAAACACTAATAATACAACCCTAAAGGCTTTTGAGGTGTAATAAACACAATTGCATATGTACCTTGCACAGGTTGTCTCCAGAAATTTGGAGGCCCCAGACAATTTTTTCAAGAGTGGCCCGCAATCATATTTTTATATTTTTATATATTTATTTGAACAAATAATAACAAGCATTGTCAATAATAAATACGAAAAACACGATGAATATGAAAAAGATAAGTAAATTAAAATATAAAAACTTTTTAAATTAAAAAATTAATGATTACTAAACATGTATATTAATATAATTTATTTTTATTAACTCACTTATTAATAACAAATAGTTCTTATTTGTTTATCTATAATTAATTATTAACTCACTTATTAATAACAGATAGTTCTTATTTGTTTATTTATAATTAATTATTATTTTTATAAAAAGCAAGATAAACTAATTGAAATGAAATTAGTATGTTAATGGAAGTGTAAATGGAATTTGGGCCCAACCAACATAATAAAAAAACAGCCCAACACAAAGTATAAAATATAGATATATATATGTATGAAGAGGCCCCTGAAAAATTGTGGCCCTAGGCTCCTGCCTGGTCTGCCTGGCCCAAGAGCCGGCTCTGACCTTGCAAGATGGGTCTTTCTTCTTGAGAGTTGCTCTCAGAAGGTCAATCCTTCTCGACTGGCCAGTCCCCAACCGTTCGGTCGAGCACATTTGGTTGACACGTACATTTGTCCGATAATATGCATTCATCCATCTCCGTCTATGCTCAACGGAGCATTCATCTATGCTCGGGAGAGGACTCTTCGCTTTCTTCATGGCCGTCGGAGATAAGCACGGTTCACAGCGTGCGACGAGAGCTGCGCGCACATCAAGGCTCGTCGTGGGCTCCGTGGTGGGCCTCGTCGCTCGATTCCAGGTGAAAAAAATTAGCACAATTATATATGCTGAAAGTAACTTGAATCAAATAGGAAGATGCTTGGAATATGGGTGCATGGCTGCACGTGCTTTTTCATTTTCAAAATCTGATATTTTGGACTTCAGGTGGTTACGTACGTGCAAGGTCAAATATATTAATCAAACATGGCTTATTACTTTTGTAGTTATATTTTTAATGGGGCATGGCTTAATCAGCAGAAGAAAAGATGTTAAAGACTGTTGGTATATGTGTCCTAGAGACAATCTTTTTAAGGACATATATACATGATCACATTAATAATTATATTGGATTATAATTATGATATTGTAATTAATTATATAATTGTTTGATTGTTTGCAATTTATTAATTAATTGCTCCCTTGAGATGATACTTTCATTAACAGAGTGAGATGTTAATTGATAAAGTATAACTCTCAAATCGCCTCAATCGATGATCATTAAGAAAGGGATATTAATGATACGCGATAGGTTGACATGTGGTCTGCATCACATTCTTAGAGAATATAGTATGTCTCACTGCTATGAATAATTGTTATTCGTGATGGACACATGGATACTTTGGAGAGTATTGGTATACCCTACCGATAAACCATTTGTTTATGTGTCTATGGGAGTATCTGTGTGTGGAATGGTGTAATAGTCCTTTGACTTGAGGTCAATACGCAATTCATGTATAGAGTGATTTACTTAGACCTAGTCCAATGCTTACGCCCTTATGGGTAGATACGGGCTTGTGTTGGGTAGATCACGATATACATGGAATTGGTAGTTGAGCCAAGATAGGATTCATTCCTCGAATATAGTTTCGAGAGAACACTCGTTTTCTCTATACTGGGTTGATAAAGTCATTGGCCAATGCACGTGATTATATTTGAAATGGTGTTCAAATATAATTAATTGAAATCAACCAGTGAGATGAGATAAAATGATTAAGGGCGTGATTGTTTATAATTTGTACAGTAAATATTTCACTCAAAACTCAACTTTAACTCAACTCCACTATCTCCAATATTATCAATATAATTAAATAATATCAAACAATCATTATTACACATCACATCAACTTTAATTCACTATTCACACACTCACATAATTTTAACTAACCTCACTTCCATATCATTTTCTCCTACTTTTAAATCAAATCAACTTTAATTATTTTAATTTAAGTATTATTTTAATATATCCACTAACAACTAACCATACTACTTTTTTTTCAAACTTAACTATAGTTAAAAAAATCTAGTTTTTTACTAGTTGAATTCATATCCAATCACCCCCTAAGCTGTTTGGATAGACACACGTTCAAGTCTTAAGCTTAATCGAGTGGGTCGTGAATGAAGGGACCGTATCACTATTGAATTCTACACGAAAGGTTTGTTTGCTTTGTCTATGTAAACGTACTTCATATTTTGAGTTCGTCATTCGACGCAGTCTAGGAGTTTCGTGAGGAACATAAATTAGATTTATGTCAATATATGAAGGCCTATAGGGTCACACAATATGCAATCTATTTTTCGACTAAGAGTGAATCGAGAGTGTTAAATATTCAATTAGATTGGAATATTTATTTTTTTTAATAATGAGATTATTTTCTATTAGATAGAAAATATATAATTAAGTTTAATTGGACTTAGACTTAATTATATCATTAATTGGATTAGGTCCAATTGCCTATTGGGCTATAGGTTATCCTAAAGCCCATATAATTAGGTTTAGCCTAATTATAAATAGGCGGTTATATGGAGAGATCAGATAATTGAGATACGCCGTAAAAACACAAAAACTCTCTTTGCTTTCTGACTGAGGATTCTTAGCGTCTTCACCGGAAATGATTCACTGCGTTGGATCGTGCACCGGGATCTGGGTTGCGTGGATACCATAGTTGAAGGCAAAGCTTAAACTGTAAGTTCTCGTAGAAGGCAAAGCTTAAACTGTAAGTTCTCGCAGATCTATGATCAAATCGAATAGCTATAGCCGGATCTTCATTGTTGGTAAGAAAATTTTAAAATTCCGCTGCGTGTGCGATTGATTCGTACGACTGAAATCCAACAGTGGTATCAGAGCGTCGGGTCGGTGTTCATAGCTATTTGATTTAAATTTGATTTACATGGATCAAAATATGTATTAATCATGTTAAGATAATTAATTTGGAATTAATCATCATTAAGATTTTGGGTTGTGGAATCGTTCTGTTCGAACTGTTAACAAAATTAAGAAAAGAATTTGGAATTGTCGTTCTGTTCGTAAAACAAATCTGCGAATTTGATTCTCCGAACAAGTGTATAATTTTGTTCTCTGTCTGTTCGAACTTACGGAATTTGGGATTCTGGGAAGAAAACGTTCAACCTGCCGGGATTTATTTTGGGTCTGTTCACCAAAATCTGGGAATTTTGGGTCTGTTCATCACTATTGTTCGGACCTGCACATTCAATTTCTGGGAATTGAATTTTGTTTTGTTCGATTCCAATCAATTCTGGGAACTGACCGCATCTCGCCCATCTCCGATATCCGAATTGCCGTCCTCGATCACGATGCCGCTGCCGGCGATTGTCGCCAACGCTCGCGCGGCCAACCGCTGCTGCCGCTGGGCGGCCCCGTCGCGCGGTCAATTCGACAGCCCTCGTTGCGTGACCCGCTGCTCGATGACCACGGCTCTTGGAAGCGTGCAGCAGTTGATCGCCGGGTTTTGAACACCGGAAATCGAGCTTTGAGCTCGCTACTCCGCCATTAATGGCGGATTTAAAAAAAAAAAAAAAAAAAAAAGGTGACCTCGATTGAGTATTTGATCGACTAGGAGAGGTCTCCAGTGGTACGCACTCCACACTGGGAAGCCGCGACTGGGCGGAGGGCTGAGAAGACCGCGGGCAGGCGGTGAACAGACGGGTGAAAACGAAATTAGGGCTGGGTCCTAATTTCGAGAATTTGATATTTTTTAGGGGTTGTTTTGCTATTTTCAGAAATATAGTTAATTGCAATTTGACCCTAGAGTTAAATCTGTAATTTTAAAACAGACCTGGGGTCTGTTTCTAATTTTAAAACTTGCTGGGGCAATTCTGCGTTTTTCAGAAAAGGTTTTAAAACAGCAATTTGGCCCTTGGGATCAATTTGTAATTTCTGAAAATGTTAAGGCCTATTTGGCTGTATACAAATGTCAGAATTTTGAAAAAGTTGAAATAATGGTTATATTTGCTTGTTTTAAATTTCTAAAAAAAAAAAAATCCCTAAAATTGAAATTAGCTCTTGGGGTATATTTCAAACTAAAATTATTGTCCAGCGACTATTTAAATATTTTTGAAATATTTAATGAACAAAACGAAATTTCGAGCTTATTTAGCAATTCAAAATTTTAGAAATTTTGATGAGCATGTTAGCACATTATTTTGATCCATGAATTTGCTTGGCCTATGTATTTTGAATACATCATTATTATGTGTGTTTAAACCACATAAATGAATGAGTAATTATATTACTTGTATGTATTTTGAATACATACATTAGTAATCAAATTACTTATATGTATTTTGAATACATATTGTTTATCTTATATGTTTGGAATATTATAAATGCATGATAATTGGATTATTTGCTCCTATTTGTCTAATTGAAATAAATTAAATAGTTTATTTATTTTAGTTAGCGTCCGTGATTATATTGTCTGGGTAGGCGGCGCCCAGTATTTGTCGGACCGTGTGATATACTGTCTGGGCAGGCGGCGCCCAGTATTTGTCGGACCGCGTTATATTATGCTCGGGTAGGCGGCACCCGATATGTGTTATTTGTTGGATCTTGTTTGAATATTAGATATTTAATACCCCGTTAAAATGTTCCCTAAATAAAAATATAAGTCTCATCTTGGATGCATGACGTTACCCATCACAATTGAATGAGTGCAAAAACCTATTCGTCCAAAAGTATTTACACCCTAGTGTTTGCTTAGGTCTACGAGGCTCAGACTCATTCATAGATACATATGTTTGTGATCGTGTGATGGTTTTGACTTACTTAGCTAATTCTTGTCGCCCTAGTGTCGGAATGATCTAAGGACGTCGATCAAATTAGATTTGATCAACCAAGAGTTGTGATTGTTTACAATTGGTTTAGAGACCTACCACTACATCCATTATAGTGATCAGCCCCAACTGGGACTATAATAGGATGGATGTGGATCTTGGCTCACTATGACTATATTTGATATGAGTCCGTACTCTTCTGAAGGGGTCGTAGAGTATGTAAAAATAGTGGGAGCTAAATTAATTAAAAGCCATATTAATTTAGTTAACAAATGTGATCAAATTGTTTTATATCCTGTTCTATATATTTCTCTAGGTTGAATAGAATTTTGAATTTATCATTGAAATGTCTGATGGAAATGAATATGTTGATTGAACCGAATTATCTGGATGGACTGCACCTTTTGTGGTTGTTGTTATGGTAAAACCGAGTTGAATGTGTTCGACACAAAACCTAATAAGACTTTTTTGGGGTACTGTGCGTTTGACCATGATACCCATAAGAAGTATTAGGATGATAAAATTTCAGTGTAATATGTCGTGTTGTTCTGTATATCAACTAGGTTGAAGAGACAATGTGATAGGATGAATCCCAATGAATGTGAAATCATTTAAAGAGACTTTATGACCTTAAGTCTCAAACCTTAGAGTTTGAGCTGTTGGGAAATCTCTTCAAATGCAAACTACATGATGGGATAAAGTCTTTGTGCATGTCGTGGAGATGATTTGACTGATTGGGAGTCTGACTTCGGTTGAATGAAGCTCCCAGATCACGTCACTGTGAATATCATCTTGTAGTCGCTCCAATTTCATATTTTAACTTCATTGTGAATTTTTATATGAAATGGTACGAGTACTACGATGCCTTAGTTGCACATGCTCAAGACTTACAAGTCATTCACACTTAGGAAAAGTTGTACTCATAGTGAGTTCTTCTACTAAATTTTACCAAGGGTAAGAGTAAGTAGAAGAGAGGCTGAAATTGTTTCTAGACCTACAACCTAGAAGCCTAAGAAAGGATGAACAAAAGGCTGAAATTATTCAATGATATATGTATTTTCTGCAAAGAAAATTACATTGGAAGAGAGCTTGTATGTGTTTCAAGGCACAAGGTGTTGAAAACACTGCATAGAATTTGTTTATTTAAAGAAAAGTTTAAAGTAATACGAAAAGTTCTCTATTTTCTTATGGCATTTTAGATTTGGTCACATTAATGAGACAATAATATCAAGGTTGAGTACATTAGATTACTTAACACCATGTGACTTTGAGTAATATGGAATTTGTATTTTTGTCTTAAATGGAATGATGACTTATAAGTCATTTTCTTGGAAAATGGACAAAAGCCAAAGAATTTTTGAGTTGGTCTACATTGATGTATGTGGACCTTATGAAACTCAAGTTAGAAGAGAATTTTTGTACTCCATCATCTTTACTAATGATTTTAAAGGTTGAGTTATGTGTGTCTTAAGGAACACAAATCGAAGCCTTAGAAAATTCAAGATGTATAAGTTTGGAGTAAAGAAACAACATGACTAAAGTATTTTTTCGATTTGATCGAGGAGAAGAATACTTGAGCATGAAGTATCTTTATTACTTGAAATTTCATGGAATCCAATTGTAATGGATACCTTCTAAGACTCATTTGATGGAGTCTTCGAAAGGAGCAATCGAACATATTAGATATGGTTAGATCCATGTTAAGTTTCACCACTCTTCCACATATCATTGAGGTTATGCCTTATTGAACTCGATTTACATTTTGAATAGAGTTCCATTGAATTCAGTTATAAGGACGTCATATGAATCATGGCGTGGCAAGAGGCCTTGTCTTCAGTATATGTGAACCTGGGGTTTATCTAGCATATGTGAAGAAACTTTTAACTGATAAATTGGAATCTAAAAATGAGAAATGTCATTTTGAAGGCTATCCAAAGGAAACACGAGGATACTATTTCTATCTTTCTGGGGAACATAGAGTAATTGTCTTTAGATAGACGATGTTTCTAGGAGAATATTATTTCTTCAAGGAACAAGGTCGTGTTGTGATAGAACTTGAAAAGTTCAAGAAATTCATAATAACATTGAGGTTCGAGAATTGTCGTTTGGTATTAACAAAGATTTAGAGGGAGGTATTGGTGATTCCCTGAATAGAAATTTGTCATTTGATGGACAACTTCTAACTAGTGGGAGTAATATGGGTGAAACTGCAGAAATGCAACACATTCATATATAACCAATACATAATGACTTGGATGTCATTCATTTTCAATAAATGCATGCAAATGTGTTTTTGAGAATCCTCTAATTGTTCAGAAATGTCAACATACAAGAACCTCGTCATGATCAGAATGTCTAACAACAAATGCAAAATGTAAAACTCCGTAGGTTGACTGGAACTCGTCGTGAACTAATTAGATTGTCTTTCCTCTTGGAGGATCACGACGGCGTGGAGATTCCTAACAAGGATGAACTTAGGACCTACACTGAGTTTATGTAAGACATGGACTCAGAGAGGTGGCTTGATGCCATAAAATCATAAATGGACTCGATGTACACGAATCAAGTTTAGAATTTGGTTGGTTTGCCAATTGGGTTAGACCTATTAGATACAATAAGTTTTCAAGAAGAACACTTATGTAAATGGCAAAGTACAAACCTACAAGGCTAGGTTGGTGGCTAAAGGTTATAGTCAACGTGAAGACGTTAACTGTAACACCCTTTCACCTATTGACAAAATTAAGTCCATTTAGATTTTACTTGCAATAGTTGCATATTATAATTATGATATTTGACGGATGGATGTTAAAATCATTTTCCTTGATGGAAAATTAGAGGATGTATATATGATACAACCTGAAGGTTTTATATCCAAGTCAAGGTCAAAATTAGTATGCGAGTTACAAAGGTCCAATAGTGGACTTAAGCAAGCCTCTGGGAGCTGAAATGTCTGTTTCTACAAAGTTACATAATTGTTTGGCTTTGTGAGAAGTAAGAAGGATCTATGCGTTTATAGTAAACGTAATGAGGATAATATTATTTTTTATCATATATGTATATGACATATTGATAATGAAATGATGTTCCTCACCAGCAGTCCATGAAAGATTGATTATCAAGTACCTTCATTGTGAAGGACTTGGGTGAAATCTGCTATACTCTTGAAATTAGGATCTATCGAAATAGACCTAATAGAGTGTTAGAGTTTTCACGGTCCATGTATGTAGTCAAGGTACAAAAGTGCTTCTCTATGGAAAATTCTAACAAAAGGGAATATTCCGATGGTCATGACGTTAAGTTGGCAAAGAAAGATTGTCTTTCAATTGATGCCAAACTTGGGCGCATGAAGAAGATCCCATATGCTTATACAATGGAGTCTATCATGCATGTTATGACACATACGAGGTCTATATGAATTATGCACTTAGTATCACTTGCTGACTCCAATAAAATCCTAGGGGATATATTGGAAGACTATTAAGACTATTATTTAGTACATTAGATAGACTAAATGATATATTTTATTCTATGGTGGGAATGATGAATTAATAGTTACATTCATTTCAATGATGTGGGAGTGAGCTGGAATGGTTCAAGCAATAAACCACTACGAATTCAACCGCAAAGGCCAAGTACGTTGTTGCATTAAAAGCCTATAGAGGCTGTTTGGATACATGAGTTCTTAAATGAACTAGGGGTAGTTCCAAGTTCCATTTATCTAATATCTACATATTATGATAAAACGGTGCGATTGCACGGGCAAAGGAACCAAGATCCAACAACAAAATAAACATGTACAAAGGCGCTATCATTTATTTAGAGATAATTGATAGGTGAGAAATAAGTTAGAACGTGTTCAAGCTGAACATTACTTGAAAGGTTCGTTCACCAAACCATTGTGCATTGTTGAGCACAATAGTCATTTTAAGAAATTGTGTATTAGATATATTGGTGATTGCCTCTAGTTCAAGTGGGAGGCTGTTGGTATATGTGTCCTAGAGACAATCTCTTTAAGGACATAGATACATGATCACATTAATAATTATATTGGATTATAATTATGGTATTGTAATTAATTATATAATTGTTTGATTGTTTGCAATTTATTAATTAATTGCTCCCTTGAGATGATACTGTCATTAACAGAGTGAGATGTTAATTGATAAAGTATAACTCTCAAATCGCCTCAATCGATGATCATTAAGAAAGGGATATTAATGATACGCGATAGATTGACATGTGGTCTGCATCACATTCTTAGAGAATATAGTATGTCTCACTGCTATGAATAATTGTTATTCGTGATGGACACATGGATACTTTGGAGAGTATTGATATACCCTATCGATAAACCATTTGTTTATGTGTCTATGGGAGTATCGTTGTGTGGAATGGTGTAATAGTCTTTTGACTTGAGGTCAATACGCAATTCATGTATAGAGTGATTTACTTAGACTTAGTCCAACGCTTACGCCCTTATGGGTAGATATGGGCTTGTGTTGGGTAGATCACGATATACATGGAATTGGTAGTTGAGCCAAGATAGGATTCATTCCTCGAATATAGTTTCGAGAGAACACTCGTTTTCTTTATACTGGGTTGATAAAGTCATTGGCCAATGCACGTGATTATATTTGAAATGGTGTTCAAATATAATTAACTGAAATCAACCAGTGAGATGAGATAAAATGATTAAGCTGTTTGGATAGACACACGTTCAAGTCTTAAGCTTAATCGAGTAGGTCGTGAATGAAGGGACCGTACACTATTGAATTCTACACGAAAGGTTTGTTTGCTTTGTATATGTAAACGTACTTCATATTTTGAGTTCGTCCTTCGACGCAGTCTAGGAGTTTCGTGAGGAACATAAATTAGATTTATGTCAATATATGAAGGCCTATAGGGTCACACAATATGCAATCTATTTTTCGACTAAGAGTGAATCGAGAGTGTTAAATATTCAATTAGATTGGAATATTTATTTTTTTTAATAATGAGATTATTTTCTATTAGATAGAAAATATATAATTAAGTTTAATTGGACTTAGAATTAATTATATCATTAATTGGATTAGGTCCAATTGCCTATTGGGCTATAGGTTATCCTAAAGCCCATATAATTAGGTTTAGCCTAATTATAAATAGGCGGTTATCTCATATCAGATGGAGAGATCATATAATTGAGATACGCTGTAAAAACACAAAAACTCTCTTTGCTTTCTGACTGAGGATTCCTAGCGTCTTCACCGGAAAGGATTCACTGCGTTGGATCGTGCACCGGGATCTGGGTTGCGTGGATACCATAGTTGAAGGCAAAGCTTAAACTGTAAGTTCTCGCAGATCTATGATCAAATCGAATAGCTATAGCCGGATCTTCATTGTTGGTAAGAAAATTTTAAAATTCCGCTGCATGTGCGATTGATTCGTACGACTGAAATCCAACAATGACATTAATGAGCAATTAATTATTAATATTTGATTATTCTAGAAACAATCAATTGATTATCGTTGAACCGTTGCAAGATATCTGTGGGCTGAGTGTCGGGCAGAGGCTGCGAGCGGGGTGCCGGCAACGACAAGCATTGCTGATCGAAAGCACGACTATTGTTCCGAGGAAGATGACCGGAATGGTGAACGACTGAACGGACAAAGATAAGGCTGTGAGGTTCAACCGACGTGAAGCTGCTCGCCGGAGATTTCAGCGGACGTCATGGCGGATCGTTAATTTTTCATTATTTTTCCTGTTCATGTGCAATAGCATGGGCCATTTTTTCCCTTTCATAATGCTGGCCGGATCGTGAAAAATGAAAAATGAAGAGGAATTCCCGTTCAACCATTTTTTTTCTCTTCACTAACTTCTTTTTGGATTATATATACATGGTGGTGCGACAGGCCCATTCATTTCCCCTTCATTTTTCATTTTTTTTGAAAAATATATGAAACTACGAAGATACCCTCAAAAATCAACTTTTTTTAGTCAACACCACTTTTATTTCCGGTTTAGGGGGCAATTTGACAAGCCCGTGTAGTTTAGATGGTGGTTTGTAAAAAAAAAAAGTTGATATGGTGATGCGCCAAAATCGTCATAGTTCAGATGGCAAAAAGTTTTTTTTTCTTTAAAATTAACAGTTGAAGCATCTAAATAATAAAATATATTTTTTTTACTTATATTGATATATTTTATTTATATTTTTATACTTTTATAATTGACACGACACACAAAAACTTACTCATATTTTTCATATCTTTTTTAAAATTTATTTATATTTTCATGTTTATTATTTATATTTTTGATATTGGTAGTTTAAGATATTTCGATACAATTGATAAACATTATATTTTTTTTTACCGGAACGATAGAGAGATCTATTAACTGAAAAGAAACCAAAATTCAATGTACAATCAAACAACAAGAACAACGTGGGAGGCACATCCACAAAATGGCCTAGAACCTCAAGTGAAAACTCAAAAGCACTGAAACTGAAAAATAAGAAAAGAACAGAAGAGAAGCCACTGCCTCAAAGCCTAGCTAATCCCTGATCAAAAGCTAAAAATACAGACTAAAGCAAAATCAAAGACACTATGATGGAACACAAGCTGCGGCTGAGAAGTCTCCCCAATCAGACATTGCTGCTTTGATGACAATGTGGGGAGGAGGAATAGAATGCTGGAAAATCCAGTGATTTCTGGTCTTCCAGAGCCACTAGAGAAGGTAAGTGGATAGCTGGATTCTCTCCTCTACAAACTCTGAATGACCAATGCTGCAGATGGCTTGTCACCAAGATCTGAAGGAGAATTTGAAGTGATGAAGGTCAGGCCATGAGACTGGAGCCAGGTCCCAAATGGTGCAGGCTCTAGGACATTGAAGAAGTGCATGCTCGATTGTTTCAGTAGCTTCACCACAACATCTGCAGATCACATCTATGTCCAATCCTTTTTTTTTTTCAAGTTAACAAGCACTGGCAAGACACCTGTGAGGCATTTCCAAATAAAATTTTTGATTTTCATTAGAACCTTCAAAGACCAAGTTCTTTTTAAAGTTAGAGGCCATGGATTGGGAATCTGACTGCATTCTGGTTGATCTAAGGTCCTAACTTTTTGAGCCACCAAATGAGCATAAGTGCATGCCACAGAGAATTTGCCTTTCTTATCAAGAGCCCAATAGAGTCTGTCAGGTGAGTCTGCTCTAACAGTTCTGATTTTCATTATTGCAGAGCTATCCTCATGGTTAAAGACTTGCTTAACCAGCCACTCATTCCAGTGAGAACCATCAGCAAGTAACAAATCCTTAACAAAAATAAATATTACATTGAATAGCCCCAAAAGTAATAGTTTTAGATCTTTTGAATCTCGAAGATAGAATTTATATTTCTTATTCCAAACTGATAGTTGATTCATATATTGAGACATAGACTAATAAAAGTCCATTACTTTTTATAACATTTCTAATCTATAAAATACATGTTGTGAATATTAGAATTTTATTCTTGAGTAAATAATACGCATAGTGACTCGACAAACAATCCGATAATTTATCGTTCAAACTCATTTATTTGATGTTCCGGTTAGGTTTGACGAAAAATGTCGATTAATTGTTCGCAAATTGAAAGTTAAGAATTTAATTCTAAGCGCAACAAATACTAAAGTTTAAGATTAAGATCGTACGATTTGTGGATTGCTAATGATGTGTCAATTTGTCACGGACCGGTCTGAATCGATCAATCCTCGAACTCCCTCTTGCCTCAAGATTCAGTGACCTGCAATGCGCCGAGAGTGGGTCCCAGCGTAAACACTCTAACGCTCAAGTCAAGAGAATAAGCTTGAAAGCATATGCACAATATGTAAAGTAGGATGATAGTGATCATGTATTAACATGGAATCAGGTTACCCTTATATAGGGTGAGTGTCTTGATGTCCAAGAGAGCCATTGTTAGGAAAGAGATCTAACCAGATCCTCTTGCCTAACTTACTACGTCTCTATCCATGAAAGTCTCCTTGGCAAGCTATATTTTCCATCTTACTAAGATTCTGTCCCCTTTTATCATATAACGTTTAGGTCCCAAGGTCATAGCCACGACCTCCTAACATTATTATTGTAACTTTATTGAGGTCGACTCCCGACCTCCTGACTTGCTACCTCGACATCCAGAGGTCATCCTTCCTGCCCGATCTCCTGGAGGTCATAGCCACCAGGTCATCTTATCAGGTCGACCAGTATCTTGAGCTACGTTCGCGAGCTCCTTGACTGGTCTGACTTCTTCTTAGAAAGTTGGAGCTCGTCTGGGCCACTCAGGTCTGCCCGCCGAGCTATTCTGGTTGTTATATCACCTATTTATCTCTTCATGCGTAAAAATACACACTTTATAGCTGATCCGGTCTTTAACTTTACGAATTGAAAGTTGAGATATTTCTTCGTCCGACCTCATCAAAACACATTTGACTTTAACATGAATGGATTCTCGACAATGTAACTTTCACCTGAATGGCTTCTCGAAAATCCCAACTAACTTAAATCCCTTAAAATCAAATAAGGCTTACCAATAACTTATTGCAAAATGGACCAAAACCCCTTACGACCTCAACCATCTGATCGATGACGCCTAACAGAGGGAGGTCGTATTGCTTCCTTTATTCTTTACAGTGCAAACCCATCTCTGACATAGATAGTCCTTGACTTTGGAGGTTCTTACTTTTCCTTTTTCTTTATTATTCTCTTGTTTAATATTTAACTATTCTTATAATCTTCGCGCAGACTTCATATCCAAGCTGGTTGAGGCTTCTCCAGAACCTACGACGAGGATCAACTTTGGTATGGCCTGCAAAATCCTTACGGCTGAGAAGGGTAACCGGCTCTAGTCGCAGTGATGAAACGTGTGACTCTACAGGCCAGTCTTAGAAGTGACCTCCTCGACTCCTCCCTAAGCCTCTAGGCTTTAGTACTTGCCTTTGTAAAGACTCTTTTTGCTGTAAGGTAATATCTTTTCTTTTACGAGCTCACTTTTTTTTATTTCTTGCACTTTATTGCTTTTATTTAACCTTCTTTGGCCCTTGAGCTTAGTACCTCGAGATCATTGCTGCATTAAATACGTGACTATTTTCACGCTCCAAGTGCTCTTGCTACTTCTTCAAACGACATAAATAAACTTATCGACCTACCCCGAACTGCGATAAATTACTTTCTCTGATCTTGAAAAACTTAGACAACTTTGGTAACTCACGTGCCTGGGCAGCCAATCCCCCGCATTTATAATTTCTAATCTCTAGGCTCTCGAGCTAACATTGATATTTTAACTCTAAACAAGATTCGGTCGACGTAACTCCAAGTTTTTGAGTCACTAAGCTGCAGAGTTCGTTGTAGCTGCAGTTTTGTTGAACCAACACACCAGATAAATTAAAATATTAGTATCCATTCTGAATTCAGTCACCATTGTGATAAATGAATATCATCATGGTAGAATCCATTTGTTAAAAAACAAATATTACACCAAAAAATAAAAATAAAAACGACTATTTTAGTATTTATGTGATCACGAAATATAATATATACCATTAACTTTCATGATAATTCGAGTTTATACCGTATATGTGTTCTTTGCTCTTGAGCACAGAAAAATGTATGTCGATCGACTCTCTCTCTCTCTGATGACTTTTGAGTTTCAAATTTGAATTTCGAGGTCTTTCCAAATCCTTGTTAAGTTGTTGATCAATTTTGTAATATTATAAGTAGGGCTGAGCATGGAACTCGGAGAATTCTGAACCGTTCCGAAAACCAAACCGAAATCACTCTGAATCGAAAAATAACCGTTGACCGTTTGACTTTCTTCGAACCGAAAAAATAATTGGTACGGTTCTGGAGATTTCACAAATATTCGTATCGAGAACTAAACCGAATTGTCTGATACCGTATCAAACCGAAGAACCGAAATTAATAACCGAATTATAACATTAGCTGTGTGTATCGATATAGTTTATGTCACCTTTGATCCTATATTTTATAAAATGCAAATAAAATATAGTTATAAATTTCATGATTAGTAATACTTGATCTACAATTGAATTTTTTATGTTATAAATAAACTATTTAAAATGGTATAAAAGGTTAAAGAATACTTTTTTAAGAAAAAACTATGTTATATTTTGTTTGAATTTTAAATTTTCAATATTAGTTGCACAAATTTTGCCTTAACTAAAATTTAGAGTTATTTTTAAAGTTGATTTCAAAATAAAATCTTTAATATGATGAAGTATTATGAATGTTGTTTTTTTTCTTTTCAAGCATATACAAATTAAATAATTAAAAGTTAGAATTACTTCTAAAGTTGATTTCAAAATAAAATCTTCAATATGATGAAACATTGATGAATGTTGTTTTATTTTTTTAAAAAATATAAAAATTAAAATATAACTAGGTAGTCATTAAAAAAATTAAATAAATAAGAAATCTCTGAAGACCGGAACCGTTCCGATAGTCTCGATTACCGAATCGTACCGAACCAAAAAATAAAAATCTCCTAACCGAACCGTCCGGATTTTTTGGTACGGTTCCAGATATCAAATTTAGTGATCTCCAAATTTTGATACGATTCCGGAGATTTCTCAATCTCCGAACCGTACCGCCTGCCTAATTATAAGTTCTTCCATACATATTTTTTTTTTTTGTTATTTGGCCGCATGAATTACGGAAATAACGGAACAGAATCCGTTTTTTATTTTATTTTTTTATTTTTATTTTTTGTAACATAAACTTTCGCATAAACACAATTATTACAGGCTGATTTCGTTTTAATGTTAATATTTCTCTCTTAATCGTTGTATGCAATTCTTCTTAAATCACATAGCAAACATGTAAATTTGCCAGAAGTAATGCAAGCAAACTAATTAGATTTTGAGCTTGTTGAAATTCTCATGCAAATGAGATCAGTGCAGTGCTGCAAATTTTAGATAACTGATCGGGAAAAATGTGCAACTGGCAAACTGGTAATCATGTGTGTTGATAATACTGCCAAACTACTCCTACTGTAATATATCCACTATCGATTATAATTTGTAACATAAGTCCCATCATTCAGCAACTTTAAAAATATGAACATCACCATCCGGATTCAAATTAAGCAAGTTGACACAGGGATTAATTACATATGATGTTTCACCTTCAGATATCATATCAAAAACTCAATACACTATTCAACTTAGAAGCAGATATTGTAAAGGAAAAATGAAAGAGAGATTCCATGCAATGTAACTTCCCAAGCACTAAAATATTTTTCTCAGATAACCATGCAAAGCTAGAAAAGCATCGAATTTCAGCTAAACCATTGACAGATCCAACACTTGTTAATGTCTCAAATCTCTTTAACATGGTCATAACAGTTGCTGACACTGTACACCAAACTAAGAAACTGAATACAAGATTGAAGTCATTACTAATTACAATTATACTACAAGAGACACTTGAATTGTTCCAAAATAGACGAAGTACTAAAATCGTTCGAATTGGATCTCCTGTCAAATGTAGACACTTATCATCCACTACATAAGGAGCTAGCCAGCATGGGCATTCTGAAGAAGATATTTAGCATTCTGCAAAAGAGCATCGGCATCCTCATTTGCAGCATCAAGCGAGCGAAGTTCATTGATTTCCTCATGCCACTTCAGAATCTGCTCCTTGTGTATCCTATCAAAATTGCAAGAGTATGAGTAGGTAATGCATGTTCTCATTTCTTGTGGTTACATTTACATGCTCTTTTAAGTTTTTACATATTTTTTAATTTTTTCTCTTACAAAATCATGCGTTCCTCAAAATCATTGCTCAGTTCCTTCAGCATGGACTTCCCAGATTCTAGCAGCTCAGACACCTGTACAACATCAAAGTCGCAGGCAGTCTCTAGCAGAATAATTCCAGAAACGGCGATTTATGCAGAGACGAATATGTAAAAGAAATTAATCATCTCATATTCATGAATTCTCCATCTCAGATTAATTACAGATAATTGTGGTACCAACATTGTAAAAGTTTACCATTTCAGTGAAGCTGTTGATCTTTTCAAGAATATGAGCAATTTCAATCTTTACTTGTTCAGAAGCTCTTGGTCCGTTTTCTTCCACTGAAACCAGTGCAGTGGATTCATCTTCCACCAAGGTCTCCCCATCTTCCACCTATTGATTAGAATCTTAGTTACACGAACTGTGATTCTATATTACTTATCTCCTTCTGCAATAACACTGCCAGTAGGAAAGAGCAAAACGAGGAGAAGACATACAGCAACTTTCATGCGTTTTGCCATAGCATTACAACTTCCATCTTCCATTTTGTACAGAACCTGCAAAATGATGGAGTAACATGGTGCTAAAGCATAAATCTACGCACCAAAGGTCGTAGCAGCCATAAATGATGCTAAAGCAGAATTCTACCTACCAAAATATGCGTAATTGGGGGGGTCAGTATGGCTGTGTATGTTATGATAGCATACAACTCAATTTTTTATTAGAAACTGATATGACTGGATTGATGCTATTGCTCCTTCATTTCAAATTTCTATTTCGTTTCAGTTTTTACAAGCAACTAGTGAAGAAAATGACTATAGTTTAATGATCAACACAAAAGTAGCACTACTTTTCTTTTTTGCTACACAAACCTAAGAAGCTTGGCATAACCTCTACATGCACCCAAAAGATACACAGAAAGAAGAAAATAAATTGAACCAAGTTCAAAGGAACATAGAGAAACAAAACTAGAAAAGTCTACATTGAGCATATGTCAGACTAGACAATGAGTTTATGCCTCTGCTTTATGAATAGTCAACTGATTCCAGTCTAACTCTAAAACCATCTAACAGAGAGAGTCTCTCTGTAGTGATTTACAAAGCCAACATCTAGGCAAAAGAACTCATATAAAAAATTACCATCGAGCAATAGTCCAAGTATTTTTCATGACACCCTGATATGGAACTCTACCTACCAAATCACAAAACAAACAAACCTAACAAATATATATATAAAAAAAAAAGGAAAATCACATTTACACTGTTGATTCAATAACACAGGCTGTAAACATACGAAAATGGCAATCAGCTGCAGCTCAGAAGTTAGTCGAGCATAATTCCTAATCAATGAAGAATACAACAACTACAAAATAGAGAATACCTAATAATTGATGAGAAAAACAACGAAACAACAGCCTAATTGATGGAGAACTCGAGTAATCCAACTATGTCATACCGAGACATTAACAAACATTAATCAAAATACACAGTAAATAAAAGTGGATTAAGCGATCACCTTCGTCGATTGCAACTTTTTGCAGAAACTCAAACCGCAAAATCGGATCCAAAGTTCAGCTCTCCTCAACCAGCGCGCGGCACAGTGATCAGCTGCGGACTAAAAACGGACAATCAGAGAACAACACGATTTACCGTGGATATTCCTTTTTTATGCTGATAACAATAACTTCATCTCAATGCGAACTACTTCGAGTGATCGATTTCGATTACAGAACAATATAAATGTCTAGAAATTACCTTATACTCACAAGCACTGCGTGATGTGGGTGAGTGTAGAGAGAGAGCGCTATGGAATGCAATGGAGGAACGGTCTTCTAAAAGCGACAATACTCCGATTTTAGCAGAAAACGTTGTCAAAAAATCTGTTTGGGGTCCCCGGACTCTCTAAAATGGTTACCCGCTTTTGCAATATACAAGCATGTACGTGCAATGTAGAGACATAAGTATTAATGAGTTATTTCCACAAAATTTGTCCGTTAAGTAGCTCGTGCGATCCACATAATAGAGTTTGATTATCTATCTTTTTACATCTTTTCATCAACGTCATTTTTTTTATCGGAACATTAAACTTGAGTCTGGTAGCTCTAGCCCGTAAATTAATTAATATATTATCTCGCTCATATGTTTATAATAATATAAATTTGATTTCTTATATATATTTATTCATTGATATAAGAAAAATAACAATTTTACGTAATCTTGTTCCTCGTATAATACTTATATTATTTCATTATAAAATTTATTGTAGTATAATATCATTATTATTATAAGTTATAGATGTAATCTTTTTTTTTTCGTTTTACGTAATTAAAATATTTAATGTATATTCATGTTATTTATTAATGTAATTAATTTAAATTATGTAAATAAATTTAAAGTAAAACATTTTGTACAAGCATTTTACAAATATACACAAATGTTTTTTTAGAATTTAATTTTTTTACAATAAATAACAGCTTTGAAATTCTATGCAATTATTAAAACGATTAAATCTGCTTTATTAAAACCGATTAAATCTTTATTTATAGGTTTGACATTAAAATCGATTTTATGAGATTTTTTTAACTAAACCGATGTTATGGAATAAAACAAATTTATACTTACATTTGACTTTTCCAGCAAAGGTAAAAAAATCGGTTATGATTTTTATCCCATAACAAATCTTTAATGTCAAGTTATAAATACCAAAACAAATATGTAATTAATGTCATTCTATTTCCAGCAAACATTAATTACCTTTGACTTTTCTTTATACTAAATCTGGTAAATGGGATACCTTTTAATATAAGTATAGATGTGAAGATGATCAAATAAGTTTATTTATAAATTATTTTAATTCATACTTAAAATATAACTTAATTTTAGTTCGATTCAACTATTTTCAATATTATCAATACAGTCAAGTAGTATCAATCAATTATTCTTATACATCACATTAATTTTAGTTCACTATTTATCAACTCACATAATTTTAACTAATCATAACTTCAAATCATCTCTCCTACTTTTACATCAAATAAATTTTATTTTAAATATTATTTTAATAAACACTCAAAATTCCACTAACAATTACTCATATCAAACTTTTCAAAATTAACCATGTTGTACACAAAAGACCTCCGACTGGCTGGGTTCGGTCTGACTTCGAGCTCCTTGAGACCTGCAAAAACTCTCACATGGAGGGGTTTTTCGGTGAAGAGCCTCTTACGCTTAAGTTAGCACTGTGAATAAGATGAAGTGTTGTATGCATGTAGAATAATGGATAATGTAATGTGATAAAGCGCATACCTCACTCCTTTATATAGGGAGTTGATACCTTCTTGCCCAAGACTACCCGAGTGGGCTTCCCGAACTGCCCATTCGTACTTCCTGATCTGCCCAAACTACATAATTTTGTTAGGCCACGTTCCGCGTAAGGTCCTTATCGCCTTAAGATTCCTTCTTATCCCTTAGTCTTTCGTGTTAGACTGCCTAATTGTGTGACCAACTCGAGATCTGCTGAGGTAGAATGTTGTCTATTCTGAGCCTAAGTGTTGTCCTTTCTGGTCGATCTCACGACCAACCATACTTACAGGTCGAGTTTGCAACAGACTATCCAATGACCCAAGCTTGACCTGTCGTTGTCCCCTTAGACTTCTCTAGCTCCTTTCGACCTGAAAAATCCTTGGCTGGAATGTAGTTGCAAAGTGAATGACAAGAATCTGGTTTACAAGCTGCAGAGAAAATTAGTTCAATTTGATTCTTGGTTTTGTACTATAGCTGAAAACGTATTTGCTATTCTGGACTCTGTTGCTTTCTTTTCTGTTGTTCTTGTTTCTTAGTTTGTTTTGTTCCTTGATGAATGGGTAGTAATGTGCTACTTCCCCTGTGGTGTATGCATCCATTTGGTTGCCCGGTTGTACTTGTTTCGGAGTTTNAAACCCGAAATGTACAGAGTTCGGATAACCAACTGATTATAAACAAGGAAAACAAAGGAATAACAAGTAATTCCCTACACAACCGACAAGGCTAGCTAAGAAGAAAAAGTACAAGAAACAGAGTCCACAAGAAAGCAACACGAACTAAAATTTTCCAATCACTGTAATCAACATTTTCCATTTATTAAAGGTTGAAATAAAAAATTAAAATTTACGCGAATAGTTGACAACCAATACGTTATTCAAATGATACCACTCCTAGTGAGCTATTGATATTATAAACACTCGATCGACCTGAGTATTATCACTCAGAATTTCTTGTTTTGCTTAGTTTAGCCTCTTGGAATCTTGTTAAGGAAATTATTTTCGATTTTTCTGTACAATCTCTTAACATCACGGTTCCATTTGTTGGCAAGGTAATTCACCTCCTCCTCATACCGTTCGTATAAGGCCGGTATACTCATCAACCCAACAAATCCTTCACAATTTTGATTAACAAACAAAAGTTAAAACTAAGAAATGCTATCATATCATTATTAAATCACTAGTTCCAAAATTAAGAATTTCATTGATGTTTAATTCTCTAAATCGACTTCTTATTGAACCATGCACAAAATTGACCTTCCAAACTGTGTCACTATTTACATGCACATTTTTTCCTCTCTGCAATCTAACATAATAAAAAATAATAAAAAAACAATAATTATTATTATTATAATTTTGAAAAAGTAGTATTGATTTAATCACATAATTGTATACAATCTTATAACTTAGTATTATATTATTTTTACAAAGTATATTTACAAAGTATCAGTGAATTGTTGAAAAGAAAAAGGAAAAATGATTAAGGAGTACTGGAAAATGAAGCATACCAATGTATAACATGTTGAGTGAGGTAAAGTAGTTTCCAATCACTGACAGTATCCACAGGAAAGCTATTGCCTGAAGGAGAGATAATAATAAGCAGAAGCCAAAAAATTTGTTAAATGTGGTAAATTACTAAAGATTGCCTCGAAATCTAACACGTTTAATCCCAAAATAGGATCATGTTACATATCAATACCATCATGGCGCCATTAATTTTGTGGAATTGAAATAATTATTAAGTGGCTAATATTGATTATGAGAAAATTGCCGGGGTAATTTGTAAATATACTGAACCTCAAGTTTGTTTTAGTAATTATTACAAATAAATACCAGGAAGAATGTCTTCAAATCTTTCCCTGATGAAATGTGATAGAACTTGAACAACAGTTTATTGATTTCTGCAAACAGCCAATGAACTGTGGATTCTGAGATTGTGATTGATTCTGTAAGATCAGGTGGATTCCTGAAATAATAATAAAATAAATAAGTAAAGTTAATTATTTTATTTGTTTAGGTAATTTTTTTCTTTTAGAGAGAGGAGTAACTATAATAAAGGTTGTAATAATAATAATAATTAATGGTTATTTTACCGGTGAATGAGGGCAGCTCCAGAAGACCATAAGAATAAAATGAGCATAGTAGTTATTGAAATATGAGAGATAAGTGTGACAAAATTGTATTCCCCAACTTGGAATAAGGACCAAATGGCTGTGCATCCCATTACAATTGCAGCTGATAATTTTGGGTTTCTCCATAACAGTATGTCTGCAGCTGCATAACCAAAGTTTTTGCATGTCAATAATACATGAATTAGCGAAAAGTTTAATTTCGGCCATAAATATAACTTTCGTGGGGTGACACTTTGATTGGAAGGAACAAGGAAGAGTGGGATTTGAGAATTCAAGTTTATTGGGACAATTAGTACAAAATACGTCCTTTGTGTTTAATTAGTTTGAGATTTTTTAAGACTATGTGTCACTTGAGCCTTTAATATGGTTATCTAAACATGACCGACGGGTTTGATCGGGAACTGGTTCAGTTTATTGAAATGAACCGGTTGCTGGTGAACCGATCAAAGTTTAAGTATTTTAATGTTTTAATTTTGCTAAATATTTAATTCAAAGTTTTTATATATAATTTTTACTATATAAAATATTATATACATATTTAAAAATATTAGTAAATTAGATAAAGGTCCAACCAGTTCAACCACTTGTCAGACGAGTGAACCATTGAACTAGAGCTTAACCAGTTCGATGGCAGATCGGATTTTGAGAATTTTTTACATATTTAAATATGTGGGACTAAGTGTATGGTTGGACATGTATTTTTAGTAAAAAAATGGTTGGTGAAAGAAATTTAGTGGAACAAGTAATGGCATGATTGGTATGAGGGAATGACATGAGAATAGAATGATCATTCCTTTACTCATTCTTTATCCCATGATTGATACATATTTTTGAAAGGAATGATCATTCTAATGGGAATTGCAAAACCCGCATTTATGGGATTAGTCATTCCATAACAAATGCAAGGTTTTATCATTCTCATATTTGTAGGAATCAATTTTTTAAAAAATAAAATTAACAAATAATTATAATAAATAAATATATAATATATACTACAAATTATGATTAAATTGTATTAAATAAAATTATTTTAAAAAATAAATTTCAAATAAAAAATTAAAAATTTATTTTTATTTATTATTCATATTTTAATTAGATATATTACATATATACATACATACATACATACATACATACAACAACAACAACAACAACAAGCTGTTAAAATCCCACTAAGTGGGATCGACAATATGGATCACATGTCGGCATCGTGCTCGATCAAAACACATTTCCTCATTGAAATTTAACTATTCAAAATTATTTTTTATTGTTTCCTTCCAAATTTTCTTAGGTCAATCATCTCCTTTTTAATTTGCGATGTTAATTCTAATGTTTCTACCCTTCTCACCTGTCCTCGAAGTCTCTCCTACGCACATGTTCAAACCAACTTATATAAAATAAAACTAAAAAAATGTATCTATAAATAGTTTAAAAAGATATTATTTTATTCTTATACATCATATATATTTTATATTTATTCATAAATTGAATTAAAATAAAAAATTATATTTGACCACATATGCTTAAAGTAGTTTATGTAATGATATATTTGTATTAGTTAATATGTATATAATACACAATTCACTAATTTCTTATATAATACCTATAGTGTAACAATACAAAAATATATTTATTAACATATAGTATATATTTTTAAGAAATAAAGTAATTTTATTATTATCATAAATAAAAAAATAACATTAATATAAATATTATTTTTTATAAAATAGTGATTAATGATAATATCATTCCATTCAGATCTTATTCCTTCTGCATATCAATCATATCAATTGAAAAACTTGTTTCATTCATTTTCCATATTCATTTCATTCTTCAACTCAATTCACTCCTATCAAACTCCATTCCTTTATACCAATCATGCAATAATAGTTTTTTTAACATAAAGTGATATAATATATAGAATAGTAATTACTTGTAATGTAATAGAAAAATAATAATATAATAATTTATTTTTATTTTCAAATTTTATTAAAAATAAGAATGGAGAAAGGAAAGAAAATCCAAATGTGAATACTGTACATTTTTATTGGTGAACGAGATAATGAGTTGGAAAATATATCTAATGATACTACTACATGAGAAGAAAAATATACCCTTGGAAGTTATAAGCCAAAATTGTTTTTTCTCATCACTATTAAACAAAGTGAAATTTTAGCAAATAATATTTAAACATACAAGATATATATAAAAAAAAAATGATTTTTATTAAACATGGACATGGACTACGTACATTTGTTACACATTAGGGCACCCGCATTGCGGGCGTTCAATGCCCGTTCAAGTTAATTGAAATGCCAACTTGGCGTATTTCTGCAATGTGGCAGTTCATTTAATTGTGGGCCACCCTATATCCGTTCAATTCATTGAACGCCCATTTGCTCCATTTTTTTTTGTTTTCTTTTCTTTATTTTGTTTTAAATACTGCACCACATGCTATCTTTTTCTATTTTTTTTATTTGAAAATCTTCTTATTTTACAAAAAGCATGGCAGCATGCTTTATTCTTTTTGTATTTTAAAATAATTATTTATTTAGTCTTTAGTCTTTTTATTTTTATATTTTATTTATTTTTTATCTATAAAAAAATATTGTACTATTTTTTGTAACTGTACTATTTTTTCTTGTGTAATCTTAATTTAAGTTATTTTGGTCTTGTAGTGTTTTTTTTTTATTTTTATGCATTTAAAATTTATTGTTATAATTTAAAAATATTAAAATTTATTTTTATTGTGAATAGAATATAAAAAATTATATTGAATGAGTGGAGAATGAGTCCCATATATGTAGTTAAATGAATGAGTAGGAATGTGGGTGTGTGTTTAAATGGAGAGAGATTTATTGGAAAGATGATGTGGAGATGATGTGGATGAGAGAGAGTGTTACTTTTTGATTGAATGAATGATTTGTGTGTTATGGATGAGAGAGAGTAGGAATGTGGGTGTGTGTTTAAATGCATAAGAGTGTTACTTTTTGATTGGATGAGAGAGAGAGATTTAGGGTCTTCTTAAAGAAACCAAAAAAAACAAAAGTGAATTAATTAATAATAAAGTTACCTTTTCCTCCTCCAAGAATGGCATGAAATGGCCTTTCAGGTCCAAAAAATCTCTTAGATGTAGGTGTATAGTCATCTGAATCTGAGGAGTAATTTGTCATTTTTCACCTTATTCTTTTAAGCCCAGATTAATTAATGTAATCAAATTTGTCCACAATCTAAATGTATCTGTACATTGAATATATAGCAGTGTCAATATGCCAATATTTTGCAGACAAGGAACTTCATTTGTAGCTAGATTTAAGGAAGGAATGGCTTGGATATGTATGAGGAGATAACCTCTATCTAAGGCCAACCTATTTAAAATAAGCTCGTACACATGTTATGCCAAGTTTGTACAAGGTACGTAAACCCTTCCACATGTTAAATTGAGTTTGATACACGGTCTTGATTAATTTGTAAAGCTTAGCTGGGCAGCTGGACCATCGCGCCTAGACTTGAGAAACTCGAAGGCGACTTGGGGCGCAAGGCTGTTCGGTGAGACTTGAGTCTTGAGGAACAAGACAGCCAAGTCTTCTAGAATAGTTATTAATATAGACCTATTCCTTAGTAACATAAGTATTTGATTATTTCGGAGATTCTTAAGAATTCAAGGGCGAAATCAGAAAATTAGTTGAGAGGGGGCAAAAGACATAACATAATGGGTTCAGAACCGAACCCTAATGGGGTCAAAACCGAGACTTATGTTCGGTTCAGTTTATTTTCTCATCGGTTCAGTTCGGTCCAGTTCGCTTTTCGGTTTTCAGTCAAAAAATACCTGCCCTAGCCTGGGCAATAAAAGAGAGATGAAGTCTTTTATGGGCCAATTAAAATTGTAGAATGATAATAATTAATACTCAAAATTAATAATAAAATAAAAGAAGTGTTGAATTGTTAATTGAGAATTGTGGACAAGTTGGCCTAGTGAGTAACGTTTAAAAAGAAAAAATCTTGGGGTGCAAAAATAAATTTAAAGGAGGGACAAATTAAAATTTTTAATATTAATAGTAAAAATTAAAATAAAATTTGAGGGGGTGCAATTGCCCCCTACTAATACATGTAAATTCGTCCATGCTTAAGATCATATTTAGTTTTCTTAGGATTAGAATTTATATCATCATAGGCTTATTCTTTCTCTTCTTTAAATAGCCTATATACTCATCTTTGATTTAATTCAGGAATAAGATATCAAAAAAATACTCGTTCGAATACAAAACCTCTTGTGTCAACCAAGGACGTTAGTGCGAGTTTTAGCAACACAAACACCACGATACACGATCTTTAGCATTGGTGCTTTCATTGAGAATGATTGATCGTGTATCACCATGACTAATCGAGAAAGGCTGGACAATTTGGAGAAGAGTTTGAAGACCATGAACGACGGACTTTATACTACGAGCCAGATGATAGCCCGACTCAAGTGGTTGATGCTCGACACGGTCGGACGGCGAGCACGGTGAGGTGGCGACTTCGATTCATCATCAGAGGATTCATCCGAGTCTGGAGGTGAGCGTGACCAATCCGAGGGAGAATCTGACGCCCGATCATAGGGCTCAAATCACTGTGAGAGGCATTGGTTTGAGAGGCCGAAATTGACCCTCACGACGTTCAGCGGGGCAGATTCAAAATGTGTGGCTAAGCCGTGCCAACCAATATTTCGATATCAATGAGATATCGAAGGCCGAAAGGGTGAAAATTTCCGCTTATTATCTCGACTAGGAGGGGAACGTTTGGTGGCAACGGATATCACGTGTGTACGAAAATAAGAATACTCAGATCCGTTCAAAAATTTTTGAGAAGGAGCTTATTATGCGATTTATTTCTTTCCATAATGAAATTCTTATAAAATATATTTACATTGCATAGTATGCTAATAAACTATAAACCTTATTATGCAAATTAGAAAAAAAAAAAATCTTTTGATTATAGAAAGACTTTAGTTTTTAGCAATTTCTAGATTAAAGTTGTTTAATTATTATAAAAAATTAAAAATTCTAACATAACACGCTGGTATATTTTGTAAAATATTTATACACAATATTTCATTTTTAATTTATTTACATAATTTAAATTTCCTACATTAATAAATAATATTAACGTACATTAAATATTTTCATTACATAAAATAAAAAGAAGAAGAAGAATACTTATATAACTCTTATAAAAAACTCTAATGACATTATATGACAATAAATTTTATAAAAAATAATAAATTAAGTATTATAGGGTGAACAAAAATATTCAATATTGTTATTTTTTCTTATATCAAAGAATAAATATATATACTAAAATCAAATTTATATTGATATAAATGATTCGACATAATAATTTATTAATTAATTTAAAGACTATGGCTAATAGGCTCGAGTTTAACATTTTTTATTAAAAAACAACGATGATTAAAGGAAGTAGAAAATAAATAATTCAATTATATTGTCTTTCAAATTTAAACAGACATGTCCATGAAAATGACTAATTTAATATCTCTTACTTGTACATTGTAGGTTACAAATACTAGTATGAAAGAGAAGCAAAGAAAATGATAAGGTATTACAAGGATGAAACCACTTTAGTTTGAATGGTTTCGAGAATGGCCAGCCACGCGCAGCACCCGTGAGACGATAGTGCACCATAATAATAATAATAATTATTATTGGGCATCATCATTCTAAGCGTGACTAACCCAAATGCCAACAAAATATTTTTCTCATTATCACTTTATGCCCATCATTCCTTTTTCTAATCAATATTTCGATTCATATTGATTCAAGTCACTTTATGAATGTGGATATTTCGGTAATAATAAAATTTGGAATCTTAAAATATGTGATTTTTCACATATTTGTTTATTATTAGTTGTGAATGGCACTTTTTATATTATTTATCCTATTCAATCATATATCGGTGCACCGAAATGATCGAGTATTCACTTTTAATTATTGTTTGTGTCAGCGGCGGATTCAGAAATTTTCATGAGTCAGGGCAAAAAATATTTGAATTTTTTTTAACCATACTGCACCAAATACTTATATTAACAATTAAATAAATCGTGAACAAATCGTGTCTTGAGGTGTTCCGTATTCAAATTGAGTTTGACTTAATGCTCAAAAATAAAATGGTGAATAAAGTTTGGTTATTTGATTACACGTTTTTATTATCGTTAAGAAATATACCAAAAATATTTTATAATCACTTTTCCTTCATTTTTAATAATAAATTATAAACAAGTTATTTTGAAATATAATTTATTAATTTAAGAAAACCCTAAATGTCATCATTTTTGTTTCTGTTATTTTATAAAGAGTTCTTTATGTATTATCTTATTACTAGAGTTTTTCATTGTCAACTACCAACACTTTGTAATTCTATATGTTAATTTCTAATGATTCAAAATAGTCCACATAATGACATTTATATTTGTTATCATTTTTTATGTATGATATTAGTCATATTTTGACGATCTATAATTTGACATTTATATCGTCTATATAAATTAAAATAATTATATATATTTGATCTCTATTAATAAAAATTTAAATATTTATCAATTATAATTGAAAAACAATAAATTTATCTATCAAACCTACTATATGGTATAAGTGCTAAACATATTGTAATACAAGACTGTTGAATCTGACAGGTGAGGTGTATCATTTTAAATAAAAAATAATATTATTTTGTAAGACTTATTTAAAATTTTTAAATATAAATGTGAATTTATATTTTTACAAACATTAATATAATTTTTTATTTAACACATGTTAATTATATAAATTGTATAGTTAGCACATAAAATCCAGCCGAGCCAATTACCTAGGCTGGTCCACATCTAAATCCGCCAGTGGCTTGTGTGAGTTTGAGTTATTTGAAAAACTTGTAGAAAACAACTACGTAAAATTTTAGGGGACTCTTTCACTTTCTCTTTGGTAAAGATATTCTAGACTCTTTCACTGTCTTTTCAGATGGTGTAAGATTCAATAATTCAAATGATGAGCCAAGGGACTTTTTAGTATCGATGGTACTTGACAGATAGGTATTAAAAACCTTTTGCAGATACCGTTTGATAAAACGGTGCGATGACAATTTATTACTTCTGTCAATTATAGAATTAATTAATATCAACTGTCGGACAAAGGGAACTGCATGGATTGGAGATTAACAATATTTATACTCTTTATAAGTAGGAACATATAGACCACTTTAAAATTATCTTGTTTCTACGTAATACAAGATAATTGAGAAAATAAAATAGTTACTTTCATACATTCTTTGAGAGATGGTTAACGGTATAGCCTTACAATTTGAGTTAGAGACAGAAAATGGTATAGCATTACAGTTCCACCGAAACAAAATCAATTTAAATAGACCAAGATAAGGATGTGATTGTTTATAGATATATTGGTATCCGATTGTTTTTTTTTTTTTCTTTGTTTAGCAGGATTAATGTGGAAAAAGTTAGTATATTAGTATTTGGTGGGATTTTAAGTTTGTATTAAAATCTCTCTATATATAATTTCCGAATGTGTTGAGCCTAAGTTGCAGGCCCGTATAATTTGGGATCCTATATGGCAAGTTTTCATGCTTCGTCATTTGGTTTGGATGAATTTTAATTTACTCTCAATAAAAAATTAATGTGGTTTGGATTAGTCATAAGTATACTAGATATTTATGGTTCTTTTTAAGAAAATTAATATTACATTTCATATTCTAGACGTTATTTATAAGAACGATTAGCTTGCAAGGTTTAGGGAAGGTGTTATTCTATTTGTTTATTATGTGTGTTGTTTTTGTGTTTCTTTCTTGTCCATAGTGTTAGTCCAACTGAGTCTGGTTCCTAGTCTCCTCTATAGAGTTTGTGTCTCCTTTATAGAGCTTTTGTTTTGCGGGTGTTTATACCCCTTGGTCGTCTGTGTAATTCCAAGGGAGTTGGTTCATACTTTGTTCTCATTCCATTGGTGTCCTTACACCTCAATATACTCTTTTTGAGTTTTCTATTATCAATATCAATATAATTATNAGAACTATTAACATTTCATCCACATAAATACTAAAAAATGCGGAAAAAAAAAAAAAAAAAGAAAGAAAAAAGAAACAATTGAGTCATAATTCCACTCAATCTATGGCAACAAAAGTAATGGTAAGAAAAAGGTACCGACTATAGTGCACCCACATTATAGCATTTACTCCATATATCCCACCTCCCACTATAAATTGAACCAATCTCACACTCTTCCTCACACAAATCCACTTGCCTAATTTTCTCCTACCTTATTATCCCCACAAAATAAGTAAATAGAGTGGAAACATGAATGCCCAAACATGCTTTGCAATTTTGTCAATTCTCCTTATCCTAAGTGTGGAACAAGTCAAAGTGACAAAAGCGGCCGTGACATGCAACCCAATGCAGCTGAGCCCGTGTGCAACGGCTATAACATCTTCAAAGATGCCAACCAAGGCGTGTTGTGCCAAGATTAAGGAACAGAGGCCTTGCCTTTGCCAGTACATGAAGAACCCTTACCTTCAAAAGCTCATCAAGTCCCCACGTGCCAAGAAAGTAGCTGCCTTTTGTGGCACCCACTACCCGAGATGCTAAATACTATTACAATATGGTATATAATATAATACCATTTTCCTTGCTATAGATTAAAGTCTCGATTTCACTGTCATTAAATATAACTAATATATAGTTTTGTGTATTTCGTGTATGAACGCTGATTCTACGTGTATGTGTCGTACTTGATCGTGAGTATCGATGATCACGATCCGGTTTTGTGCTTGGAAATTAATTTGGTGTGTATTGAGTATTGTGGTAATGAATGTGTGTTCTATTAACCATTGTTTCTTTTGATGTTCTTTTATTATTATTATTATTATTATTATTATTATTATTATTATTTTGAGGAAATGCATGAGACATTGATAATTGCGTGGCGAAAATTCAATTTTGGTCCTTTCATTTGTCTAAACTCTTTTTTTGGTACACTAACTTTCTCTCATTAATAATAGTACGTTGTGTTGCAATTTGTATCACTATTGAGACATTATCCTGAAAATGGTTCATTATTTTTTAGGATTAATGCCCTAAAATTGATACAAATTGCGACATAAAGTAGTGTTTTTTATGAGTAATGTCCAAAAAATGAAACAAATTGCAAAATAATTTACTATTTTTTATAAGGAATAAGTTAGTGTACCAAAAAAGAACTTTAGACAAGTAAGCAGACCAAAATTGAATTTTTTCCATTATATCGCTATACTATACCGGAACAATGTACTGCAAGAATTTTCGTTTCAAACGTTTTACTTATAGGTAGAATTTAGATGCCAAGATCCTTCTTGGCCAAATTCCAAATGGTTTCATAAAGTCAAACTAATTATTTGATTTTGAGGATAAACAATGGAATCGAGGATATTATTGTTTCGATCGGAAACAATATGTTAAACTCCAATACCATAATGAATAAAAGAGAGATAGATATCAAAGAATTGGATAGAAAGATGAGGAAAGAATAAATTATACTAATGAAGATTCTAAAGCTGTTCATTCATTCCATATTGATTGGTTACAAGGTTGCAGCCACAAATACCTTTAAATACAAAGAAGAGCAAGACGTAGAGCCTATATAGCTGGGATTGAGCCATGACTTGTTGACTAATAAGCTTAATTAATTAATCCATAACAATTAAGAGCGTTGGACGTCTGTCAAATATATGTACAGTACAGTCAAGCCAAAGCCTCTAATTTTGTTTTTACTCTTCACAGTTTCAATTTAGCTTCTATAATTACCGTGCAGGGTAAATTTGAATTTCATCAACACTTGTTGACATCTTAAAGACTCAAAACTATCATCATGACTTTGTCCAACAGCTGACAGCTGAAAACCTCTAAAGTGATTTTTTTGCATCTTTGATGGCATCCATAATCATTTACCGTCATTCCGATTTCTTTTCACATTCCTTTGGATACCTACCTTTGGTGGCAATATTTTATTGGGTGTTGCTAAATACCGCACCTTTTTTGCTAAATACTGCACCCCCAATTGACACTTTTGCCCTTTTTATAAAAAAAATAAAATAAAAAAATAAAATAAAATCTGAAAACAGCATTTAACATTCAATATAACAAACAACTTCATTCAAAATCAACTTCCACATACATAAAAACTTCAAAAAAAACTTTAAAAACATAAAAAATTCGTAATAAATCCGAAAAAAACTGAAAAAATGGCGGGACAATCCTCACGCACCGGGCAAGGAGTCTCCAACTCACAAGTAATTTTTTTTTTTTTTTTACATTTTTCGCGATTTTTCGAAAAAAAAAACAAAATTTTTGGCCGGCCGTCCCGCAACCGCGGCCGCGGAGGGGAGAGCCGGCCGGCCTTTGCGCGGCATTTTGGCCTGGCCGCGCAGCCTTTGCAGCCCGAAATGGCTTGGCCGCGTCCGGCTACCCAATGCTCGGCCGCAATCACCATCCGGCTACCCAATGCTCGGCCGCGCGCGGCCGGATGCGTCCGGCCGGTCCACTCCAGGCCGCGCGCGGCCTTTAATTTTTTTTT
>BKCP01006737.1:2240471-2258924 GCA_008636005.1 Striga asiatica | reverse complement strand
AAAAAAAAAAAAAAATGCTAAAAAATTCTGTGACCTCAATGCCTAGCAGTTATATGTTGGCCACACCAACAAGATTAGTTCTAACATTAGACGAGTTTACAGATCTGTGCAACGTATTATTTTCTCCAGGCCTCACATTTTCCTTTCCACCTCCGGATTTAGGGTTGGGCTTATTATCATCTGGGGGTGATACACGTAGTAAGAATTTGTGTATCATCTCATAACTGGTGAATGTTATTACAGCTGACGGTGTTGTTCTCAAGAGATTAGTGGCACACCCACGATAAAACCCGGGAATACCTTCCTTTCTCAACAACTTCTTTATGCAATCAATCACCCCTTCATATTGCTGTTCGGTGTTTCGTACTTGACCTTGTTCTTGCAACCTTGAACGGATAACCTGGCGGGAAATTCAAACACCATAACATGACTTAGCATGTTCAATTTTGCTAATTATGAAATAATGGAGGTACGCAGATCTATGGATGATAAACTTTTATAAGGTCCCCCCAATTAATAAATGTTTTTCAAGTTCATAAAAAGAGACAGGTTCTTTTTTCAAAATTAAATTGTAAGGAGGTTTTGAGCTAGTATTACTGTATTTAGACTATTGGTGATGTAAATAAAGTAGTCAAAACTAAGGGAACTTGCGAAACAAATTATTAATTTGAAGAACACCGCTTGTAACTAAGAGATGTTTGAGAACAACTTCTCAGTCAAAACAAAAATGTATAATCCAAACAGAAAAGTTCCAAGTGCTTATTATTGAGTTGATCATGCGAAAGTTATACCTCATGAGGATAAGTTGACACGGAAGCAACTACTTTTGAGACAGATGAGGCAATAGCAACTTCCCAAGAGTTGAGCTCATCACAGCTTTTATTCTCTTTGAAATCACAAAAGTAAAAGAAAGGAATAATTTAGCATGCAGATAGTAGTAATAGCATCTGAAAAAATCCCTATGACACACGATTGATAGGAACAAAAAGGGAAGTTCAGTACAAAACAGTAGGAGAAAAGGAGATATTCCTGAACTTACTTTGTTTAGCTAAGTAGAATTTTATTCTTTCATATGCTGGGAATTGGATAGCCACGTGACTGATTCCAGCGAGAGAAGGCAGAAGACCACTGTGCAGGCAATGAGAGGGGAAAAACATAATAGTTAGGGTGCAATTGGATATTAACCAAAAAAAATAATCCACCAAATAAAAAGAAAACATTTGCTACTCATCTCACTTTTTCTTACTTTAATTTTATTGGTAAATTTTAAATTAGAAACCAATTATTATCACACGTTTCTCCATAAGTTTTACTATTCATCCACTCATCTCTCTAAATCCAAATCATTATTCTACCATTATTACATCACGTCGACATTAATTATTACATCTATGCATTTTACATTAATCACATTTTTCAAATTTTCCCAGAAAGATTTTCCTCTCATCCCACTAGCAAAATAAATAAATTTGTTTGAATATTTATCCAATCACTTAACCTGTCCAAACATTTTGCATTTGACATTACTAGTAAAATTATACAGTTTATGCGTGGACATAATCTTTCACAAAGGTATATTTAGATGAGGACAGAAATTGTGGATAGAGCATCATTTGTTAATCTAATAATCTTTCAAAAAAAATTGTGACACTGTTTACTTTATCTGTCCACCAAACAAGAACTAACCTGTACCATCCTCGAAATCCTTCTTCATGAGCTATTCGTCTCAAGGCAGAAAATATGTTCTTGTAAGGAACCACACCTTGCCTCATCCCTTGTGTCTGAGTAAAGATGAAAGGAAAAAAAATATAATAATAATAACAACAACAACAACAATAATAATAATAATAATAATAATAATAATAATAATAATAATAGTAATAATACAACAGCTTCTAATAAACAAAATAAAGATAGAAAAACAGAATTGATAATAATAAATTCAACCTACTTGAAGTCTTGTCTTAACAACCCACAAAGGATTTGTAGTGATGGATGTTGCAGCACCAGCTCCTGCGGCAGCTATCATGTTTGATGCAATTGTAAGCTGGTCCTTCCTACCCTCTGTTTCAGCGTACCAAAATTAAACAACTCAGAAGATAAATGTAAATTAGAGCAAACGAATAGTTCAAACTGTACAACTTTTATATAACCTCTAACAAGCCTAAAAATGTGCTTATATAGACAGATCACCAAATTTCAGTGAGAACGCATTTTGAGGATTATGAAACCTACCATATGAATGTAGCAGTTCTTTCAGGTGCCCGTAAACTGTGAAATATACCTGCACATGATAATAAGCTTATAATAAGCTTGCTTCACTGAAAGACACAAAACAGTTCCAATTTCACAAAATCAAACCATTTCTTTATCTAAAGGAAATGCAAATGATTTGAAATCACGTTGAATATCACACGCCAGAACTTTAACAATGTTCTATTAGTGGACAGCACAAAAGGCCAATGAAATAGTAAATATTCCAAATTTTAGCATCTAAAAAGAAAACACTAACCGCCCAATTCGGAAGTAATGCTGTCAATGTGGGCGTGAGGCCACGGTACAGTCCCTTCATACCTTCATTCCGGACTATATTTTGCAGACTGACAAGAATAACACTGCCTAACCATCACCCGAAAAATGCATAACATAAAATACTCCACTGGTAATTCTGCAGAAGAATGCTTGATCTAGAAAAGTTCATATTATTAAGGTCCACTAGAAAATTGGAGTCCCAATCTTGGTTTTCGATAGACTAGATTGGAACAAAAGTTCACATGATTGTTTCTTCTCAATTACCCATTCTTAATGTCCATAGGAATAATGAATGAGATTTCTGTTTGTATATATCATTCAGTAAGCCAATCACACTCATCTAATCAAATATAAACTGCATGAGTCAAGAAATTTGTAGAGCGCGAGTAAGCAGCTCAACTCAATCAGTAGCAAAACCCATTCCATAGTCTAAGCAATGTAATAAACAAGAAATTGGAGTCATTGCAAATACACCTCGAGGGCCAGAAGCGTTCATTTCAGGCAAGCCATGGACTTGAAGCCTGGTCTTTATCACATCCAATGGACAAACAAATGTAGCTGCAATAGCACCTGAAATTCGATAATTAAGGGGGAAAACAGTTGCTTCAATTTCAGCGCCCCAAAAACAATACGGGTGACAAAATATCGGTAATGAGTTGGTGAATTACCCGCGGCGGCACCAGCGGAGGCATCGAAAACGATTTCTTTCGGGCTCCGGCGATCGCCGGAGTTGGCAGTGGCGGTCATATTGAACAATTAAATCTCCGATCCTCGCAGAAGTTAAAAAAAGCAAGAACAAAATGCCCAACCTGTAGTTACAAAGAGTCCATTTTGTTTATCATGTATCCATTATATAAGCCGCGAACAAATCCATAGAGGTTGAATTTGGGGCCGTGGCAGACACTTTCAGTTGAATTGAACGGAAATCAGTGTTTTCCGTGTTTGAACAAATCACATTGTCTGTGCGTGTTGCTGGCTTTCCAATTTTTCATAAAAATCAATTCTAGGGTTGTTTTTCACTTTTTAATTTTCGCCCATGTCTTGGTCCTCTTGGAAGCTATTTCTTTTCTTCTTTTTTTTTTCTTTGTTTTTTCATAATTTTTTTTTTTCAAACAGATATGTCTTATTTTAATAAAAAAAATTACAAACGAATCAAGTTTGCAAAATTGCATGAAAAAATAAAAAATAAGTTTTATTATTTTTTAAATAGATATGTCTTGTTTAAAAATATTTTTATTAGAAATGATTCAAGTTTGCAAAATTGATATTCATTAACTTATGACATGATTAGTTTGATAAAATGACATACGAATGAAATATGCATATCTATTTGTAAAAGCTCCACTTTGAGTTCACTAGCAATACTATTTTTGATCTGACAATCATGTTTTAGTCAAGTATTTATGTTTGTAGTTTATTTATTAATGTTAGTATAAGTTCATTTATTTTACATTGTAGATAGTATGGTTCGAGTTTTCGAACAAAATGTACAATATAAATTATATATTCACAGTCTAGACAATCTTGAACAATACACGAATAAATTAACAATCACTCGTGTAATACACGGATATTGTACTAGTTTAGATTTGTATAAGTTTTGCGATATGAGTGCATGGAGTTCAACGATAAGTTTTTGCGAGCAAGAGACAACTTGTTCATGTTGTAGTTCAAGCAAAAGTGCTCAAAGCTTTTGGGGAGCAATTGAAGCACAATATCGAGCACCTAATTAGCAAAAGGGTGCCCACAAAACCTATGACCATCTCCAGTTCTTATCTGTACTCTAGTGTAGAGTTTATTGTACTCTATAGAAGCGCGAAACAAAAATCAAATTTGGTCTCCAACAGTTTGCGCTACAGTTTACTCCACATATATTATTCATTCTATTTTAGTTTATCTAACATGCCAAAATAATATTTATTTGGACATATTATTTTATAAAATAAATATTTTCACGATATTAGTAGTCTGCTACTAGTTTGAAGTATTGTTCGACAAGGAACAATTATATTGCATATTATTTTATTCATTTTACAGTAATTTAATATAAATATACATTTCTCAAAAATAATACTTTCATATAATTATAAAATTAAATTATAAATTTAATGGTACAAACTTTATCAAATAATAAATTTTAAGATAAATCAAATATAATAAAAAGTAAATAAAAATTATAGATAATGAATAGTATCGCGCCATATGTAACACAATACTCTTCATAACTATAGAGTAGTGCAAAGAGTAGCGCACCTTTGGACGACAGTTTTGTCAAGACTCTAGTGTAAAACACTAGAGTAGCGCAACACTGGGGCTGCTCTAAGACCACATTGCCCCTCGATCTTTTCCAGGAGCTCGCGTAGCTGGGTAGCCATACGTTCTAGAGTCGGGTCTTATCGAGCTTGTGATGCCACACTAGGCAAATTATTATATCGTTCAGGCTCGTCGTCCTCCTCCTAATTTCTAGGGAATAGTCTGCAAGTTGCACGACGACATCTGGCGCCACGTGGGGAAGTTGGGTGCGCACTGCCACCCGCTTCTGCGATCATTATTTCCAACTCTATCCAGGTGACTTGGATGACTTGACGGGTGATTTGCAGCGGAATATTTTTTTTTTTTTTTTAAACAAGTATTTATCATATAAATACTCAACCCGTAAATACATAAAGCGAATAAACATATCGCTCCACTTGTCCAACAAATGGTGATTTTGTCATTTTTCCTTTAATACATGACTCACATGTAGGCAACTTATCCTCTCCCCTAAGGTCGAGTTTTTGTCCCAATTTGTGAATCCTTTTTTCAGAAATATGACCCAATCTAGCATGCCAAAGAGAAAATGAACTATGATTATCTAATTTTCTTTTATTTTGTTGAATTATTAGGATGGGACTTTGTGGTGTAACAGTATAAACCATTTGTCAAATATCTGGAATATATAAAAGTTGTATTTTTGAAAATAGAACAGCTTCCATTTTCAATCTTAAACTTAAAACCTTCTCTATCCAATACTAGAATGGAGATAATGTTTCTTATAATATCCGGAACATAAACACAATTGTTTAAACAAATATTTACACCATTATTTAAAGCTAGATAAACAGTCCCTTTAGCTATGGCAGCAATTCTTGCTCTATTACCCATCCTTAGAACTGTTTCTTTATTGTCCAGCTTTTCACTTCTTGCCATTATCTGCAAATCATTGCAAGTATGTGATCCACAACCGGTATCTAATACCCAAGAAGAATCGTTAACTGATAAGTTAACTTCAACAAAATAAATACCTGACCTTTTCAGGCTTGCAAGATACTCCTTGCAATTTCTCTTCCAATGCCCAGTTTTACCACAATGATAACATTCTTGATTAGCCTGAAAATTTACCTTTTCTTTGTTGTTCTTTGCCTTTTTGTTAGACTTATAGGGTACCTTTCTCTTCCCCTTCATTTTCTTAGACTTTAATGTCTTTGATCCAGAAGTGGATCCAACAAGAAGCATTGGCTTATCCTTTTTAATTGTGGATTCAGCTGTCTTTAACATGTTCACCAATTCAGGAAGAGAAGTTTCCATATTGTGCATGTTAAAGTTAACAACAAAAGTATCAAATGATGGAGGCAGAGATTGCAGTAAAAGATCCACATAGAGTTCGTTATCCATAACAACTCCAAGGGATGTTATCCTTTCAATAAGAGCTATCATCTTCAGCCCATGGTCTTGGACTGAAGAGCCCTCAGTCATACGACTCCTGAAAAACTCTTTAGATATCTGATATCTAATTTGCCTTGTCCGTTCGCCATACAACTCTTGTAGGTGATTTAGGATATCAATTGCATTATCAAATAATTCATTTTGTCTCTGCAGCTCATTTGACATAGATGCTAACATGTAGCATCGAGCCTAGAGATTGTCATCAGTATGACGTAGATATTCTCCATACTCAACCGATGTCTTATCCTCGGGTGGAGGAGGAGGAGCTTTGTCAAGCACATAGCCCCTTTTTTCAGACTGTAGAACAATTTTCAGGTTTCTCAGCCAATCAATGAAATTATGTCCAGTTAATTTGTTCTGCTCAAGAATACTTGCGATTGGATTTTTAGCCATTTTAGTAGACTGATCTACAAAAATAAATGATGCAGAAATTAAGTAGACTATGGAATATATATTATTTAATATTAGGTCTTTAATACTAAATGTCTCCCACTATTTTAATTAAGCCCCATATTAATTATGATAATCCCATTTACATAGTGGGCTTGAAGTCCAATAAAATATTACATATCCCAATTTTATGAGTACTCATGAAATATTTATATTGGTAGTCAACATTTTTGACAATTGTATCACTATACAACCTTCAAGTTTATTTTGCCTCACTTTTCTTATATACCCCAATTTTATGACCGTATATAGTACTAAGTGTCAAATTAAACCCATCAAACATTCATGATAATGGCCCATCATAAGTGTTCCACAACTCGTGGCCAATACAAAGACGAATCCATCTCACGAGCATCTCAATGCTTAGTAGAGATCACAGCTTTCAGTCAAAGCCACCCCACGACTCATGGTCAGTGACTAAGCATCGTAGCGTCGTCATGTCATCTACTTTTGATGAAAAGCGTGGATTAATTGGTCCAACATATTTTATCCATTTTCAATTTGATATAGAATTAATAAAATTAATTCCTTTAGAGTTTTTACAATCTCATCATTTGTTAGTTGTGTTTATTTAATGCAACATTCATCACATGAAATGCTAGAAAAATAAACCATACATGCATCATATGCAGAAAGCGATGAGATGATCACGACCATGCCTATACGACATATTCGAGCCAAAATGGGTCTATGCCTACTTACGGGATATAATAAATAGAACTACTTCTATTACATTTTATTTTATCAACCCGTACAAGCACAGACCTTCAAAATTTACAACTTGTAAAATTACCCACACAAGCGTGGGCCTTTTGCATCGAACGACCTTCAACCTGATCTAATCTACTCTCTATGCAATAATTTAAAATTATACAAATTATTGAATAAGAGACTCGCAAATCTCGATAAATTACAAGCATCAATCATATTAAATAAAAGGCTCATGATCATCCCTAAATAAACCATCATCACATGAATTCAACCATATAAATTCACCAATTTAATATGTTGATATAGTAATGAATCATATAAATTTACCAACTTTTGTGTGTTGATTTAATTTTGGGATTATATTAAACTTAACTATTCATAATAGTTAAGATAAAATAATAAAAAATATATATTAATCAACAATTGATTATAATTAATTAATCATGAAACTAATTTCAATATATACACAACAACTTGTATATATATTAATCAACAATTGACTATAATTAATTAATCCTAAATTTAAAATCAAATACAACTTTTGTATTACACACAAAATTATATAATTTAACAATTAAATATGTTTATCTTATAAACATTTAATCATTTTGCTTATCTCATAAACAAAAACAAATCAAAACCTGTTTTTAAAGATGATAACCGTGGCTCTGATACCACTGTTGGGTTCGTCTGTACCATACGGGTGATTTGCAGCGGAATAATTTTTTTTTTTTAAAAAAACAAGTATTTATCATATAAATACTCAACCCATAAATACATAAAGCGAATAAACATATCGTCATCATTTAAAAACATGTATAAATACAAATCTTGATTTGAAGATAGTTTCGAAGTTACCTTAACTTGAACTCCTTTAACTTTTGACGATGATAGAGGAAATCAATCCCGGTTTAGTAACGATCAATTCTTCTTGTTACTCACTTTAGGAATCCAATCGTCTTCCCTCTAATAGTATCCACCTTTTTGAATCCGACTCCGAAAGATAATTTCTTCGCTAGTAGAAATTACTCGGTTTTTCAATAAGTATAGGAATATTTGTTTATGACGAGTTTTACAAGAACTTTTCTTATTTTTAAAGAGATTATAATTTTTCTTATCTTTCTCAAATTTTTCAAGACTTAAATTTTTCTTACAAACTTAGCAATTATGAACATCAAGTATGTCCATATTTATACTAAAATTTTAGGTATAAAATATTGATGTCTTGAATAACTTTCACAAGAAATATAAAGAAATTCAACTTAAAATATTTATGTCTTGAATAACTTTCACAAGAAATGTTAAAAAGTCTTGTATCACTTTTACAAGTTAATACAAGAATAGTTAATGTGATGTGAGATCCCATCCCCATCCATTATTTTATTATTATTATTATTATTATTTAATCTTTAATCTTAATTAAAAATTAATAATAATAATAAACAAATAATTTTAAACTCTTTCAAAATTATTTGTAAATATATTTTCTCCCATATATAAAATCTCCTCATTTAATAATCATATTATTATTTGAATTTGAATTTTAAAATCCAACTATTAATTTAGTAAATCCATTAATTACTTAATTAATATCCAAAATAAAATTAATCAATCCAATTGATTAATTTAGTATATTCCTTTAATTGACATCTAATCAAAATTAGATTTGTCAATTAATTCTAACTCTTTAGAAATACTAATTTTATTTTGCCTTCATTCAAAATTTGGTGTGACCTTTTAGGTTCACTATTAATACTAGTAGTGGGTTTACAACTCTTTTGTAATTTGAATTAATCTAATTAATTCTTAATCATGAAATTAACTCCTTAATTTGAAGAACCCACATATCATGGGAACATCTAGCAAGTAGCATGATTATCTAGTATTAAGTGAAATATCGAGTAAACCTTTTCGATTACAGTTACATACATGTAAAATCCTTTCGACAACTAATTTCTCGATTAAATCTTGGGTATGGTTTTTAGTCGAAACCCATTTGATTTAATAACTATGATTCAATTTCAAGTTTAGTAATTCATGTATGAATCTCTATTCATCCCGTCTTGGCCAAGGTCTTTGAATCACAAACTATGAAAAACATAGGGTATTCATTTATCTTTATAAGTGTCGAATTCTTTGTTGGCCACAGATAAACCTCCATACATATTAATACAGTACCCAAAATATCCCTTTTGTGATTGTCCAGCAATCAAAGGATAAATCAAAGTAAAGCACAATATGCATAAGATTACTATCGTGCCTCAAGTCAGAGGATCAATCATGTACTATTGCAACATGAAAATTCTTATTCGACAGTAAAAAGTTCCATTTAAGAATTTTCATACGGTCATGCTCAGTGAACTTGTTCCCTAACAAGCACCCACATATATGTATTTGCATCCAATGCTAATGTTGATGGAATGCAACATTCTTGTCCAACAAGCATACATCATATGTGCAAGTCTTATCAGGTTATTCGACATCCCATCTCGAAATACCCATCGACTTGGAACTTTATTTAAGATCAACGCTTTCAAGACATCTTCCATGATTACCATCCAATGCGTAACCATGACTTATAATTTTTAATGATCTAGAGACTTTATCATATGTCCAAATATATGTAAATACATAAGATAAAGTAATGCCTTTTATTTAATATAAATTCCAATACATTGTATTTACAAGTAGAATGTATCCAATCTGATTGGAACGCTGGGTATTCTACTCTAACAGGTGAGGGGTTAGTCCGACCTTCCACACCAGCAAGGACTGCCTCATGCACATGGGTGAGTGCCCTCTCATCCTCCTTAACGACCTCCTTAACAATCTCCCACTTGCCCTAGTTCCAATCAACCATGTATTTCAGACCCATCTTCTCAAGATGTCTTTCAAATACTTTCTGTGATAAAGGCTTAGTTAAAAAATCTGCTATATTTTCTGCTGAGTCGACTCTATCCATTATGACGTCACCTCTACCAGTGATTTCTCTAATCAAATGGTATCGTCTCAAGATGTGTTTGGATCTTTGATGAGATCTTGGCTCTTTCGCTTGCGCAATAGCCCCATTGTTATCACAATAAATCATTATTGGATCAACAACAGACGATACTACACTCAACCCTTGAATGAAGTTCCGTATCCAAATAGTTTCTTTTGCAGCATCTGATGCAACAATGTATTCAGCCTCAGTTGTAGAGTCAGCAGTTGTTTCTTGTTTGGAACTTTTCCAACTTACTGCTGCTCCATTTAAGGTAAATATGTATCCTGACATGGATTTAGAGTCGTCTTTATCGGACTGAAAACTAGAATCGGTGAATCCTTCTAGTTTTAATTCTCCATTGCTGTATATCATAAAGATATCCTTAGTCCTTCTCAAGTACTTAAGAATCATCTTAACGGCTTTCCAGTGTTCTTCACCTGGATTATACTGATATCTGCTTGTTACACTAAGTGCATGAGCTACATCATGTCTTGTACATAACATGGCATACATAATGCTACCAATAGTTGATGCATAAGGTATATGACTCATCCGTTCTCTTTCTTCAGGTGTCTTTGGAGACATCGTCTTAGAAAGTGAAACCCCATGACTCATTGGAATATATCCTCGTTTGGATTCTTCCATGCTAAATCATTTTAGCACCTTATTTATGTACATAGACTAGGATAGTCCGATCATCTTTTTAAATCTATCTCTAGAGATTTTTATCCCTAGGATAAAAGATGCTTCTCCCAAGTCTTTCATGGAAAACTGTTTTGACATCCATATCCGTGTTGACTGCAACATTCCTACATCATTCCCAATGAGTAGAATGTCATTAACATAGAGTACAACAAATGCAACTGCATTCCCACTAACCTTTCTATAAACACATGGTTCATCCGAATTCTTATGAAAATCAAATGTTTTGATCGTTTCATCAAACCGGATGTTTCTACTCCTCAAAGCTTGTTTAAATCCATAAATGGACCTTTGAAGCTTACAAACCATTTGTTCACACCCACTGGATATGAAACCCTGTGGCTGTTTCATATAAATGTCTTCCTTAATGTTTCCATTACGAAAAGCAGTTTTCACATCCATTTGCCATATCTCGTAGTCATAATACACAACTATGGCTAATAATATCTGAATGGATTTAAGCATTGCTACTGGTGAAAAAGTTTCCTCATAATCTACACCTTGTTTTTGAGTATAACCTTTTGCAACCAAACGTGCTTTAAAAGTATTCACTTCTCCATCTACACCACGTTTCCGTTTGTAAACCCATTTACAACCTATAGGTACAATACCCTGTGGTGGATCAACCAAGGTCCATACCTTGTTTGAGTACATGGAGTCCATTTCGGATTGCATAGCTTCTTGCAATTTATTTGAGTCAATGTCTGACATTGCCTCTTTATAGTTTATTGGATCATTATCCAAAAAGAGTCCCTCTTCATTGTTCTTTAACAATAGGTACAGCCTTTCAGGTGCCTTAGAAACCCTCATGGATCTCCGAAGAGGTTGTGTTTCAGATGTTCCAGTCTCTACTGGTATATTATCTGTGACAACTTGTGGAATAATTTGTGGTTCTTCATTAAGTTCTATAATCTCGTCATTCTTATTAGAAAGAAATTCTTCTTCTAAGAAAACAGCATTCCTCGAAACAAACACCTTTATTTTCAGAAGGATCATAGAAATAGTATCCTATAAACTCTCTTGGATACCCCACAAATTTACATAAAATGGATCTCATATCCAACTTATCTCCCACTTGCTGTTTCACGTAAGCAGCACAACCCCATACTTTCATATACTTGTATGAAGGTGTTTTTCCACACCACATCTCATAAGGTGTGTTAGGCACAGTTTTACTTAGCACTCTATCCAAAATATGTGCTGCTGTTTCTAAGGCATAGCCCCAGAATGAAAGAGGTAGATTAGTGGAACTCATCGTTGATCGAACCATGTCCAACAATGTTCGATTTCTCCTTTCTGAAACTCCATTTTGTTGTGGAGTTCAAGGAGGTGTCCACTGAGAAAGAATCCCATTCTCCTTTAGATAATCAAGAAACTCATTAGTCAAATATTCACCTCCTCGATCTGATTGAAGTGTTTTAATATAATGACCAGTTTGTTTCTCCACTTCACATCTAAATTCTTTGAACTTTTCAATAACTTCAGATTTATACCTCAATAGGTATACATAACCATACCTAGAATAATCATCAGTAAAAGTTATGAAATAGTGATAGTTCCCTCTGGCACTAACATTTAGTGGTCTACAAACATCTGTATGAATCAAATCAAAGTAAAGCACAATATGCATAAGATTACTATCGTGCCTCAAGTCAGAGGATCAATCATGTACTATTGCAACATGAAAATTCTTATTCGACAATAAAAAGTTCCATTTAAGAATTTTCATACGGTCATGCTCAGTGAACTTGTTCCCTAACAAACATCCACATATATGTATTTGCGTCCAATGCTAATGTTGATGGAATGCAACATTCTTGTCCAACAAGCATACATCATATGTGCAAGTCTTATCAAGTTATTCGATATCCCATCTCGAAATACCCATCGACTTGGAACTTTATTTAAGATCAAAGTTTTCAAGACATCTTCCATGATTACCATCAAATGCGTAACCATGCCTTATAATTTTTAATGATCTAGGGACTTTATCATATGTCCAAATATATGTAAATACATAAGATAAAGTAATGCCTTTTATTTAATATAAATTCCAATAAATTGTATTTACAAGTAGAATGTATCCGATCTGATTGGAACGCTGGGTATTCTACTCTAACAGGTGAGGGGTTAGTCCGACCTTCCACACCAGCAAGGACTGCCTCCTGCACATGGGTGAGTGCCCGCTCATCCTCCTTAACGACCTCCAACACTCGGGAAGGTCCTAAATGCTGGCGGGGCACGTTTTCCAACTTGCCCTCTTGGATCAACTCCTCTGGGGCTTGTATCCGCGTCCCTTGGGGACGAGGGACCTCATGGTGATTCCCTACTAATGAGCCACCCCGAAGGTGAGACCGACCACAATGGTCACTTTTCCAACCATGTTTCATTGCAACCCTTCTCCACGTTAGGTCCTTCCTTCTCAGCCATTGATGTTAGCAAATTTGTATGGATTGTAGAAGAAAAAACGCAGTACCGCTAATCCGTATTAGAACTGAGTTTCTCCACAGACGACGCCAATTTGATAAAGATATATCAAATAACTACGATTTTGGGTAGCTAATTCTCTTTGAATCTTCGAATCATGATTGACCTTCTTGCCTGAGTACCTGAAAAAGCACTGGGAGGATTTTAGACATAGAGCTTCCGACTATCAATTCAATCCCTCATATATGATAAGTATCTGATAGTTATAAAACAATACGTAAACTCGTAATGATCATACACCGAGATTAATTGCATTGTTTTCAAGAGTTCTATTTCCGTAAGGAAACCCGACACAAACATAACTTCTTCTAATAGATCGCTTTCCATATATCTCGAATCTTAATAATCATGCCTTCGTTAGGTGTCATGCATTCAAAGCCTCTGCCAACTCCTTAAGTCGAGCCCAGACAACCCTTTTTAGCTATGATAGCTCGTCGAAGTTCAATTGATGATCAATTCTTCAGGTCATCCAAGTCAAAGGTCTATAACTCGACCTACCATCCAGTGGATACTACCTCGACCTATTCGAGCTACACATTTAGGTTCAAGCTCTTCTATGCTCTATTAACTTGAGAAATGAATCAATGATGCGGATCACCAACGTTCGGAAGGAAAAAAAAAATGATATGCTATACATTTCAATCAATTAGCATTATTGCCACTTGTTGTAAGCTTTTTATATATATTTGCCCAAAAAATATCTGTCAGTCTGGCTTTCTGATCTGTATGTCCCCATTTAATATTCAATCTGGTTGCGTAATTTAGTTAAAGAATGTTTTTTCATTAGTCATTAAATTAAAAATCAAAGTTAAGAAAGAGTTGTTCATTATCGGTGGGTCTCGCAATTACAGTTCATTCCCTGTCATCAATCCGCGTTTGGTTTATTTCGGTGTCGATATTTTACAAGTTTTCCTATTCAAATTTCCTTCCTTCTTTATTACTCCAATTTTGTGTGGATTTGTTTGGTTTTCCAGTCGCCATCAGATCTGCATATGGGCATTCTTTGTTTCTGAAGGAATAAATAAAATAAACGAAGAAGAAAAAAAAAAAAAACATAGTACACGCAATAAGAATATAACCTTCTTCTTTTGTTATAATCCCATGTTTTTATTTTCTCCTGGAATCTTATCTTTACATTTTCTTTTTGCTTTCTAGCTGTTCTTTTGTTTCTTTCTCTCTCTCAGTAGCTTTCTGGGTTTTTGAGATCTTGTGTTATTGGTGTACATTTTGTATGTGCTTGCAGTCTTTTGCACAGAGTTTTAAACTTGGGGTTTCTGTAGAAATCCCAAGATTGTTTTCTTTACTGGCTTTTACTTTAGCTAGGGATTACTGTTTTTTTTGTTTTGTTTTTCTTGGCATAAATCACTTTTCAAGGGAAGATTGAAAAGTGAATTAGTCATGGGAATTTCGTAGGCTTATGGTATACAAAGCTAGCCTATTCCATTTTGTGGAGTGGTTATTGATGATGGAAAATGGTGAGATGTGGATGTAGTTTTGGGTTTGTTGAAATGAAACAGTGTAATTTTTAGTATAAGTTGGGAGTTCTTGGAAGGTGAAAGCTCTGTGGGACTTGGAAATGGGATCGAATGAAGAAAGGCGTAATCGTCATCATCACGATCTGGTGCCATTGGCTACACTAATCAGTAGAGAGCTGAAGAATGAGAAAAAGGAGAAGCCAATAATTAGATATGGCTCTGCCATTCAATCTAGGAAAGGTGAAGATTATTTCTTGATCAAGACCGATTGCCATAGAATTCCTGAAGATCCATCGACTTCCTTTTCTGTTTTTGGAGTATGTCACCACTTCTTTCAACTTTCTGATATTTCAGCTGTTTTGTTTTCTCATTGTTGCTGCCTGGTTGTTTATGCTCATTTGCTTTTATTTCAGTGAGGGGAAAGAAAAAAAAAATAAAAAATCAATTTTATGCATATCTGGAATATGGAAACTGCTTTTTTCTATGGTTATTGAGTCCACGTTCTGTTAAATAGTTTAGAATATTGTTAGGTGGACTTTTTTCTTGTGTCTGCTTTTGGAGGAAGTCGTTTGCTGTTGCACAAATGAAAATTAGCTGAGAATCAGAAATTAGAAGCATTTCCTTGTAGAAGCAAAAAAGTTGATAGGTCAATATTTTAAAACTGGTTTAATATGTGCTTAAAAGTCAAATCCAGAGGAATTTGAAATTTGCGAGCATTCTTCTTTTGTTTCTAGATTCTGGTAATATCATGCAGTCATAAGCCTACTTTGTCATTTAAAACTACTTTCTTCACTTAATATACTCGCAATCACTTTTCTTTTGAAATGATTGCATAAAATCACGTTGGCACCATATAGACGATTTCTTGTTATGTCATTTTTTTTAAATAATGGCTAATTATTAAACGTACCCCATTTTGCAGATATTTGATGGGCACAATGGAAATGCCGCAGCAATTTTCTCAAGAGACCATCTCTTAAATTACGTTTTGGATGCCATTCCAAGTGGGCTTGAAAGGGAAGAATGGCTTCACGCATTACCTCGGGCTTTAGTTTCCGGATTTGTCAAAACAGACAAAGAGTTTCAAAGCAAAGGCACTGCCTCGTACTTTACTCCATCTACCATTAGATAATAACTCATGGCATACTTAGAATGCTGACATTTTTTTTTTCCCCATTTATCCTTTATAATGAGCAGGAAAAACTTCTGGAACAACTGCAACATTTGTGATAATTGACGGTTGGACGGTAACAGTTGCCTCTGTTGGTGATTCCCGTTGCATTTTAGATTCTGAGGGTGGAGCTGTCTCTATCTTGACCGTCGATCATAGGCTTGAAGAAAATGAGGAGGAGTTAGTTTCTTTCTTCACCTTTTTTTTTTTATTTTTTTATTTTCCTGGTTCCCATGGGAAAAAATTATCATTAATCACAAAGTTTACCCTGAGGTCTAGTCTGTCTAATTAAAAAAAAAAATCTACCCAGTTATGTTTTAAAATTATGTATACCCTTTCCATTGGGTTCTATCTTAATTTACATATAAAAGTAGACACTCCAGAGCTGGGTTATTCATAAAGTAATCATAAAAGATAGATGGACCTTTTGTATTAGCTATCGGGGTAAAAATGAAATGTAGCTTTTGTGGTTAACCCAAATGTTTTTCTTTTGCCTTTAAAACTGCAGAAGAGAGCGCGTAACTGCAAGTGGAGGTGAAGTTGGAAGGCTTAACATTTTTGGAGGGACTGGGGTGAGTTCCCTTAAACTAATTACATAATTACTCATATGTTTTGGGATATGTGTATGTTTGAAAGATTTTTTGCTCCTTTGGTACTTGATCCATATTCTCATATGATCTTTAAACTGCCAATGCATAGGAAAACCTTGGAGTTTGCTTCAAAAGTATCTTTTGTGTTCATAATGTGATGTAACTTTTGGACTAATTTGGTAGGTGGGTCCTCTACGTTGTTGGCCAGGGGGTTTATGTCTCTCCAGGTCAATTGGGGACATGGATGTGGGCGAATTTATTGTTCCGATACCTTATGTCAAGCAAGTGAAGGTATGGATATTAAATTTTAATTTTTTTTTTTATTAGAAATAGTTCAAGAATCACCCTGAAGATTTGTAATATCTACAAAATAAGTCCATAGAAATTTCAAGTATTAAGCGAAAGAAAACTCTTGACAAATGATTTTTTTTTCTCTCATGTTTTCCCCTTTCCATAAAGAAAAAAATAAAAAAATAAATAAAACCTCCCTTCCATTGATCAAAATATATTAAAATTGGCCATGCAAAACCAAACCTGAAGCGTTATTTTGTTGTATATCTAACTTTTTCTGGGTCTTTTTGTACTTAATTCAAACCCACAGGGATAGTCTATGTAATTATGCATTTTTATGATAAGTTCATTTTACATAGCTCTCAATGAGAAATCATATAGTTTGTCAGCTTTTGCTTTACGTGAAGCCAGTTCTGTTTGAATCACTGACTTGTATTTCATCAACAATTCACGATGAAGCTATCGAGTAAAGGTGGACGGCTCATAATAGCCTCGGATGGCATATGGGACGCGCTTTCATCAGAAGTTGCTGCTAAATCGTGTCGTGGTTTGCCTGCCGAACTTGCTGCTCGGCTGGTAGTCAAGGTACTTAATTTTATGATGATATATTTACCGAAAAGCCTATGAGAAGTTCTAAAAATTACAATGAATATGCATGAGGTGTTTGGTCAAGTAATAATTTTATTGGTTTGCTTGAATATTTGTCCGAAAGTACAAAGTGTTCTGACTTCCGATGATAGCGTGCTTGGATATAAAAATATCCACTCAAAATGGATTTTTTTTTGGTTAACCATGATTAAATTAAACAATGTGGTATTGATAATTGTTGGTGGGATTTTGATTGTATTAAAATAATATTTAAAATAAAATAATTAAAGTAGAAGAGAGATGATGTGAAGTGATGATTAGTTAAAATTATGCGAGTTGATGAATAGTAAATTAAAGTTGATGTGGTATGTAAGAATGATTGGTTGATATAATTTAATTATATTGATAATATTGAGGATAGTTGAGTTGAATTAAATTTGAGTTAAATTTTGAGTTGGATTGAATATTGATGGGAAATTTTTATCAACTCACACCCTTATTTTCTCAAATCAGAAAAATGTAGGACTAAATCAAACATCTTGCGGATTTTAGTAATGCCTTTTGAAATTTTTTGGGTGTTTTGCTAATCAAAGAAAACCTCAGTCTTCAATGACAGTGTTTAAGATATACCTTTTTAAACCAATCAGTTGAGAACATTCCATGCTCGTCTTTCTGTTTTCAGAAATATAATTTGATTCCATAAAATATATACGTCCAACTATTTTTCTTTTCTTTATTTTGTACATGTGTACACCAGCCGATGAGTTG
>BKCP01006737.1:2163194-2240379 GCA_008636005.1 Striga asiatica | reverse complement strand
TGCATCAACCATTGTATAGGAGGCATTAAGGACACGCGGGCTAAAGGACGACACGACTTGCATAGTTGTTGATATAAGACCTCCAGATAACACAATTATTCAGCCTTCTACACCACCCAAGAAATTTCACAAGCTCAGAGCTTTGCTCTTTAGGAAAAAATCTGCTAATAAATTGTCAAGGAGGCTATCGACTATGGGTATAATAGAGGAATTATTCGAAGAAGGATCAGCAATGCTTGCAGAAAGGTCGGTACTATTGTGGCAATTTTATATCTTATTTAGAGAAAACAATTTGAAAATGCTCCCATACAACTTCATACATATATGGCTATGTTTGGTAAAACTAGCTAATAAACTAACTGATAGATAGTTTATAAGTGATTTTCGAGCTTATAGCTCATAGCTTGTGACTTATAGCTGAAAAAACTAGCTTATATGATAAAAGTGTTTGGTAAAATTAGCTAATAAGCTAGTTGAAATAAAATTTTAAACTAGCTTATTTGAAAATCTATCTTAAGAAGCTTATGAGATATGCTCGAACATTTTAAATAAGTTCGTCCTACCAAACGGAGCTTATTTGAATACAGGAAGCCTGTAAGATAACCAAATAAGCTATAAGCTAGCTTATTTGGCTACCAAACAATAACCATAAACGGATCCCTGTGATCATCATTCTTTTTTTTTTTGTGTTTTTTTTCTCTTATATGTTTATATTTTATAAGTAGAATAGTACGACAGTCAAATCTTATAAATATCAATTATATTGGCAGACTAGGAAATAATGAAGAAACTGGTGCTCGGGCGTCAGGTATTTTCGTGTGTGCCGTTTGCCAGGTGGACCTTGCACCAAATGAAGGGATTTCGGTTCATGCAGGCTCCATATTCTCAACAACCTCAAAGCCATGGGAAGGACCTTTCCTTTGTGGTGAGTGTCGTAATAAGAAGGATGCCATGGAGGGGAAAAGGCCAAGTGGAGTTAAAGTGGCGCCCTCTTTCTCTTAATCCTGAAATTCTTTCGTGTTAGTTTTATTTTTCGAATTTATATATATAAATATATATAGGGAATGGATCAAATAGAAATGCATTCTCATCGTGGGATTCTAAGAACCCTGTTGAAGTAGCATTATGTTCAATGCGCATTTTAGAGTGGGTTCCTAGTTCCTACATCGAGAATGGTTCCTACCAGATCCAAACACTATATATATGTATATTCTTTTTTTTCTCCCAAATATTTTTCGTTAGGGGATTTTAACGTGCTAAGGAATTGGAATGTCAATATATTGTTTGCTATTAAATGTATTAAATGTACAATTATTGTGAGTAGAACAAATTGATTGCAATTCTTTTGTAAAGAACTCGAGTAGAAAGCTGAATCTAAGTTGTTGACTTGTTGCTATGTTATTCAATGTTATTATAAATATGATGAAATTGATTTTTGATTATTATTATTATTGTTATTATTTTTGTAATTTTTACTGCCTGTGTAAGATGCAGCGGGCAACGGTAATGATCAGGTGCCATTTCATTGTCATGAATTTCAATTTAAATGGCGTTTAAAGAAGGAACGCTTTGAATCTTTAAGATTCGGGATAGTATGATTTTAGTTTGTTTTATCTTAAGCTAGAATTGATCGGCGAAGATATGATGCGAAAGTTGACATGCAAGCAAATAGATCAACAAAAAGGTAGAAAGAGCACTTTCAGACTTTCAGTACCTTGATAATACATAGTAGAAGATGGGGGGAAGTTTAGGTCCCCTCCCAGCAAATACCAACAACTTACATAGTGAAAATTTGACTTGAGTTGTGAAGTTGGAATCATTCCATCATCACTCTAATTCCTAAGTGTAACAACCCTTCAACCCAGAGTGATTTTAGGCCCATAAGCCTTTGTGAAGTTGCTTATAAAATAATAGCCAAAATTCTATCTTCTAGAATGCAACCCTACTGCATCTGTGTGTGAGTGAGAATCAGGCTGCTTATATCTCAGGGAGACAACTATTAGACAATGTCATAATGGCTCATGAGGTTGTTCATTTCTTAAATAGACATAGGTCTAGAACCCAAGGTTATTTAGCTCTTAAACTTGATATGATGAAAGCCTATGACAGGCTTGAGTGGCAATGCTTGAGGGAAGTCTTATTTCAGTTTGGTTTCCACAGAACCTTTGTGAACCTTTGTGAAATGGATTATGATGTGTGTCTCCTCTTCTTCATTTTCTCTCAATATCAATGAGAATATTTGTGGCTACTTTAATGCTTCTAGAGGTATTAGACAAGGGGACCCACTGTCCCTTTATCTTTTTATCTTGGCATCTGAATTGTTTTCTCAGCTTATTAAAAAGGAAATTGCGGGTGGGGCTTTGAAAGGGATCAAAATTGCTAGGCATGGTCTACAATTGTCTCATTTATTGTTTGCTGATGACGCATTATTATTCTGTGGTGCTGATGTGAACTCTATTGCAGCCATTCTGAGAATATTGGATCAGTATCAGGCCTTCACTGGTCAAAAAGTTAACATTCTTAAATCTTCCATATTCTTCAGTAGGAATGTCTCTACCAGACTACAGAGTGATATATGTCTGCTCCTTCAAGGAATTTAAGTTCATAAATCTTCCAAATACCTTGGACTCCCAATGGGTATTAGTAGATAAAAAATACAGACTTTTGCCTATGTCATTGAAGCTGTCAGGAAAAGGATATCAAACTGAAATAATAACTTTCTTTCATCTGCAGGCAAGGAAGTTCTAATTAACTTTGTGTTATCTGCTCTTTCTGTGTTTTCAATGTCTTGCTTTGCACTGCCAAATCAGTTTGCCAGAAAATTGCTGCATTGTGTGCCAAATTTTGGTGGAAAAGAAGTGGTGAGAGTGCTTCTGGTATCCACTGGAAGAAATGGTCCATGGTCACACTGCCTAAAATCTTGGGAGGCCTTGGCTTTCATGATTTTCAATTGTTCAATGATGCTTTAATCTTAAAGCAGCTTTGGAGGATTGTGTCTCACCCCAACTTACTTATGAGCAAATTTCTTAAGGGCAAGTATTTTCCAAATTGCAGTTTATTGCAGGCTGTTGCTAATCAAAATGCATCATGGTTGTGGTCAACGTGGATGACAGTGAGAAACAAGTACAAACAATACATGCAGATTCAAATTGGTGATGGCCTTACAACACATATATGGAATGATCCCTGGGTTAGCCAAGTTCCATTTGGACATAACCAGCAAGCAGATAGCAGTTTTATTGAGGTCAATTGGGTTTGGGAGCTAATGGACAATGGAGGCAGAAACTGGAATGAGCCTTTAGTCAGACAGCTGTTTAATGATGCTGACAGTGCCAAAATTCTCAGAATCAAGAACCTTGATCCACACAAGAAAGATAGGTGGATATGGAACAATGAAGACAAAGATGAATACACAGTTGCCAAAGCCTATTCCAAAATGGTTAAAGAAAAGTTCAAGAAGATAGATATTGCAGAGAGCAGCCACTCAGCACAAAACTAGAGGAAAACCAGAAACAGAACATGGAAACTCAAAGTAAAGAAGAAACTCAAACATTTTCTTTGGAAATGCTTCTCTGATGCATTACCTGTCAAAGCTTTACTGAGGAAAAGAGGACTCCTGGTAGATGGTATTTGTCAGTCCTGTAGAGAGCACATTGAGACAACTGAGCGTCTGTTCTTTAAATGCAAAAAAGCCATTGAAGTGTGGAAAGCTGCACCTATTCACTGGGACTTAGCTATTAACTGTTCAACAAAATTTAGAACATGGTGGCATGATGTATGTTCTGTCAACAAACTGGAAGTCTCATAAGCTAGAATAGAGCTCACCACATACATCTTGTGGTGGCGCTGGAAGGCCAGAAACCTTTGGCTATTCAAAAAGGAATGGCTGCCAGCTCTGTCCATTGTGAAAATAGCAATGAGTGACTGGCAGGAGTTCTCCAAGAGGAACTGCAAATAGGTTGTGGAAGAGAAGGAGTGTATCTAGGTTCTCCAAGGTTCAGTGGGTACTTCTTTCTGTTAGTTCCATATGCCTATTAGCTTTTTCTACTTATTTGGGTTGTCTGTGTTATTGTTGATACACTATATCATTTTCTGATTATGCACATAGTCGAAGTATGGTCCTAAGGAATACAGATTGTGTTCTGGCCTCAGAATGCATAGTAGATGTAGTAGTGTAGTAGTTTTTGGTCTTTTGTTATTTTCTAGAGCATCAATGTATGATGCCTCTCTTGTATTAGGGCCAGTTGGTCTCGGGCTGTATTCTTGTACATTCAGTGATATATAATCATCTATCGTTTCGGAAAAAAAAAAAAATAAAAAAAAAAAAAAAAAAAAAATTGACATGAGTCATATCATCAAGTATGACACTTAATACACAAGTGTCAAAGGGAGAGGAAATTACAAATGCATTTGGAAGTGTGGTTTATGTTTTTGAGGGAGTTGATGTCAACTTTTGATGGGACGGTTGGCTTCCTTCATTCTCATGACTAGCTCGACAACATTAATCTATTATGATCGTGCGTAGGTTGACAATAAGGCTGCAAATGAACTGAGTTGATTCGAGCATTGACCTAATCGAACAGGGCTTGAATTTTTATGCACTGCTCGAGTTCGAGCTCGGGCTTGTCGAGCCACGATTAATGGGGCTTGACTTGACTCGCCTGAGGAACAAGATTGCTCGAGCTCGGCTCGAGACAGATCGAATTCTCAAGGCTAGAAAGTTGCTCGAGTTCTGCTCGAAAAATTTCTCGAAATTAAGGTTTAAATTTTCAAAATTGAATGCATATTACCGCGAAGTGCATTATGAAAAAAATTGTTACAACATTAATCTTCTAAACAAATCTTCAACATAAATTGAGTACAACCAACAATGTCCCAAAGTTCATAATATCACAAAATTCACAATCATGATAAACACAAAAGTTCAACATGTCTACCCAAATAAGAATGCATCATGTCATCTTCAATCCAAATTATCCCTACAAGTTACACACATCAAAAACTTAGAAGTTGGAACTTCCAGAATAACAAACACCAAAATTCCAAACAATAAACAGTAAACTTCCAGAATGTANAACCTTCAAAGAATCGGCAACAAGATTTGTTGGGCAGACTTCACTTTCTATAAACAAAAAAAAAAAAAAACAAAATTCAGAATAAAAGAATGTTTAATCACTATTGACATGGAATTATGTTCTTACAATTTTAGTGTGTTTACCTTTCTTGATGCCATGTAGCTTACGATACCAACCACCAGCGAACATCAACATCTCAACAGTTGCCGATGCCAAGGAGGAATGATATGCATTAATCACTCTAGTTCCGACACTGAATGTAGCATCTAAAGCAACCATGCTGATAGGGATGGCTAAAATAATCAGCAGCCATATTTGGCAATATCTTATACTTTGTTTTGTCTTTCCACCACTTGAGCGCATCTAGATTCACAATATCCACACTCGAGTTGTAACACCCTGCTTATCAGAGTAAATTTTTCGCATCTTTTACTTCGAAAATACTTATAATTCTTTCGAAATCTTTTGCGATTAACTCGGGATGTTACTCAAACTTATCTTTTCTGAAAATTCGTTTACCTTTAAACTTTGTCTAATACTTCTTTAGACATAAAGAAAACAAATTTATTTAAACTTACATTTAACTGTACCATATTCATACTTCTGAAATGGTAAGAACTTGAAATCTGAAATTTATTAAAATGTAAGTTCAAGCCTTAATATGCATAGCGGAAGTACTTAAAAACGTGATTAATTATACAGACTGTTATAAATGTCCATATAAAAGCTTGTCATAGTCTGAGTCCACAATCCACAACAACACTGCTCCACTCACACCTTCTCCTCGACCTGTTACATGAAAATAAACTTATGGGGATGAGTACTGAATAATGATAATCATAATCGGTAATCGATATCTGATCGGTAACCGATATCTGACCGGTAACCGATATCTGATCGGTAACTATAACCGGTACTCTGTAACTGAATCTGTAAACTGGCCGATATCTTATCGGATACGTGTGCACACTCTGATGGATATTTCTCAAGGCAACTCAAACGGCCTCCATCAGAACTTAGGATATACTCTGAGGCAACTGATAGCCTCCTCATCCCAAGCGTATAAACTGGATGATATCAATATCGTACTCAATGTATTACCCACTCTGGGTCCCCACCTTTCCTCTTTAAAAACTTTTGAAAAATGGTAAGTGCTGTGCTGGATAACTGTATCTGCGAGTTACATAAAAATATAAATAAATATACTAAGTACTATGCTCGTATACTCAATAAGATGTTGGGATTCTTAACTCTAACGGATAACTTATCCAAATCTTATAAAAATTCAATAAGCATGCTATTGCTCAAATGAATATTAAAACTTCACTTTTCTTTAAACTTTTACTCAAGGTCAATTTCTTAACCCTATATAAATCATGTCTTCAAAAACATAGATATTGGCTTATACTCGCATGTCACTTAAATAACTCGAGTGTGAAAAATAACTAAATTTAACATTATACTTGATAAAGTACATAAACTCAAAACATGCTTAACTTTTTTCAACATCATCAACATGATTTATAAAATAATAAACTCATCGTAAACTTACTTGATACTAAAATCTCAACTTAATATTCATTAAATTCAACTTTTAATCATAACATTAAATTATGATCTTAATATGCGAGACTTAAAAACAATCTTTATAAAATTGTATGCTCAACATATTAAACTAAAACTTTGATAAATTACTCATCACTTATATGAGAATGTTTCATAATAATCTCACATTAAAAACTTGAACATATAATGAATATTCTTGCATATATCATCATCTTTACATTTATGCCATGTAACTATCTTAACTCATTCATTTCTCATCTTTAAATCATGAAATTTAACAGTCATATTCTTAACTCATAATTAGACATGTCATGAAAATTTCATAATTTTATCATGCATATCCATCAAGTTATTAGAATTCAAAGTCACAACTAAAACAGTGAACATAAAATTCAGCTTGCATGTTCAACTTCAAAACTCTATAACTCAAGCTATACTATGCCAAATAACTTAATTCTTGTTCTCTTATACTCCTATTTTACACAAAAATTGCTCATGCTAATCATACTTTTTCAGCTTATTCTTATCTTTATCAACATCTCAATCAAATCAAGCACATATATCATATAATTGATCTTGAAACAACTTTAACTCTTTTTATTTATAGAATCAATTCTAACTCAACTTCTAAATCATGATATATATACTCATAACATCTAATCTCATTATCAAAGCATGAACTTTAGTATGAAACTTAAGATAAATAAATTACCTCCTTCTTGCTAGAATAGAAACTTGATTCTTCACTTCCAAATTCTTCATTTCACCAAAATTTCTACTACTTATTCTCTCTTATAAACTTATATAACTTTTGGTAAATCTCTTTGGTGTAAAAACTCTGAATTTTAGGCCTCTATTTATAGGCATAAATGCAAGACATAAGGATGAAGTGAAGAAATTAACGTAATAAACAAAATAAAACTTATAAACATAAATAATCATAAACTAGTTAATGACTAACTTATATACTTCTCAAATACATAGTTAATCCTAAAAAATGGCCTCTGGTTTAGATCACAATCGGATTCTCAATAATCAGACCTTACTGTTGGTCACACGACTCGTGTGGCTCCACACGACTTGTGTGAAAAAGCCGAAGCTAACTAACCTTTTCTTATCCTCCCACACGACTCGCGTGCCTTGTCACACGACTCGTGTGGCTCATTTCACACGACTCGTATGGCTTGTTCCTTGAAAAACTCTTAATTTCGAACCGATAACTGAATATTTTGGCCTTGAAATTACTTAAATCTTGGACATAAAACTGTTACTTTATTAATAACTGATAGGGATATTACAATCTACCCCCCTTAAAACTATTTCCGTCCTCGAAAATACTGAAACTGAGATACATACAAACTATGTATATATCAGAACTCGTAATCTGGAAAACGAGTGCTAATATCAACTTCTCACTCCCCAGTGGCATCTAACTTTATATGTGGCGATTCCATTTTATACTAACGAGGGAATATTTCAATTCCTCAGCCAATAAACCTTTTAGTTCAAAACTGCTATCGGCTGGTCCTCGTAAGTTAAATCTTACTGAAACTCATTGTGCAGAAGCACATACTCTGAATCGCACACATACTTACGTAACATTGTTATGAAAAACATTATGCACACTGGACAACTTTAGAGAAGAATTGATCTATTGAATACTTATCTGACTCGGGACCTGACTATGCGACACATTGCATGCCATTTACCCACTACCCGGGGACCTTCGGGTGCGGAACATTTGCATACATTGTACCTCAATGTTAATATCACTAACAAGTCACATCTCTATTCTATGTTAGCATCTTACTGTACTGAACTTGATTCTCTACCGAGAACCCTTTATACTCAATACCACTATCGATATTTTCTTACTTCATCTTCTCCGACTTAACTATTGTCAAGAATTTCGTTGAAATTGTTGTTCTGTTGTGGAATAACTTAACCATTTGACTGTTCATACCACAATTTTCCATCATTAAGGTAAACTTGATTTACCTCTAATAATTCAACTGTCATAATTAAGATCGGCAATATCTCAATTATTGCAGACATCTCACATCTGATCTCGGCTGCATTAAATGCATACTGGTTGTGTATTCTGATATTCGGTATAATTTAATGCTAAAATTTATATCCGAAAACTTATCTCATACACATCTTTCTTCTATAAACATACTTGAAAATCCTTCCATCTTCTTCAGCAATGGTCCGATTTCACCAATGGATTTAGCACTGCTAAAAATCCAAAAATTCTATTCTTTTCTCCCTCTTAATATCATAAAGAGAATTTATCAAGCTCGTGTAGAAAGGTTGAGAGTACTTATGCTCAATAATATCCCAAATGATATAAGATGGCTGATTGAAGCAAAAGTTCGTGTGTCTGGCGAGTATCCCAATGCATATAAATGTCAGACAGGTATGGGTAGAAGCACTTTTCCCAAGAAACGCAAAGCAAAAAGAATAGATGGCTGCTATAAATGCGCTCGCTGGAACTGTGATACTTGTTGTACTTCTTTAGGCTTTGTCTCAAATAATCGAGAAGATAAAATAACTTTTATCAAGAATGGCTTGAGTAAGGAATCTCTGGATCATACTATTCAGTAGATTCTCGAGACACATTCTAGTGAATACGTGCATCGAGAACTATTGTCTTTATGGCTTCTACTCAAACATGAAGAAAAACTCTATAGTCTGAAAAATATTGTTTCCAAAGATCATGTTTGTCAACACTGTTCTTGATAGTACTGATGTACTGTATATAAATCTTATCGCTGCTGACAGATAAGAGTCATTTAAGACTCAACTGCTTTCTTGTCGGAACTTTTCTTCTTTTAAAAGGCGAATCTATCTTCATAACCAGTTATCTCTCATAATAAATGGCTACTGCCGAATCTTCTCAAGGTATCAAACTTCTTCAACCAATCAGAACTTTATGTGTTCTTGGTGGTTTTAGATTTGTACCCTTCCCTCATAACATCTATGTTATAAGCCAACTGGTGAAAGAGTTGGGTAAACAAAAGATCAACATACTTTATGGAGGGACTAGTATCTATTTCTTCAATAATCTTTTAATGGCTGCTAAATGCTTTGATATCGAGGTGAGAAGTATCCTCCCTTTTTATCTCACTTCATCAAAGGTTGTCATAGATTCTGCTACTTTGATGATAACTCTCTCAATTTATGACTGTTTGATGGCGATGATATCTGGTTGCGATGCTTTCATCGTTCTTCCTGGTGGATATGGAAATTTAATGACTGCTTTTACCCTTGCTACTTGGGCAGAAGTGAAATTTCATACCAAACCTATTGGTCTGTTGAATTTCAATAACTTTTTCCAAAACTTGATTGGATTTCTAAATGAAGGAGTGTATCAAACTTTTATATCTCCTTTACAAAGAGAAATATTCAAGTCTGCTAACACATCCGCTGAACTTATCAAGAAGCTTCAAAACAGCATCTTAACAGTTCAAGATTCTGTGGAAACTCCAGGATTCAAACTCAAGCGAGCCTTTGATCCTTTAGATCTATCTTTGTGAAACTATAGCCATGATGGGTGGCAGAGTTATGGAGTCTTGTGCTCTTGAGACGCACCCTCCTTTTATGAAATATAACTTTGTATTCGTTGAGGATTCTCTTCTACTTGTATGTATCTCCATTTTCTGTTATTTCTGTTGCTTCTGTAATAGCTTCTTAGAGATAATGAAATCCTCAACAGTGTGCTTGAATCTATTTCTTGACTTTCAATGATACTAGAATTTCTATCTTTCCAGTATATTGATTTATCAAAAATCTTCTTCTTCTGATATATGCTTGATTTACATATCGATACTATTTGACTGAGAAAATTCTTAATTCAATAAAGTTTTATACTTTTAAAACTTTGCTCTGTTGTGGTTTTAAAACTCTGCTTCGCAGCATTCTGAATAACCACTAACCATTTGACTTGAACAGTATAGCCATTAATAAATAGCTACACTAGACTTAAGGAGTTTGTTAATGATTTGCCGAAAACACCTAGCTTGTGCTAGAGTTCCGGCTAATCTATCTCTTTCTTGCTTCTTCTCGCTAATTGCTTACTTCTGGCCTTAAACTCATCATTTATCTTTGGGAACAAATACTTGCTCCATTCATCATTCTACTTGACGAATAGATGAAAACTTATTAGTCTTTGCTTTATTAAACAGACTATCTTTAACTTTCACATTTCCAGATTACTCTTGCTTAACTTCTAAAATTCTTCCTAGAAGTTTAAATAATCATCTCGGTATCTGAAATGTGATACTTATTGATTGATATCTTTTAAGGTTCGATTTCAAGTCTCCAGGTAAACTCGGACTAATAACCCAGTTTCCATAATTTACCCAGCTAGGTGACTATTATATGTCGATACCTTAAACTCATACTCATTGGTTTCTGAAAAGTACTTTGTATAGCTGTACTATCAAGTACTAATACAGAATAACTGATAACTTGATCTCGAACTTTGCCAATTTTAGTTCATGATATCTAACTGATAAGATACCCAAACTTCTGACTCTAAAGATTGACTACTTTCTGAAACTTTTGTTTCTATGGTTAAGTTTCAAGCCTCCAGGATCTTATCCGGCTTATGGTTCTTATTTCAAACCTCCATGATATACCCGGACTTATGGCTATTATACACTGAAAAACCGTTACTTCTGATACTGGCTCAAATACATAGTCAACCTCTAGAATCAGATCTTAACTCAAAACTTAATCTGATGGCTTAACTTAGAATGTTCGAGTCTCTTTCTTGATCTAGTTATAAAGATTAACTTGATAAACTAGAATTCAAACTTGAATTCTGACTATAGTTCTGACTTATGATAGGAAGATATATATGATACTACTAAGATTCTTTAATACTAATCTGAACATCTAGACTGATTTCTAGAGTTCGGATATCTGAATTCTTATTGAGCATAGACTTAGTAAATTTGAATATATTTAAAAAAACTTGTATAAAAATTTTAACAGCACTTACCCGGTAGTCGGCGAGGTGTGAGCGAGGTGTGGTCGGGTTTTCTTGACACTTTCTGTAATGACTTTGGCTTCTCTGAAAACTTTTCTTTCAGAACTTATACTTTTAGTATATAGAGCATTTAAAACTCTAGCACTGATACACTTGTAACACCCCACTTATCAGAGTAAATTTTTCGCATCTTTTACTTCGAAAATACTTATAATTCTTTCGAAATCTTTTGCGATTAACTCGGGATGTTACTCAAACTTATCTTTTCTGAAAATCCGTTTATCTTTAAACTTTGTCTAATACTTCTTCAGACATAAAGAAAACAAATTTATTTAAACTTACATTTAACTGTACCATATTCATACTTCTGAAATGGTAAGAACTTGAAATCTGAAATTTATTAAAATGTAAGTTCAAGCCTTAATATGCATAGCGGAAATACTTAAAAATGTGATTAATTATACAGACTGTTATAAATATCCATATAAAAGCTTGTCATAGTCTGAGTCCACAATCCACAACAACACTGCTCCACTCACACCTTCTCCTCGACCTGTTACCTAAAAATAAACTTATGGGGATGAGTACTGAATAATGATAATCATAAACTAATATATGACCAGTAACCGATATCTGATCAATAACTATAACCGGTACTCTGTAACTGAATCTGTAAACTGGCCGATATCTGATCGGATACGTGTGCACACTCTGATGGATATTTCTCAAGGCAACTCAAATGGCCTCCATCAGAACTTAGGATATACTCTGAGGCAACTGATAGCCTCCTCATCCCAAGCGTATAAACTGGATGATATCAATATCGACTCAATGTATTACCCACTCTGGGTCCCCACCTTTCTTCTTTAAAAACTTTTGAAAAACAGTAAGTGCTGTGCTGGGTAACTGTATCTGCGAGTTACATAAGAATATAAATAAATATACTAAGTACTATGCTCGTATACTCAATAAGATGTTGGGATTCTTAACTCTAACGGATAACTTATCCAAATCTTATAAAAATTCAATAAGCATGCTATTGCTCAAATGAATATTAAAACTTCACTTTTCTTTAAACTTTTACTCAAGGTCAATTTCTTAACCCTATATAAATCATGTCTTCAAAAACATCGATATTGGTTTATACTCGCATGTCACTTAAATAACTCGAGTGTGAAAAATAACTAAATTTAACATTATACTTGATAAAGTACATAAAATCAAAACATGCTTAACTTTTTTCAATATCATCAAACATGATTTATAAAATAATAAACTCATCGTAAACTTACTTGAAACTAAAATCTCAACTTAATATTCCTTAAATTCAACTTTTAATCATAACATTAAATTATGATCTTAATATGAAAGACTTAAAAACAATCTTTATAAAATTGTATGCTCAACATATTAAACTATAACTTTGACAAATTACTCATCACTTATATGAGAATATTTCATAATAATCTCACTTTAAAAACTTGAACATATAATGAATATTCTTGCATATATCATCATCTTTACATATATGCCATGTAACTATCTTAACTCATTCATTTCTCATCTTTAAATCATGAAATTTAACAGTCATATTCTTAACTCATAATTAGACATGTCATGAAAATTTCATAATTTTATCATGCATATCCATCAAGTTATTAGAATTCAAAGTCACAAGTAAAACAGTGAACATAAAATTCAGCTTGCATGTTCAACTTCAAAACTCTATAACTCAAGCTATACTATGCCAAATAACTTAATTCTTGTTCTCTTATACTCCTCTTTTACACAAGAATTGCTCATGCAAATCATACTTTTTCAGCTTATTCTTATCTTTATCAACATCTCAATCAAATCAAGCACATATATCATATAATTGATCTTGAAACAACTTTAACTCTTTTTATTCATAGAATCAATTCTAACTCAACTTCTAAATCAGGATATATATACTCATAACATCTAAACTCATTATCAAAGCATGAACTTTAGTATGAAACTTAAGATAAATAAATTAACTCCTTCTTGCTAGTAATAGAAACTTGATTCTTCACTTCCAAATACTTCATTTCACCAAAATTTCTACTACTTATTCTCTCTTATAAACTTATATAACTTTTGGTAAATCTCTTTGGTGTAAACACTCTGAATTTTAGGCCTCTATTTATTGGCATAAATGCAAGACATAAGGATGGAGTGAAGAAATTAACATAATAAGCAAAATAAAACTTATAAACATAAATAATCATAAACTAGTTAATGACTAACTTGTATACTTGTCAAATACATAGTTAATCCTAAAAATTGGCCTCTGGTTGAGATCACAATCGGATTCTCAATAATCTGACCTTACTGTCGGTCACACGACTCATGTGACCTCACTCGACTCGTGTGGCTATGGTCACACGACTCGTGTGACTCCACACGACTCGTGTGTCTTGTCACACGACTCGTGTGAAAAAGACGAAGCTAACTAACCTTTTCTTATCCTTCCACAAGACTCGTGTGGCTCATTTCACATGGCTCGTGTGGCTTGTTCCTTGAAAAACTCTTAATTTCGAACCGATAACTGAATATCTTGGCCTCGAAATTACTTAAATCTTGAAACTAAAACTGTTACTTTATTAATAACTTATAGGGATATTACACGAGTCCTCTTTGGCAGTAAGCAGAGCATCCTCAAAGTAAAAATCCAATTCATTCTTTTGTGGCCTGAAGTTTGATATGGGTATACAAAATAACCAAAGTTGCACAAAACTAAAGAAACAAAAACTGAAGAAGATTCAACCAAGTGCGGAAGCAGTATTTCTAAAAATTGAACCTTCAGGAGAGCGTCCTACTCTCCCTTCGGATCTCTTTCATTAATGTTGACATCACCAACATTATTCAAGGGTTTACAATACAGAGTCCCTCTACACTCTACTTGAATAACACTCCACACTACTACTTATCCGACCACAAATCCCTTGTGAGTTTTCATGTTTGAATCCCTCAAACTTAAACAGAATGAAACTCTGACCACTCTGTAACTATCCTATACAGTCAACCAACATAATTTTTTTTTTTTCACTCAATAAAAATAAGAACACAATCAGCGAGAATGCCTTTTTCTCGTTTCAGAAATTACACTCATAAAAATCAAAGATCAAAAGTGATTCCTTCAAGTGCATCAGCATGCTTTTATCTTGGTTCGCATATGGTAAGTCCTACACAAATCTTTGCTCCCAAGTCACGTTCCATAAGGAATGCCCTTGATTGATTCACCCGTCTCTTCTTTTGGAAGGTCAAAATCCGCGGCTGGATCTTCTACAAAAGGAAGGCGCATCAAATTATTCCTGTATTAATAAAACACGCATCAGCCAATTTCAATTGACTAATATCTAAGTAATTAAACACAAATTTAAAGTAAACTTCCCTTAATTTATATGATGGATATCTGCATATGGGGATGGATGAAGGTTCATCGATTTACTGCCAATCTTCAAAACTTACATGGCCGAACACTCACACTGGCTGAAACATGAGTGAGAAATTCACTCTTGCCTGAAAAAGGTGCTACTGATGGACTTGTGTTCGTGCTGGGAGGATTTTGAGTAACCTTTTGACCGCTTGAACTCGAATCATACATCTCGACGTATTCATCATATAGCTTATATTATGCCTGCCGAAACTCAATTATGTTGAGTTCAACTTTGTAAGAAGGATACATAAGTGGAAAACAATAATTTATGACCTTCATTTTGCACCTCAGATCCATGATAGCTGTTATGGACATTATCAAATTTCTCTCACCCCAATATTTATAAGACTTCATTTTCATTTTTCGAACCATTGACTTAACAAAAGTATCTTCATCATCAGCTTTACTATCAAGTAGCCTTTTGACCGCGCGTCGCTATGCGTCAAATTTGAATTTATAATTTTTTTTTCCTCAACTAACCTCTATTAATTAGTAGTAGCGGTGAGTAAGGGTCGATCTCACGAGGAGCAGGAATTAAATCGTGATTATTCTCGTGCTAATTGAATTAATCTACGGAAGCAGTAAAAATTGGGGATTGGTTTTAAGAAAAATAAAAATAAAAATCACAATATAAATAAAAATTAAATAAAATAAGAGAAGTCCAGCTTTTTGTTCAGTTATTACTCAATCTAAATCTACTGTTAATTAATTTCGACGCGTTCCTTACATTGCTAACGAATTACCAACCCTAGCTAACAACAAGCTCTGTTAATCGAATTTTTCCTTACCGAATAATTAATTGAAATAAGCTCTTCAACTAAAACCTAACTAGTGGACAACCTAGAATAAGCTCTCTATATTTAATTCACTAGTAGCATTAATTCCTAGGAAAATAGATTAGTATAAGAAATTGACTCAAAAGCTCAGACCATTTAACTTATGTTCACGCTACTCTAGAGATTCACTATCCCTAGTTTAATACTAACGAAACAAGAACAATAACAATTACGGGTTAAAGCCTTGTATCTAGCAATTAAACTATAGATATTTAACATAGCCAGACGAACTAAATTAAACACTCATAATTCATAAACATTAAACATAGATAGCATGAATCAACTCACCAACAAAAATAAATACGGCGTCTCAATTAATCATCTATAAATATAAATCCTTCAATCCATAGACAAATCAAAGTTAGGGTTCAAACATCCCATAAAACTGGATAAAAATCTTAGTCTAGCATACTAGTGAAATAAATAAAGATAAAAGAGAGAGAATTTTATCTCATCGTATGCGAGTGTGGCTTTCCTCCGCGTGTGTATTTTTCTCCTCGCCTGTGGCTCTCTTTCTTTCCTGCGGCTTTATTTTTTATTTTAATTTTTCCTATCTGCCCGCGTATCTGCTGCGTGAATTTTTTCCTCCAGTCAATAAAATCTCAAGACTCCTGCGTGGGTGGAGACTCTCACCTCACGTGTGTGGGGGATTTTATTTCTTTAATCCTTAGTAAATAATTCATTACCACTTAATGTCTTGGCCAATATCCACCAATCACAATCTCTCCTCCCCGTGTTGCCAAATTTTTCATCCTCTCATAATTGGGCCTAAAATGGGCTGATTGCACTTTGCAGGGTCCGATACTTGATCGTATCTATTGTTTCAGATACACAAAATATTCCAATGGCCTGAAATAAATATAAAATAATCAAAGAAAATGAATTCATCTAAGCAATAAATAACTCAAAAAATATAAACATGCAAATAAATTAAGTGTATAAAAATACACTATTAAATATATAAAATTGCGACCTATCACCTTTTTAGCCGACAAACTTCATTTAAATATAAATTAGTTGTAGCATAATCACTACCGGATATCACATGAGTAGTTGCCCAAAAAATTTGCAATATCGTACAAACCTTCTTCACTTTATCCCAATCCGTGGCGGTTGGACATTGTTCGAAATGCCCCTCTCTATCTTGGAATCGAGGGAAAACTTCTCGATACTTGAGTGCACAATACAACATCTCAAAGGTTGAATCTCATCTTATCTTGCAATCATAGATTAACACCTTTTCCTGGTAATTGCAACTGTTGGATAGTTTTAGCAAAGAGGAGACGTCGCCCGTCTGTTTTGTTTATGAAACTTATGGTACTTTTTATCACATCCACAATATCCTTGATTTCACTAATTCTATCTTGGACCATTAAATTGATGATATGCGCACAACATTGTACATGAAATAAACCCCATTTTGCCAACAGACACTTGTTTCTCGAAAAGATCTCCTTCAAAGCTCTCAGTGTTGTGTCATTATTTGAGGCATTATCCACTGAGACCGTATGGATTTTACTCTCAATGAACTCTTTCATGCACTTGAATATAGAATCTTCAATTTGGAGACCACGGCGTGGAGGGTGAATATGCACAAAGTTGAGGATTCATTTTTGCAATCTCCATTAGCTATCGATCCAATGCGTAGTTATCACCATATATTCAATCTTATGATTTTTTGACTTCCAAAGATCAGTGGTCAAGCTGATTTTCTTGAATTTCTTGAACACAATTTTCAGTTTGGACTGCTCTCTCTCGTATATCGCTTTGTAATCATTTTTGGTTGTGGTTCGGTTAATCTTTTGTCATTCAGGTATTTCTCTTTTCAACATCAAGTTAAATCCATCTTTCACGAAGATTGGAAAAGGATGTTCATGCACGAGCACCCATTCGACAGCTGATTCTCTCATGGCGGCCATGTCAAATTTACTAGTATGATGATATGGATGAGGTGTGCTTGAATCAGCTGAAGGAAAATTAGTCTTTTGTTGTTGCGATTGCTTTAGTTTTTCAATCTCACAGTGCATGACTTCAGGGGCCTTAGCATACTAGTTGTTGTGCTCATCTTGGTTTTCTTCAATTTGACAGAGTAATGTTTGCACTGACAATATGTATTGACACCAACGTCTACTTTCACGAAATCAGCTCAGGCTTTTGATCTTTTTGCCCTTTTTTTTTTTTTTTTTTTTNNTGAATGCATCAAGAGTGTTAATGTGTTCAACCGTTTCATTGAAGTCTTCCTGAAGCTTCTTAGCCTCGGCCTCATCTTCACTAGCTAACTCTTCATCTCTAACAGAAGGCACTTTTTCTGCCTCATTGTCAACTTCAGTTGCATTGTTGATATCCATTGGGCTAGGAGAATCTCCAACTGATCAAATGTTTCGTGAAGATATTTCTTGAGGAGAGGGAGACGGCATCCTGTATTGTTCAATCACATTCGTTGAGTGTTACGGACACGTGGCACCCGCTGGATGGTTCGACAGAAGGACGATCAACAAAAGAGCCTTTAGGTCTTAGGGAAGAATGAAATAGCTTTTCATTATTCCCAAGAGCTATACGTCGATCTAAGAAAGTAAGAAGGGGAATAGTGTGTCTTTTAAGTGTTGAACATGCATGTAGTTGACGACACGCATGCATGCTTGTATATATAAGTTGCGTCTCATTTTCTATTTTTATGTTTTGTTCACATACCTCCAAATCATGTTTCTCTTTTGTGTTTTAGGCTTATATTTTTATTAATGTAAAACGATGTCCTATTGTGTTTATTTGAGTTTGAATTGTATGGAGAATTAAATGAGGGGCACACTTACATGTTTGAAGTGGATTTTCAGATATTTTGAATGAGATAAGATTTTAGATTCCTTTTTTAATTTCTTCATGGTATCCAAAGCAGGTTGAGGTAGCTTGACTCTTCTAGCTCTTCAACGGTGACGCGCAAACAGACAACAAAGCTTGGCTGGAACTTAATGCGAGAGGGAATAAAGTAGCAGATAATGGTGAAGATAATCCATTATTCCCACATGGATTGGATCATCCTAGTATGAAAAATGTTTCACATCCTTTGGCTGATTCAAATTTCTTAGCATGGAAGCATTCAATTATGATAGCACTTTGTAAGAAAACAAAAGGTTCATTGATGGATCTTTAGAACCACAAAGAATAAGAGACGTAGATTATGAAAAATAGAAGAAAGTAGATTGGATGGTAAATTCCAGGACTCTGAAATCATTGTTGAAGTATATTGTTGATGCTTCCATCTATGCTGATGCAAAGTCATTGTGAGAAGAGATATGTCAGAGGTTTGGTGAAAGCAACAATATTTGATTTATCAGCTTCAGAGGGAAATATCCAACTTGAAGCAAGGGCTCTAATAAAATATATAAGTTTCCTAACAAATCTAGGATGCCCTTATTAAATAGTAAGATAAATAAATAAAACAAAGAAAATAAGTAGTTAAACCAATGATGGTAAACGACCGTGCTTGTCCAATAATGCCAATATGCAATCTCGTCTCCATCATCCCCCCCTCCCGAAAAGGATTTTCTCAAATCTGGCGCAATCTCATCTCCTCAATCTTGTCTCCACAATCTGACAACACGCGATCCTGCACTTCTCGAATATAGAAACTAGCAACATGCTCCCAGCTGAAAACTTGTTGCTAATTGTCTATAACTTTAGTATAACCACTGAATGAATCACCACATGCATGAACACACTTCACGTAATCTACACTAAGGCAAAACTACCCCATAGCCCGAAGTGTCCTTTCCCTGATAATCCTAAAAAACTCAGAATTGGTGTTAAAAATTGCTCTTGTAGCCACATAATAGGCTTTCCATGTATTTTCTTCAGAAACATTTTCGTTGCCACAAAATTTACAAGGACAAATTGAACAGTGCCAATCCCCTCGACGAAGAAGAAGCGGCGGGCCAACGTCCACAGTCACTTGTTCCTTGTCATAAAAAAGATGTAGACCCTTATATTCGATCGACCTATCGTCATTAAAAAGAAGCAGATCCTCATATTTGGTTGACCACTCGTCATCAAAAAGAGATGGACCTTCATTTTCAGTCGAACCCTCGGCATCAAAAAAAGACAGACACTCATATTCGGTCAACCCCTCATCATAAAAAAGAGGCAGACCAACATATTTGATCGACCCTTGTCATCCTCAAGGGCCCCTGAAAATTCGGGGATCTCAACCCAGAACGGTGACATCCGACGCCGACCATCGGCAAACCAGCCCTCGTCCCACGCCACCATCATACCGAATGAATTACTTCGAAGACGGTGTCCTCAAGATCATTGTCACCGAAGAACGACGGAGGCGATCGAGAGCGGGGCGTTCCGTGAGTACCCTAACCGCATCCACTGCAAACCCCCCGTTGCAGCCACGTAATACGTCCGACGCGCAGTTCGTACGACCATCGTGTCCTACGTCTTGTTGAGTCAGTTTTATCTTCTCGACCACTGTGGTCAGATCCGCGAGTTGGCGCCACAACACCTCAATCACAGCGTCGAGCTTGTCGTCTACGGCATCCTTCCGTTTTGGCGGCATCGCTTAGGAATCATACTGGTCTGTTGATACAAATTGATGTGGCGCAGTGTAAACGAATGAGAGATATAAAGAGAAAACTCTTAATATATTTTCTTTCAATCAAAATTCAGCTCCCCTCAAAACAATAGAAGTGGAGTGTTTAAATAGACTCCCAAACCCTAATTAAATAACTTATCTAACAAGAAAAGGTCTATAATATAATATATAAGTTTCCTAATAAATCTGTGATGCCCTTAATAAATATTAAAATAAAAGAAAGAAATAAATAAAACAAAAAAATAAATAAATAATTAAACCAATGATGATAAACGATCATGCTTGACAAAAAAGGGCAACACAATCTCGCTTTCATCACGTAGCCTTAATTCATAGGATTTCTCGTTTTAAAGAAGTAACCAATGTTGATACCAAAAGTTACAGTTGTTATCATAGTTGAAAGAAAATTCAACACTAGTTAGTGTTTTGAGAATTACAACGAATATGAGGACTGTTTTAGATTACGCAATCTCGTCTATCCATCCACCCATAGAATAAAATATTTTTCATTCATTTCAAGATTCGTGATTTTTTTGTCTCTTTCAAATTTTTATATAATTTTTAAATTAAAAATTAATTATTATAACACATTTACCTATGAAATTTATCATCCATTCGTGAAAATATTTGTAACAATTAATTATTATTTTAATATACTAAAAACCCATCAACAACCTCATCTAAAAGACTTGTGGTATCCTAAAAATAGTTATTGAAAGTATCAATCGTGATAAGTATTTAATTTATTGTTATCAAAGACAACCTAAACAATATAAATAGTTAAAGAAGACATGTTGCCATTCAAACTCATATATCTTATTTTGTGACTGAAATTGCAATAAATAAAAGTGATTGACTTCATTTGTAACTGTTATTAAGTTTGTGAGTTTTTATGCAATTGAACATGTTGGTATTTCTTTTTCATGTAGGATGACATGTTTTTCAAGTCTAAAAGCTCTGTTGACATGATTATGCAATTGAAAAGTGACATGTTGGCATGTAAAACTTATCCAAAACTTATCTAAAAAAATTCAAACATTTTAAACTTATCCAAAAAATTCAAATATTTTAAATTCAACTATTTTTTTAAACTCAATTTTAACTCAACTCAACTATCATTAATATTACTAATATAATTAATAATATCAACCTATCATTATTACACATTACATCAACCTTAATTCACTATTCATCCAGTCACATAATTTTAACTAATCATCACTTCAAATCATCTCTATCATACTTTTATATCAAATCAACTTTAATTATTTTATTTTAAATATTATTTTAAAATACCCACTAACAACTAACGATACCACCCTTTTCAAAATTAACCAAACCAAACCAAAAAAAATCAAACAAATCCAAATTTTTTTATATCCAAGCATCATGAAAAAGTTTTATTTTGCTTAAAAAGGAAAATTTTAAAAGTACATAAGATGCCATTTGATGTCGTTTTGTTTAAAAAGTCAGGCAAATCTTGATATTCGACAGAATCTTAATCTTCTAAAATGATACTACATATATATATAGCTTCAATCATGTATATGATGTATCAATATGAAGTTTAATAAGATATCATTTCAAACAATATAAAATGTCCTTTGAATTATTAATAACAATTAATAAAAATAACAAGAAACATCATATTGAAGGTTGATATCGACCATATCACAATAACATAATAGTTGACATCAAACACACGAGGTAAGATCCTGTTAGTTTTACACATTTCAACTTTAAAAATAGTATTATTTAGATTGACGTGTATTAGTTAATTTGGCCAACTTACACAATATTACACTATATTAGATTATGAATAAACTTAGTCCGTTATATTATGAACTAGTACGTACCCCGTGCGATGCACGAGAGAGATATTAAATGAATTATTTTTACAGGTTCTGTCCGTTTAAGTCTGATAAGGGTTATCATACATTTTCCATCTCTTTTAATCACCGTTAAGTCCCGTTTAAGTCAGAAAATGGTTATCATCCATTTTCCACCTCTTTTAATCACCGTTAAGTCTAAAAAAATAAGGTTGTAATTTATTTTTCACATCTTTTAATCAGCATTGTTTTATTAGTCAGAATATTAAACGTGAGCATGTTAGGGCTAACTTGTAAAATAGTTAATATATTATCTCACTAGCACATTTATACTAATATAAATTTAATTTTATTATATATATTATTCCTTAATATAAGAGAAAATAACAATTTTACTTATTCTTGTTCACTATATAATAGTCAATTATTATTTTACTATAAACTCTGTTGCCAAATAATGTTATTATTATTTATAAAGTTATAGACGTTGCACGTATTCTTGTTCTTTTTATTTTATGTAATAAAATATATTTAATGCACGTTGGTAAATATTTATATAAGTAATCAATTTAAAATATGTAAATAAATTTAAAATTAAATAGTGCATAAATAATGTACAAAATATACACATATATTTTTTTAGAATTTAATTTTGTATACTAATTAAACAACTTTGATTTAAGAAAAACCTGAACTCAATCTCTTATAATATCAATATTTTTCTAATTTGCATTATAATGATTATTCTTATTATATATATAGATTAGAATTTTTACGACACCAACCAAATTAAATATCACAACAACCAAGTAACAATTATGAAAAACCCATAACACAACAACTATCAATTAAATTTGGTAATAGAAAAATTACATACATATATATATATATATATATATATAAATATGAGAATTCTATATTTCTATTAACTGATGTATACAACACGTGTATATTTTGTTAAGGTATATTGGAATGTTCAATTTCATAGCGTGATAGCAATCAGTCTTAAAAAATCAAAAATCTTATTGAAATGCCATATTTTTCTGTTAAAAAAAAGTTCCCATAAAAAATAATTATATCATAGCAAATTCATTATGTAATTGAACAAATTTCTATAATGAAGCCCGATTGTTTGTACAAAAATAAAGCAACAACTTCCACATTTTAAGGAAATCAATTAATGTTGGTCCGTTTTTGCTAAGAAATAATAAATAAATAAACTGTAATTAATAAAAAGTAATTAATGATGAGAGAATTTGACCATATAGTTGACCTGCCATTTTTTAAAAATGGTATCTTATTATATATATAGATAAATAAATCAGTTAAATAAAATATTAATACCGAAATAGTAATGTCATTTAATGCAGTTGACTTTTCTGAATACTAAATGTAGTAAATAGGATCCCCATTTATATAAGTATAGATGGTACAAAAATGATGTGGCACATGATAAAACGATGATTTGATGACACTTGATCTCTTATCATTTTATTTAATTTGAAAAAGTGAAGGTATTATTTTAAAATAAAAACCAACAAGTATTAATACATATAAAGATCCAAAATTATATGTTCCCACCTAACATGATTTCTACTATTCGGCTTTAAAATTCAGATTATTTTTATATTAAATTGTCACAATTTTTGGTTAAACTAATTGACTATGTAAGAACATTGATTTGGCATCGTCCGAAAAACTTAAGTTTTTCTAGAATATTTTCTTGTTAGGCAAGTAAAATAAATTAAAGGAAAGTTTTTCTATTTATTTATTTGTTAATTAATTAAGTTCCTAATATTTATTATTATTAATATATGGTATATCACTACAAAATTTATAAATTTTAGCGGCAGTTTATTTTTAATTTAGCGGCGGTTTCTAACCGCCACCAGTGCACTTACCAGCATTTATTAAACTGCCGCCTATACAAATGTCGCAAGTAATTTAGTAGCAGTTTCACAAAACCGCTGGAAAAAGTGAAGCTATATATTTATACCACAATAAATGCGTTTTTTGCAACATTAATTAGCGGCAGTTGATAACCGCATCTAATTACAAATGTAGCGGCAGTTTTTAACTGCCGCAATTTATATATATATATATATTTTTTTTCTTTTTTGTGGCGGTTCTCAAAACCGCCGCTAACATTTATCACTAACTAAATTACCATATCTGTAGCATTTTTAATTCCTGCCTATTCCATCATTCAATTTATTATAAACAAAATTATTATAACTCACTTGACGTCAAAATATCATGATTTACTTAACCAATAATATCATCCAACATGTAGAACAATTTACATGAAAAACCAACACAAATTTGTCCAATTTTAGAAGTCGATCACCATAGTTAATAAAATTCACCAACAAAAGTATATTAACCCAAAACAAAAGCCCCAGTTAGAGTATAGTTCAAAATGATACGAGTAAGAACCCTAAATTACATCACGACTAGAGGATGAATCTCTTCTTTCATTCTCTGAAGGAGGTGGATGAGTGCTTCTTTCATCAGAAGGTCCCTGCATTTGAAATAAAAATGTAATTAGTTATGTCTCATAACTTTAAACAAATATTACTACTCTAAATATTTTGACAATTGTATTACACTAAAAACATAAGTAATAAACATACACACTTTTGTAAAAATTACTCACAGTTTTTGATGTTTGGGTTAGCCAACTAGCAAATTGTTCGGGTACTTTCCCCATTGCATTTTCGAAAATTGTAGCAAGAGCCCCACCTAGATTCTTTTTCAGCTCTTCCATTTGTACATTTTGTGCTTGCAACTGAAGATTTTGAGCTCTCAATATTGATTTTGTAGCAGCCAACTCTTTTTCCATACTAGCAACATGTTCCCTCATTTGACCATCATTAGACCCAAATCGACATCCGAATGCAATAGTTGGACATGGTCCAAAACCTGCCCCACGAACACGACCTGCATGCTCCTTTCCAAAAACCCTACCAAGTGGGTCATCAGGTAAAGCAAACCGAGACTGGGAAGAATATGAACTTCGACTCATTTCCCGTATAATTTCATCCTATGAGGAGTGACAAAAAAAAAAAAATCATTATTTGTAATCTCTTTATTACCAGAAACCACAAAAATCACAGTATCCCTAAAAGCTTGGTGTAACATAAGTGTCTTTATATCCTAAAAGCTAATGTTTTCTTGAAAGTAGAAATTTAAACTAGATGAACAATGACATGCCGACACAGATAATAGAACTGAATGTAAATTATATTTGACCTAGTTGTCTTAAGGTGGTAATGATATTTACCTCTGTTTATGTTTTCCTTTTTATAAAGCATATGAGAATGTGAAATGACCACAAAAGATGTCTGGTTTCATAAATTAGATAGAGTCGGAGTATGTAACAATAGTGTGATAGAAGAGTTTATAATTTCCATAAGCATATTTCAGAAATCAGTTGAACGCATTTTTCAGAGACAATTTGGCGAGTGTTAGAGCAAAAACTTTGACCCCATTTGCAAGATTAGGGAAATCAGTTGAAATCAGTTGAACGCATTTGAATATTATAATAATCACAATACAATAACACAGTAAAAAAGAATCAAAATCCCACACTACAAAAATACTATTAGGGAAAGACAAAGAAGGATTTATTAACTCACTGATTTATTTTTAGCTTCATCATTAACATATGTCCCGTCTTGTCTTTTGTGTGTATCGAGCCATAATTCTGAGCGATTGACCTTACGCCCGAGTTCATTTTCCTGAAATGGTAATTAATTTACGTGCTAATAAATTGCATTTACAAAACAACAGACATTAAATAACAAACTAAAAGAAAGTAATCACAATACCATTTCAGCTCTCCTTCTAGCAAAACTTTTAGATCCATTAGTATGTGGAATTTTTTGACACTTTCTACTTTCAGCATTTATCCGACACATCTCCTAATAATACATAAAAAAAAATTATTAGATGATGCCGCGTACATAAAAAGTAAATTTAAATGCATTACCTTTGATTTTTCAGATAAACGATTGATAACAAAAGTTGACCACTGATCTCGATGGATTCCAGCAGGACAATTGCTTATTAATTGTTCTCTGGTCAATGAAGGATAAACAAACAGAAGTTCTTAGTTCTTAGAGATTTAGACCGTATTTTTTCTCTTAAACTCATATGATAATGAAAAAGACGTTGTAATGAATCAACTTCAACCTTGTCAAAGAAGGGTCATAAAATTCTACCCATAATGCGGACTTGTGATTACTCCATTTTCTCCCGATATTGCAAAGAATCCACCGTTTTGCTATCTCGACATTTTCAAAGTGAAATTTTGACTTCAAGATAAGACGGCAAACATGATTACCCATGTTGAAAACTTAACATTTTTAAAGAATATATTTCAAATAATTAATGCTATATTTACCATGATTGACTTGCTGAATATATCATTTTTATATTGGCTCGGCACTTTTCTCCAGTCATCATAGTTGATAGGAAAAAAAGAAGCCTGCCTTGCTAGTTCTGATAGCACACCAGACAACAATCCAGCTGCATCCAAGGTGGGTGCTTGCATACTATCAAATGGAACCATGACTCTCTCACCCGAAGAAAGACTCCAAACATCAATTGTTTTCATCTTTTTTTTCTTCACAACTCCTTCTTCATCTGAAAGAAAATTAACAAATATTAATATTTTCAAATGTACGTTTATCAAAGGAATGTAATAAAATATAACAGTTCATACTTATCACTTCAACTTCCCATGCAGTTCTTCCCTTTTTTCTGGTTGACGAAGATTGGTCCTGAATTGAATTTTCATAGTTTCCACTAGACGTTTCCTCAACAGACTCATTAACTTGTTGCTCGTTATGTACACTTTCATCAGGCACTTCATTCTGGTCTTTAGTATGAGTGTTGGAAGATGCCTGGGATTGTTCTGAACCTAGCATTCTCTTATTCAAAGTCCTTTTAGACCTCGGCATCTCTGCAACAAACAAAGAACATAAAAAATGTCTACTGTATAAATTCAAAAGCTTTGCAATTTTACTCCTGTACTTTCAGTAATTTCAAAGTCTAAACAACTTTCACAATACTCTTAACTCTTAACCAACTTTCTGCTTGATAACTCATTTAATCCTGAATTTCATAAACAGGTTTTACTCACCTTTATGATTTAAAGAATCATAAGATACACAATAAATTGTGTACTTGCCTTAGTGACCCTAAATGATCAGAATCTCCTGGCAATAATGAATTCAGCTATTGGTCATTCACGATTCTACAAAAAAAGAATAAGAAGAATTGTTAGCATAGAAATTGGACAATTTATCATATAAATGAATGAGAAAAAAATGATAAGTGCATAAATGTATGGATAAACTAACATAAGTAAAAAATGAATCAAAATAAATGTGTAATAAACAGAACTTAACCATTTTTATCAATATTATTCACATCGTCTACATTCTCAACTATATGGGATGCTTCCTCATCCATTTTGTCCCTTGATAAACACAAATTTTCAATGTCATTTGAAATTATCAGGTTTTTGTCGACGAGACGAGGCGCAATCTCATGCATACAATTGTATTCATTTTCCCCCATATCAAAAAAATCCCTCGGTTTACAAGGTATTGCAACACTCCAGTCTTTATCCAACTCGTTGGTAACATAAAACACCATCTGAGCTTGGACAGGTAAGACGTATGGTTCGTCGTCAATTCTATCTCCTATATGTATTCTGTTGGAAAAGTTAACCTCGGTGAATCCAAAACAATCTTTTCTTATCCCTCTAGAAGTAGTTGTGTTTGCCCATATACACTTGAATAGTGTAACAAAAAATCTCCCGTAGTAGTTAAGTTCAACAATGTCGATCAGTTTTCCGTAATAAGCAACATCTCCAACTACTCCATGGACATCACGGCTACTTGCAACACTTGGAGTTCCAGCAAACAAAAACACTCCACTATTTTGTGTCTTTAACCCTTCTTCTCTGTTCATTGTTCGAAACCTTAAACCATTAATGTTATACGAGGAATATCTTCTAGCATGATCAAGTGGCCCTCTTGCTAAAAACTTAATATCATCAGACACTTCCTCCAAGCCATCAACGTTCGTCATCTGAAATGCAACAACTAACATTAGTAACATTTAAGTTTGTATATAACAATTTTTATAAGGTGTAACACTTACTCTCCTCGAAAACCAACTAGCAAAATCTCTATTAACAACTTTCTGAATTTCTGCTGATGCTCTTGTACGACTTCTTAGTCGTCTTTTCGTTAAAATTTCAAATTCCCTATGCGATAGAAATATTCACATTAAAAATGTAAATTTATAATTACTGTGTAATGTATAATCTTTTAAAGAATTACTTACTTAATATATTCGTCAACAAACCCACAATTCATCAGGACATATCTATGTGCTTGTTGTTTCTCCAAATCAGCCAATCGAAAAACTGAACCACTACCTACTGGTCGACCAATTTTTTTGAAAATGCTATTCTGGGTTTCATTATGAACTGGTACATCATTGACACGAGGGGCTCGATTAAATCTTGTCTCGATTCCATCTAAATACCTTGAGCAAAAGGTAAGACATTCCTCTGCAATATACCCTTCAGCTATGGAACCCTCCGGTTGAGATCGATTTCGTACATGAGACTTTAAATGTCCCAAATATCTACGCAATAGAAAGAAAAAATAAATGAATATATAAAGAGTTATGCGGAATATTTTATTTTTCTTATGCATACTAACCTCTCCATGCCACACATCCATCGGTATGGAACTGGACCTCCAAACTTCACTTCATCAACCAGATGAACAATCAAATGCACCATGACAGTGAAAAATGATGGTGGGAACACCATTTCCATTTGGCAGAGTGTTAAAACAATACGACTTTGAAGGTTATCAAGTTGTTGAGTACTTAGAACTTTAGAACACAGTTGTTTGAAGAAATTACCCAGCTCAACCAGAATAAGACAAATTGGATTCGGTAACAAGTTACGGACAGCAATAGGCAACAAATGTTCCAAGATGATATGACAATCATGACTTTTTAGTCCATGAATTTTTCGGTTTCGTATATCGATACATCTAGATATGTTGCTGGAATAACCATCTGGAAGTAATACATTATTTAGTGTTGCAAGGAATATATCTTTCTGTGCATTTGACATGGTAAAACAAGCTGGAAGATATTTTTCTTGCTCATTAGGCCAAAGATCTCCTCTTATACCCATTACCTCTAAATCCTTCCGAGCACTTAAATTATCTTTTGATCTCAAATGGTCATTAAGTAAAGTATACAATATATTGTCAAAAACATTTTTTTCAATATGCATGACATCAAGATTATGGCGTAACAAATTGAATTCCCAATAAGGGAGCTCGAAGAAAATACTTTTCTTTTTCCACTGATGCACTTCACCACCTTCAGTTCGAATCCCTCGTGAGCGTTTTCCATTCTTATTCGTTCGTGAATTTTTACCTAAGGTAACCTGAATATCTGCAACCTGACTTAAAACATCAGAACCTGATAAATATTTTGGAGGATTTCTCAATTCTTCATTGCCGTCAAACTTAGCACGATTATGCCTATATGGATGAGTAGACTCCAAGAAACGTCGATGACTCATGAAACACCATTTTTTACCGTGAGGAAGGCGAAATGGTGAAAAGTCGAAGTTACAAGAGGGGCATGCTAGACCTGTATGTATATTCCAACCTGATAAGTTGCTCAGCCCAGGAAAATCACTAATGGTCCACAACAATGCCGCCCGCAATCTAAAATTGTGATTTTGTGAGGCATCAAATGTTTCTAGTCCATCCCGCCACAACTCATTTAGCTCTTTAACTAGAGGTTGCAAGTAAACATCTATGTCATTCCCAGGCAACTTTTTCCCAGGAATGATCATAGACAAAATGAGAGAAGTCTGTTTCATGCACATCCAAGGAGGCAAGTTATACGGAATTAAAATCACCGGCCAAGTGCTATGGGTAGAACTTTGATATCCGAACGGGTTGAAACCATCAGTAGCTAACCCTAATCGAACATTTCGTGGATCAGCAGCAAATTCTACATGTCTTTCGTTAAACTGTTTCCATGCTCTAGAATCCCTAGGATGTCTCATTAACCCATCCTGACTAATATCCACAGCATGCCATCTCATATATTCAGCTATTTTAGAAGACATGAACAACCGTTGTAGCCTAGGCTTAAGGGGAAAGTAACGTAGAACCTTGGCAGGCTTTTTCTTTTTGGACTTACCAATTGACAAGTTTTCATTTCTCTGTTTTTCTTGCTTCCATCTTGAAGTGTTGCATACCTTGCATATTTCCATATTCTTATCGTCCCCCCAATACAACATGCAATCATTCGGACATGCATGAATACAAGTATAATTCAAACTGAGTTTGTTTATAGTTTTTTTGGCCTCATAAAATGAATCAGGCAATCTTGCATTTTCAAATGCATCTTTCAATAGTTCAAAAATCATAGACATGGCTTTATTACTTATTCCACATAAACACTTGATGTGATACAACTTCAACAAGAATGATAGCTTCGTATACTTAACACACCCTTCATACAATTCTTGGGTTCCATCTCTAAGCAGCTCATAAAATATCTTACTTTCTTCACCACCCTCGCCACCCGATTTCTCACTACCCTCACCACCAGATAGTACTCCATCCTCATTTACCATTTTATCTGATTCATTTATACCATGTGAAACATGTGCAAAAACATCATGAATAAGATTCATTACAGAATTCTCATCTTGCACATTCATATGGGCAGCAACAAGAGAAGAATTAGAAGTGGGAGAACTAGAAATGGGAGAAGTAGAAGTGGGTGCAGGCCCACCTTCGCCATGCCAAACCCAATGAGTATATCCAGGCAAAAACCCATTGCAAAGCACATGCTCTTTCACTTCAAGTTTATCTAACCATAGTCTGAACTTGCATTTTACACAAGGGCACAATATATTTCCATCAACAGATTGATGCTCAAGTGCAAACTCAATAAATTTATCCAATCCCTCTAAAAACTCATGTGTATTTCGTGGCAACTTTATCCAAGATTTATCCATGAAGAAACACCTGATTGCTATGAAAAATTACCTGAGCAAACTAAGTATGGATTATATTAGGAGAGTTCAAAATAAAACCACATTTTCTTTACGACAAGAAGTTTATAAGACACAGGCAGCACAAATGCACAGTTCCATATATAGCAAAAAAAATTAAGTGAAAAATACATTACCATACCTATATCCCAGCACTGCAATAACTAGCAAAACCAAATAGCTCCCAGGAAGACAATATTGAAATTTTCTTTTAAGTCCTCTTAACAAGTATCTGTAGGGAAACAAAAGACAATAATAAATAATAAAAAGCAATAATAAACAACTATAGGATACAAATAACTATAAGATGAAATTGCAAACATGAAAGGAATCTATTATGACAAATGTAAATGATGTCTGGGGAATAAACTAATAACCCCTAAAACATTATGTTTTTTTTGCAGTTTACTATATCAACATACAAACTATATCAACATTTAGGTGTTTTTTTGCAATTTTTTTGAGTTGCTGGAATAATAATGTGAAATGACATCAAAACCTTTTGTTCAAGCCTAGCCAATACATTAAGCTGGGGAAAAATATAATCATGGAGATTGTGATGATTTATTTAACACCCAATGTTTTTTATTTTTTATTACAATTTATTTAATAAGCCTTCAAATAAAGAGTTTCACCTGCACAACCTCTCTATATACTCATTACCAATTCACACCCATTGTGTCATGCATGGTTGCTGGAAATAAAAATTCATGAACCAATATATATCCTAATTCGCCAATTAACATCAATTGTCTAATGCCAAATACTAAGTAAAATCTCTAATTATTTGAAATTACATGCTTACACCATGGTGAGAATTAGGAAAAATCAGAAATATGGAAAAGCCAATATTGAAAATATGATTGATAACAATTCTTCAAATGGCAAACAAATAGAGAAGAAAAAAATTGAAATATTCATGAATCTAAGAATGAAACCGATGGAAAACGAAGAAGAATGCAAAAAAAAATTAAAATCTCCTAAAATCTAGGTTTACCCAACTACATAGTTCGAACAGTTGAGCTTGAGCTCCGAGCGATGGTCGATATTCAGTTGAAGAAGGATAATCTAGGGTTTGAAAAACGCAATTGGGGTCCTTCCTTTCACTTGAGCTTCGAGCGATGGTCGAATCTGGAATAGATTTTTGCAAGCTCAAGTCGAATCTGGAATAGATTTTTGCGAGAGAGATGGTCGAATTTTGAGGAGATGGTTTTTTTTGAGAGAGTTGTTTCTCGTGTTTTTGGTTGGGAGCAGAATAAGTGTTACAAGAAGTTTTTTTATTTGAATTGTTATATTTATTTAATACACTAATAAGTAACAACAATAGTGCCAGTTAAATAAATGTTTGCTTATATTAATTCGTGGAATACATTTGTGGCGGTCAACAAACTGTTGATAAATATTCAATTAATAGCAGTTATTGAAAACTGCCACTAAACTTTTGCAGCCAAAGGTGCCATTATTTGTAGTGTATATTTATTATAATGTGTATTATGGAGTCCTAAACCTTTAGGAGATGGATTATATAATGTATATCTTGTATATTTATTTACCATATATGTCACATGCATTAAGGAGCTTGATTCTTCTATGCCATAATTAGTTTTCTCTCTCTTGTAGGACAAGGAATATGTGGTAAGGACTATAAAAGGATGAACTATTCATACATGAAGAATTCTGGACATTCATGAGAAGATCTAAGGAGGATTTGGAAAGATTCACCACAAGATCTTTGAAATGATCGGCTATTTAGGAAAGTCGTGTTCTTACATCAGTCTGGGAATACAAGATTTCTATTGGAAACTCAATTCTGAAGATCTTCAAATCACATATACGAATTCTACAACGAGGAAACTTATTATAGAGGAAGGATTTCATCCAAGATCTGAAAGGAATCAGTTGAGAAGGAAGTTGACTCCTAAAAGGAAAATGAGTACCTTGTGAAGACTCCTTACCTTAAGGAGATTGTATAAAAGCCTACTCAAACCATCAATTGAAAATAGCTGCTGCAATAATCGAGTTCATCATTCATCAGATTCAATTGAGTGTTTGAGAGATTTTTATTTATTTTATTTTATTCGTCACAGAACTTCAGCGTTCTTACATTGTTGACGAACTGAGTTTGTTTAGTTTCTTTTTATTTTTACAAACACTTTTGAGTGCTTAGGATTAAGTACAGGGTTTACTTGAGGGATTCGAGTGTGTAAAGTCCACGGAACGTGACCGTGGAAGTAGTTGATAGGACCGAGTATAGTGTTAGCTAGACTAGGAAGGAGTCCGAGTCAAGTAAGTCCAAGCTGTATTTTGTAGGATGAAAACGGCCGATTTATCAATGAAAGAGCTCTGAGGGGTAGAAGGACGCTCCCCGAAGACATATATTTTTTTTATATCGCTTCCGCTTTTAAATTTGTTTTTCTGTGTTGCAACACAATTTCGTAATACAGAATTTTTGTGTTCTAATACAGTCTGCGTACTCTATAATTCCCACCCTCGTTTCAGACTAAATAAAATATTCATATATATGGAAATCATTTACGGTCAATTGACTTGAGCAACATAAAAGTTTGTTCGATTTTCAATATCTTAATTGTTTAAGCTACATATTTTTTTTATAAATGGCTAAATAATTTTTTTCAACCTGTACTATACGTGCTTTTGAGATTTTCAACCTAAAGTATTTTTTATTGTAAAATGCAACCTGAACTACATATACATTCACTATTTGCACGCTAGACTACATTTCACGTGTCCTTTTTTGCATATGATCGGACGGTCAAAAAGTAGTCGAGCGTGCAAATAATTGTATATATGTAGTTCAGGTTGTATTTTACAACAAAAAATCTTTAGGTTGAAAATCTCAAAAACACGTATAGTACAGGTTGGAAAAAATTATTTACCCTTTATAAATTAATATAAAATATTTATTAGATAATATATTAAATATACAGGGATATGAAAAAGGATTTGTTTATAATTCTTTTATTTTTCTATTTAGTTTCTATATAGTTCTCTTTTTTTTCTTATTAAGTATTAATGTCATTTAAAAAGACAAATTAATAAAATTTATATTAATTATCTTTTTTTTTCCTTATATAATATGAATCAACCTTCACTTTACGACCTTTGATTTGACAATCATATTTTATGTATAAATAAAAAATAATTATTCTTGAAGTATTAATAAGTTTATTAACTAATATTGAATATGTAAAATGAACCTACATTTATTACTTTGTATTATTTTAAAATAAGAAAGTAGTTTAAAGTTATTCATAGGATAGCATATAAATGTATATATATATATATAATTAAATGTATTTAGTACAAAATAATGTAAAATAGTAATTGGTATATTTATCCCACATGGTTTAAAAATTAATGGTAAACATAAAAATATAAGTAAAAAATTATTACTAGGATTAAGTATATACGACAATTAAAATGATTACTCAAAATAGATCATTTGTCAAATTTCTGTATAAATTATTAGATTACAGCTCGAAATATTTTTGTGAGTATTATTTATTGATAATATTCGAATATGTTAAATTTTCATGTTCCTTAATTATAAACAGAAACTTTAAAACAACAATTATTTTATAACAAGTGAATCTATATATATATATATATATATATATATATATGTATATATAACGGTCTGGTATTTACTTGAAATAGCATGTAAATTCCCGCCTAAAAATTTAAATTTTACTATAATTAGTAAGTTTTTTGGAAATTTTTTTGAATGGGCGGCTGAATTTTGCTTTCAAATTCAAATTTTTAAAACATGAATTTTTGTTTACATGATCCGGCCGATATTCCAAATAAACTAGAAAATCATTTACTTAATTTCTTGCGAAGCATGTGTAAATAATTCTCAAAATAAATCACATAGATTTCCTTAAATATTTTCGGTTAAGCGTCAGGGGCGAAACCAGAAAATTAGTTGAGAGGGGGCAAAAGACATGACATAATTTGTAAAAGATAACAAAAATGCATAAAACAAGTTACCTTATAATTACAATTGTTGGCCTTGTGAGTAGAGCTGCAAATGAACAGAACGTTCGCGAACAAAAGCTCGTTCGAGTTCGTTCGTGTTCTACAAAAGCTCGTTCGTTTGTTAATCGAGCCGAGTTCGAACATAAAACTAGGCTCGTTTAATAATCGAACGAACACGAGCTCGTTTGTGAACGTTCGATTATGTTCGCAAACATTAATTTAACCATAAGTTTATTATATTTTTATATATTTACATAATATTTTTTATAAGAAACCTAAAATTTAATAAAAATTTATTTATTTTTTATATATCTACGTAATATTTTTAATAAAATATCTAAATATATTAATATTTTGATTTTATTCTTTTATTTTCGAGTTCGAACGAACAAATTTCGAGTTAATTCAAACATATTTAAAAAGTTTATATATTATATTATTCGAACATGAACGAACTTGAACCTTGACGAACAATTAAACGAACGAACTCGAACACGATTTTTTGCTTGAAAAATAAACGAACGAACACGAACAATGTTCGAACGTAAACAAACACGAGCTCGAACAGCCCAAGCTCGGTTCGTTTACAGCACTACTTGTGAGTGATGTTAAAAAATAAAAAATGTGGGGATGCAAAAAATAATTTAAGAGGAAGACAAATTACAATTTTTAGTTATAATAGTAAAAAAAATAAAATTTGAGGGGGGGCAATTGCCCCCTAGTGATGAATGTAAGGATCATCCAAATTCGCCCATGTTAAGCGTGTAACTTAGTTGCCAAGATCCAGAATATGTTTGAGTAAGGATCATCCAAATTTTGTGAACAAAATATTGTGTCATTCCTTTATTTATACTTCTCAAAGCCCATCGTGTAAAATTTGATTCCAAAAATTGTGGCCAATGATATAAATGAATTGCTTAATCTATTATTATTTATTACTATATAATAGAAAGAGATTAACTTGAAATAATATTGAAATTCCGGTCGAAAATTTTCAAAGTTACAATTCTTAGTAATTTTTTTAAATGGTGGTTGAATGAAAATTCGAATTCAAATTTTTAAAAAAAAAAAAAATGTTATTTGAGTAAGATATTGTGTAAATCTTAATTCCTAAAAATATGAAAAATGATTTCCTTAAATGCTATGAGTAAATCTGACCAATAATGGAATAAATCTTCAAAATCTTTCTCCCAAAAAATCCGATCAATCATTTACTTACATTTTTCGGTAAAATGTGTAGATTTATTTACAAAAATCCGGCCATCATTTAACGAATAAACTTTTGAATTTTTTTGAAATCTTTTCGAAAAGTCATGCTAGCTTAGTTATTAAATATTTTTTATCTATATTTATCTATTTACAAATCTCATATTTTATGATAACAACTAAAAATTTGTATCTATATCTATATCTATATAAAAAGGTTTGATTATTTTTAAATAGTAACTATTTCCCTAAAAAAAATCTATTTACTATTTCGGGAAATTAAATTAACAATTAATGGTATTTATCAAATGAACACATATGAAAATTGCGGCTCATTATTTAAGGAAATAATTAAGCCATATTTTAAAATATCTTAATTACTCAAATCATGTGAATTAATTAATATATGATATAAAGTGGACTAATTTATTTTTGGTATTGATGGTTGTTTCTATAAGAAATAAATTAATAATATATGGTATAAAGTGAGCAAATTTATTTAGATTATTTGATGACTGTTTTTTGGTAGAAAATTTGTTGAAAACTTAATCAATATACGGTGTACTTTTTTCTATAATGCGCAGTCCAATATATTGGTTTTTAGGCATGTATTTTCAATTTTCGTATGAAATTAACATTATAAAATTACCGTAACTCCGACAAAATATTATGAACATATATTTGATATAATGAGGGTATATCGATTTTTGTTTTATAGAAAACTCTCTGGTCAATTTTTCATTAGTGGGTCTTGATTTAATTCATTTTTCGTTATGAAATTTCAAATAAATTTTGTGTGAAATGCACTGTTCATTTTTTTTAGCATGATAAGGAGTGTCCATTTTTTTCGCATAAAAATTTAAAGACTGATTGTTTTTACTCAACTACTTAAATATTTCGATTTGCATATTTTATACAAAAATAAATTTATTTTAATTAATGAAATAAAATAAGTTTTATATTTATACTTATTATTCACATAGGTTTTTAAATATAGGATAAATTTTTACCAAAATAATTATTTTATGGAATCACATTATATTCAAATTGAATTTCTGAATAAAATTTTTGAAATGACACATATTTTGAAATGAATATAATGTAATTTATTATCAGTTATATGCAACGAGCAGTTTGTGTACTAATTTTAAATAGACATTTTTATATAATTTTGCACAATTTAAATTTTATATAATATTTTCAATAAATTAATATAGGTACATTGTATTACATATTGATTCCATGCTTTTAATTTATAAATATTATTTAATGAGAATTTTTAATTTATAAATATTAATGAATACTCTTACCCGTGCATCGCACAAGATTCGTACTAGTTATACATTTAAAGCGTATATTAACCTATTATATACCATAAACATTAAAAAAAGTTAAAAGTTAATATAAATTCAAATCTATTTTTATGTTAATGAATATTCCTTGGCAAAATTTTAAAATTGGTCCTATAACTTGGCCACTGTCCAAAAAATCACCCCGATATTGACCACTTTCAATTTAGATCCTATAATTTGTCGATTTCATCAATTTTGGTCCTTTTTTATCCGCCCCTGGATTACAAAGTGACGTGGCATGACGTGTCAGTTTTTCAATGTTACATGGCGTGATTATGATCTACGTGGCACGTCAATTTTGGTCCTATAATTTGACGATTTCATCAATTTTGGTCCTTTTTTCATGCCACGTCACTTTTTAATCCAGGGTACGGATAAAAAAGGACCAAAATTGATGAAATCGACAAATTATAGGACATAAATTGAAAGTGGTCAATATCGGGGTGGTTTTTTGGACAATGGCCTAATTATAGGACCAATTTTGAAATTTTCCCGATATTCCTTCACTGTTTTAATTTGTATTACTTATCAATATAGTCTTATTTTAATTTGTATTACTTATCAATATAGTCTTGTGCATCTCACAACCTATGCAGTAGTAAACGCAAAAACTTTTATGCAAGTAGACCAATTAGTGGAATATTTATGAGATTTTGTTACTTTTTATATGACAATCGGGTGCAATTTTCAACAAATTATATACTACTAGTATGTGGCCCGTGCGATGCACGGGTAAATAATATTAAATAATAATTATAAATTGAAGATATAGATAAATAATATGTATTCGTTTAGGATTTTGAGTGCCACTTTGAGATTTTTTAAGATTTGAGACTTTTAAGATAGGTCAAATTTTAGAGGAATACTATGAAATCTTAAGTGTGAATGTGAGATTTTTAGAGTGAAATTTTGTATAATGTTTTTTTCTTTTAAATCATAACTAACCTTAAAAAGACCTAACAAACCTTGATCTCAAATAAGTTAAATATTTAAGGATATTTTAAGATTTTTTTTAATATTTAAATATCAAAGATGAACCGCTTTGTTACCAAAAAATGTGGACACAATTTTGAATGTACATCCCGTCCAAATATCAGTTTTATTCTAAAATAAAAATTGCACGTGGTTTTATCCAATTTACACACTTTTTTTTTGAAAGAAAAAATTATTCAATAAGATTGGAAGAATTGGTTAAGAATTATACAACTATTTGTTTCCAAAATTTGTATCCAATTTGTATGGTTTTTAAGTTAATTTGTATTTAGAATTGTTTTCATAAATAATTGACACACTTTTTGCATAAGAATATCCAAACTTCAAACTTAATACCAAAAAATATATGATTTAAATTTTGGTAAAAAAAAATAAAATATGATACGAAAAAAATAGAATTCAAATTTTGCCATAAGAATCTCCAAATTAGTTACCAAAAAAGAAAGGATTCAGATTTTGTTACTAAAGATTCACATGTATTTTTTTGAACTTTCTATTAATAGTAAGTCAAGCATTATATTTATTTGGTCAAATTTTATATTAATATATTTTTCCAACAATCTCTTTATATATATATATATACATATATATATATATAAAATTTTAAATCTTTTGAGTTGACCTATCCGTACATGTTTGAATTATGTGTGACAGCTAAAATGCTATTATAATTAGGTTTAGTGACTGTTAATAACACTTGAATTATGTGTGAATAAAATGCTAATATAATTAAGTTTAATGGCAGTTGATAGCACATAAATATGTGTAAGTAGACAAATTTATGCAAGTAGACAAATGAATGGAATATTTATGAAATTTTGTTATTGGATGGCAATTTTAAACAAATTAGTCCTAATTGTCGGTAATAACGCTACATTACACTGTTTGACAATTTTAACTGAACTTTTGAATATTAGAGCATCTCCAATGTGACTTTTGACATTGCAAAATATTATCCATATCATCAACTTTTGAAAGTTTATTACTAATTTATTCTCCAATGCATCTTGTCATTAGCTCTTTCATTATGATGTGGATGGCATTTAATGTTAACAATGTTGAACTCACTTTCTAATATCTAACACCATGTTAAACATGATGACTCATTAATTCACTTTATATTTGGTTTAATTTTTTATTATTCTTGTATTAATGAATTATTATAATTGGTCCACCTATACAAATAAATTCTTATCAAATTGGTGCATTGGAGATACTAGTTTGATTCAAATTTTTAGTCTTTTAACATTATTCTTATGTGGATTAGCATTACAATCATCAATTGACATGTGTTAAAAATTACTGCCTTTCAACACCATAGCATTGGAGATGCTCTTAGTAAACAAAGCATAACATTATCTTCATATTTGCAGCCCGAACTCAAATCCCATCGAATGCGATAGTTTAGTCAGCGTGTCCGGCTTGGCTCCTACGTAGATTTATCTTTTGGCTAACATGGTATTTAATTATGATGTGGTATAAATGAACAAACACATTGAATATGTCGACTTCCTCCCCCCAGGAATTCCCAATATATTTTTTAACCTTAACCTTAAATTGGAGTTGTGTAGTTATAATTGTTGATGTTGGATCCGAGAAATCGATCATAAAATGATTCTTCGACGATGGGATTTAGAAATTGACGATGAAACAATAGCTCGATGGATTTCAGATCGCCGTCCCCCGCACCCTGTAGTTTCTCGATCCACGACTCGGTGATGTTACCATCATCGTCCGCCAGCTGCAGCACATAGATAGCGGACCTCGCGAGGGCAGACTACGCCTTGTCGTGGAAGAGGACCAACAAGACACGGTTGTGGCGACCAATGATGATGTTGGCAGTGTGGATGTCGTGGTCACTGGCGGTGCGGAGAACGGCAGCATTTGCCCGGCAGGTGACGGAGGCGGGGGCCTGCTCGCAGACCACACACGACTTGTTGTGCAACAAGAATAATCATTATTAGCGATACTAATTTTAGTGACGACATTAATGTCATGATTATAAAATGATTATTGTGACGACATTCGAACATATAATGACATTATTAGCGACGGTATTTTTTGTGACGACATTTGAATAAATGCGACAAAAATTTTCGCCACTAAAAATAATTATTCTTGTGGTAAGGCGTCGTAGTGGTGGGCAGGCGACGCACATAAAGGCGGAGTCGGCAACGCAGAAGAGCAGGGCCACCACCGACCGGCAACAGTCGCATGGCCGCACTGCCACTGGCAGCCCTGTCGAGAAAAGCCTCGCACTAGCCGCGACTTTGCCTTCTTGAACCATTCCTATTTCATTAAATATCCTTTGAAATTTTTATTCTTTTAATTTTGTTTTACCACGTCGTTAAATAAATACCATGTCACCTAAAAAATTTGTCCATATAAAAGCTAAGCCGGATACGCTGACAAAAATATCACTGCGGGCAGGATTTTTTAGGTTGCAAATCTGTAGACAAAATTATGTTTTATTAGCTAATATTCAAAAGTTTGATTAAAATTGTCAAAAAGTGTAAGGTAATGATATTGCCATCAATTATTTTAAATTTTCTACTCGACTTATCCAATGGTACCATTGGTTTCACTCTAGGATATATCGAAGTTTGCGACACAATGTACATTATTTACCTATCACACCATTTTTGGAATAAGCAACTTTCACGCCTACAATTATGTAGGGTGGTATATCAATATTTATCCAATGTCAAAAGCATCATTTTATTTATTATAAATGGTGTGTACCCTGCGATGCACGAGAACAATATTAAATTAACAATATTATAAATAAACCTCGAGTTTGAATCACTCAATGGCGGAAGTGGAAACTACTATTTATCCTATTTAAAAAGAGGAAGAAAAAAATAATAATTATAAATTAAAGAGGAGGACAAATAATACTTAATAATTAAAAATTAAAAATTTGGGGTCGTAAAATTATTTTGTATAAGAGAATAAAAAAAAATTGATTACACACCATTTCAAAATTATTATTATTATACTTTTTTGTATGGTTAACTTATAATATTTGTAAAAATATTAGTAATTAGACCGATAAAAATTAACTTCTTAAATTAGATAATGAATTTCTAGTAGTAATTATGAATTGTTTTTTATTTTATTTTATTTTTTCTTTTTAAAGATAATAGATTTCTAGTAGTAATTATGAATTGATCTCTATTTTATTTTATTTTTTCAAATTTGTATAGATAAGGGATGGGATTTTTTAAACACGAGATGTATGCAATGAGATTTTGTAACAAAAGAGATAAACTCGTATAGATTTATACAAAAAATAGGAAAAAGAAAGACAAATATTTATTGTCAAACAATGATTTTGATAAACTAAAAAAAGAAAAAAGAGAAACAAATCTTTAAGAGCCGATTTTTTTGTCTATTCTTATTTGTCTAACAATTATTATATATAGGATATATTTAATGATTTTGGCGGGAAAAAGTTTCTAAATTTATAAAAAAATTATTTTTTTATATAATGATAACCATATCCCTAGAATTTATAACTACATGGAGTTCAAGGGTTGAGAAAACACACACCANACACACGCACAGCTAGTTTAATTTCACTCAAAGTCCACTATCATGGTTCTTCCCCTTAATGTATTTTACACCCTCATACCCATTACCCTCTTCTCGCTCCTTCTCCCTATTGTGTCGTCGGCCCTTAACGATAACAAAGCAAAAAACTACATCATCCATGTGAAGAAGATGAATCCAAGCTCGACAGGCGGTGCCGAAACCCAAGACACAATCAGGAGCTACCACAAGTCATTTCTTCCCCAAGGAGCCAAACACTCGCTCATCCACTCGTACAAGCATGCCATGAGTGGATTCTCGGCAAGAATAACAGCCAAACAAGTTAAAATCATCAGGGAGACAGAAGGCGTTATCTCGATCCTCCCAGATAGTACATCCCAGCCACTGACAACTCGTTCCCCAGGATTTCTGGGGCTGAACCAGTGGAGTGGAGCCTGGCCGCAGACGGGGCTCGGCGATGGAGTCGTCCTCGGGGTCATCGACGGCGGGATTACCCCGGGCCACCCCTCATTCAATGGCTCCGGCATGTCGCCCCAGCCTACCAGCTGGAAGGGGAGGTGCGACCTGCCTGACAAGTCTGGGTGCAACAACAAAGTCATAGGCGCTCGGGCTTTCCAAGGGAGAAACACCTCCGCCTTGCCGGTGGACAGTTACGGACACGGGACCCACACGGCCAGCATAGCCGTCGGGGCCTTTGTTCCCGACGTAAGCATCCAAGGCAACACCGCTGGGACCGCGTCCGGGATGGCCCCACGCACTCACCTCGCGGCGTACAAAGTTTGCTTTGCTGGAGATTGCCAAGGAAACGACATTCTAGCCGGTATTGACGCCGCCATCGAGGATGGGGTGGACGTGCTGTCCATATCGTTGGGCGGTGTGTCCAAACCGTTTTACGAGAACTTTATAGCGACGGGCAGTTTTGCGGCGGCCAAGAAAGGAATCCTCACGAGCGCGGCGGGGGGAACGACGGTCCTTCCGCCTCGACGGTGGTCAACGACACGCCCTGGCTTCTCACCGTCGGGGCAAGCACGATCGATCGAAGGATTCGGGCCACGGCGAAGATGGGAAATGGATTGGCGTTTGACGGGGAGTCCGTGTTCCAGCCCGGAAACTTCTCTTCTCAAAAGTTGTGGCCGCTCGTCTACTACAATGGGTCGTCGTTGGCGGGGTTCGATGTTAGGGAGAAGATTGTGCTGTGCGACAGAGATTCTATAACTTCATCGGCAGAGGAAGTTAAGAATGCTGGTGGGGCCGCCGTGATACTGGCCAACACCGAAGATGCTGGGTTTATCCACGAGTCTTATCTCGTCGACTTACCATCCACGACAGTGTCCTTTCTGGCGGGCCAAGAAATAAAGGCCTACATAACGTCAACATCCTCCCCGATGGCAACAATCTCGTTCGAGGGGACAGAGCTCGGGAACCCGATTTCTCCCGCCGTCTCATATTTCTCGTCCAGGGGGCCCAGCAAGCAAGCTCCTGGGGTTTTGAAACCGGACATCATTGGGCCGGGCGAGAACATTGTGGCCGGGTCAAATCATCTGAGCCCGTATAGTTTAGGGATGACATTCACGATGGTGTCGGGCACATCAATGTCGTGTCGTCATCTCAGTGGGGTCGCGTCCCTGATCAAGAGTGCCCACCCCGAGTGGTCGGCAGCGGCCGTGAAATCAGCTATCATGACCACCGCGTACCTCGTCAATGCCCATGGAGTACCGATTCTCGACCAGAAACTTACTCCGGCCAATATCTACGCAGCGGGGGCCGGCCATGTCGACCCGAATAGGGCGCTGGATCCTGGTCTGATTTACGACATTGAAATGGATGAGTACGTCCCGTTTTTGTGCGGCTTGGGGTACACAGAGGACCAGGTGCAGATGATCACACAGCAGCCAGTCAATTGCTCGTCGAGAATCTCTCAGGGACAGCTGAACTACCCCACGTTCTTGGCTTCGCTCGGCTCGTCCCAGAATTTCTCCCGAACCGTCACCAATGTGGGAGAGCCTGTATCGTGTTACTCCGTCAGCGTAGTCAACCCCTTGGGTGTGAGTATTGTCGTGAGGCCATCGAGGATGTGTTTCACGAGGTTGAAGCAGAAGGCGACGTACTACGTGACGTTTCACCCAAGGAAGAACGACAACGGTTGGGGGAATAATGAAACTGTTGCACAAGGCTTCTTGCTCTGGGAATCAGGAAAGCACAGAGTCATGAGTGTTATAGCTATCAACATGACTGGACAAGACTTCTAATTTTACCAGTTATCAACTCTTATTTAACAAGAATAGTGTTTTGCTTTATGTGTGTCACCTTTTGAATAAAACAACTGTGGAGGTACACTGTGATCAAAACAGGAATAAAATTCACCTAAAGAATGTAATAAATAGGGGCACTTGATTCCCCTTTATATATGTCTGTAATAATATTTTATATTATTCTATTATTGTGGACCATATAATTAGTTGGACCTAATTGAATTAATAGTCAAACTAATTTAAGGTGAATATATATTTAATGGATTATTAATGTTCTAATATTAAAGAGTCCAATTTGTGATGTTTGACTTGGACAATAAGTTAGGTTAGAACATGGGGAATGTTAGTAGGAATAGGTTTGTAGGACTCCTCCTATATATACTACATGCCCTTCTCTCCCATCTCATACGCAAATAAAGTTCTCAACATCAAGGGCTTTGTAAAAAAGACAAGAGAAGCGGGAGAGAGAAACAATTCATAGGCAAAGGGGAGTCCATCATTGAAAATTACGAGAAAGATAGATCCATGACATTACGAGGGGGAGAGAGAAACAATTCATAGGCAAAGGGGAGTCCATCATTGAAAATTACGAGAAAGATAGATCCATGACATTACGAGGACGAAGAGATCGCAAATCAACATCATAGATCAAGAAAACAGGGAAGATAGATCCATGACATTACGAGGACGAAGAGATCGCAGATCAACATCATAGATCAAGAAAACAGGGAAGGACTATAAGCTGGATTCTTGTAAGTTCTATGTGCAATTTAATTTATGCAACGATCCATATTCTATGAACTGATAGAATTACATGCTTAGGGTTTATTCAATTCCGCCTGATAGTTATGAGTATGCCCGTTAAATTTCTTACATGTGGTATCAGAGCATGTGTTTATGCATATGATTAAATTGCCGATCACAGTTTATTACATCCTGTGCTAAATTAAGATTGCAAATTGGTATTGGGAATTATGTGTTTTTCTGTATGTTCTGCCATGATGGTTTCAACATAATGAATTGAAGTTATTTACAAGATATGATTTTATTGCTACTCTATTTTTCATATAATTTGTAAAATCGGATTATTGGATGATTTAATTCGATTAAGATTATATGCCAAAGTGTTCTGCCATCATTAGTTGTTTGGTATTACGGGAATTGATTCTAAGGGCATTAAATTTTATCAATTGTGGCATGACTGAATTATTTTGTACGGCATGCTCTTGACATGGGTCGAGATCTTACAGCAGCTTTTAGTTCTATTTTGATTTGTTTTGGTATGAACTTTATTACAGTTAATTTCTTTGATGATAGAGATTAATCAAATATGAATAATCTCATAATATACACATTGAATAAACTAATTTTCTAATTATATTATCTATGTAAAGAAACTAGTTAGTCACCAAAGTGGCCTAGTTTAATTTATGGAATAGATAATTAAATTAGATGAAATATAATTAAAATAAAATATTATCTAATTATATTATCTATGTAAGAAACTAGTTAGTCACCAAAGTGGCCTAGTTTAATTTATGGAATAGATAATTAAATTAGATAAAAGTATCAATTATTCAAATATAAGACGATGTCTTATTAATGTACCACAATATTATAATATTTGGATAATTGATGTTATAGATTATAAACTAGGAGGACACCCAAAGGTAGGCCATGGTTTGTAATATATGACAATAAAAGAGAAATTATATTAAAGTTAGGTTAATTAGTGTGTTTGTCCAAAGATAACCACTAATTAATCACAATACCTATAATTTCTATTAAAGATCTTTCCTCTTAGGCATCAATCAAGTATATTATATATTTAAGTATTTGCCCAAAGGTATATTTAAATATATAATTTAAAAGTTTTATGAATCCATTAATTTTATCTCAAAGCTTAATTAAATAGCATGTATTAAAGTTTGCAGCGTTCAAAATTTGGTTATCCATACAGTATTCAATTGGCTGAACTTCAATGAATGGTCTAAGCATATCCAATTTCAGTTAGGTTCAGTGAATTTGGATATGACTCTAATTATTGATGAAGTTCCCACAACCATTACTGATGAGAGCTCCAAAGTAGAGGTAACTCTACGTAGGGTATGTGAGCAATCAAATAGGTTGTGTTTGAATTTTATGAAGTTAATCAAGGCGGATAACATTAAAGCCAATAATGCAAAAGAATTCCTAAATAAAAATCAAGGATTATCTCCATTTAAAATTGCGGGAAAAGTTTATTGTGGAAAGTTTCATTAATGTACTCTCCACTATGAAAGTTCATCTGATTCCGCTCCATCCATGATTTTGTGATCCATGTGTTCCACATATAAGCTAAACTTGCAAACATGAGAATGAATGTGATAGACTCATTTATGGTTTTATTCATCATGAACTCCTTACCTGTCGAGTTTGGTCAATCCTAGGTGAACTATAACACCATTAAAGATAAACGGGATTGTAAGCAAATTAAGGCTATACTGGTGCAGGAAGAGATGGGAATAAATGAGATGAAAGAAGAGTCGATTCACTTTATATCTCATGTGAGAGCCAATAATAGTAAGACAAAATGGGAAATAAAGGTAAATAAAAGGAGATTGACTTACTTGAAGTTTTTGAAGGTCCAATCATTAAAGAAATGAGGTATTATTTCTGTAAAAAGTTAGGTCACCTCATGAGAGATTGCCCGAAATAAAATCTTGATTCGAAAAGAAAACATACATTAAACTTTCGTATGTTGTGAATCAAATTTATTAAAGATTCCCAATAATACTTGGTGGCTTGATTCTGTGCAACTACTTATGTATCTCATATTTATTTTTGGGTTAAACATAGTGCACATAATCAATACTATACTCCCTTATGGCATTAAAGATTCTAGTCACATATCCGAAGAAAAGTTTTGAGAATGGTGAATAATGAAACTATTTCTCATTTGGATTTTAGTGATCAAGATGTATGTGTAGAATGAATTAAAGAAAAGTAAACTAGACATACATTAAAGAGATCTGCCAAGAGAAACACTAAAATTTTATAACCTATTTACACTAATTTTTGTGGTCTATTCAACGTCCCTTTGTGGGGTGATGTAAAGTATTTAATCACCATTATAAATGATTTATCATGTTATAGTTATATTTATCTACTACATGAATAAACTCAATCATTGGACTATCCAAAGATATACAACGATGAGACGGAGAGGTAGTTAGATAAATAAGTAAAAGTTGTGAGATCTCACTAGAGTGGTGAATATTAATGTAAGTTCAATGAAAGAGGATAATATCTAGTCCATTTGCAAAGTTTCTTGAGATTTGAAATATTTGTGTGCAATACACTATAATTGAGACTCTTCAACATAATGGTGTTGCTGAGAGGATAAACCGTACTTAAAGAATATGGTTAGAGATATGTTGAGCAATTCAACATTAACGTTTTCTATGTGGATGCATCAAAGATTGCTGCATATTAGGTAAACTGGGTTTCTAGTAAAGTAGTTCCTAAAATATCTTATGAACTATGGAAGGGTAGGAAACCTAGTTTGAGGCACCTTCATATTTGAGGGTGTCAAGCATAAATAAAAGTATATAATCCACATGAAAAGTAACTTATTCCTAGGACAGTCAGTGGTTATTCATTGGCTATCCGAAATGTTCTAAAGGATATAAGTTTTACAGGACTAACCATAGTACGAGAATAGTTGATTCCAGCAATGCTCGATTCATTGAAAATGTTCAAATAAGTGGGAGTTTGAAACTGCAAAGTTTGGATGTTAAAGAAACTCAGGTTGAACAGTCCAGACCCGAGTGTCCATCAATGGTTGTTATTCTTGTAGTTACAGTATCGTCATGTAACTTAGATGAATAACAAAACGATCCAAACTCACTTGATAATGAATCATCACAAAGCAATCAAGAAATTATAGAACAACCTTTGGTTGATAAAATCACAAGCCATGAAAAGTAAAAATTCTGAAAAGTTTATCAATGCCATGAAAGAATAATTAAAGTCAATGGATGAAAATAAAGTCTTCAATTCAATTGATTTACCTGAAGGGTCTAAAAGAGTTGGGTGTAAATGGGTTTTTCAGAAACCAAACACAACTCTAAAGGTAATATCGAAAGATATAAAGTTAGACTTGTTTCTAAAGGTTACACCCAAAAGGAAGGCATTGACTACAAGGAAGAATTATGTCTCGTTTCAAAGAAAGATTCCTTGAGAATTGTAATGGTAATGGTGGCTCTGTATGACTTTGAGCTTTATCAAATGGACATAAAGATCACCTTCTAAATGATAAACTTAGAAGGAGATCTACATGAACTAATTAAAAGTTTTTTAGATCATAAGAAATGAAACATTAGTGTGTAAGTTGAATAGATCGATATATGGACTAAATAAGTCTCTCGTCAATGGTATCTTAAGTTTAATGATACCATCACTGCTTATGGTTTTGTAGAGAATACCGTAGATCGGTGTATCTACATTAAGGTCAGTGGGAGTAGATTTATTATTTAGTTTCGTATGTCGATGACATATTATAGTTGCTAATAATGTGGACATGTTGCACGAAGTAAAGTATTCTCTCTAAAAAGATATGAAATAAAGGATGTGGATGAAACGTCCTTGCTAATTGGAATAGAAATATTATGAAATAGATCACAAGGACTAAAAGTTTATCCCATAAAAGTTTTATTTGAGAGATAATGGATGGTGGTTCCGTATAATTCCAATTCATAAAAGGGACGCATTTAATCTAAAATAAATGTCCGAAAGGTGAAATGGAATGAAAAGTGATGGAGAAAATTTCTTAGATATAAATGATTAGGAATCTTAAGAAGGACAAACCTGTACTAGGTTTGATAATATATTTGTTGTTGGAACATTAAAACAAATATATAAAAGTGATCCCTAAATGATTATTTAAATGCTGCAAAGAAATTTTTTAAAGTATTTACAAGGCATTAAAGAACACATGCTAATTTAAAGAGGATCCAAATTATTTGTTATAATTGGATACTAGGATTCAGACTTTTGCTCATAATATCTAAAGAAGCAAAATTATAGAAAAGTGGGACAAAGTCCATCACTGCGACTTCCACGATTAAGTTTGAATTTGTGGTATGCTTTGAGGACACAAGTCAAATTTAGGGCTACGGTGCTTTATCTTAGGACTTGGAAATGTCGACATCTTGTCCAAGCCGCTAAGAATTATCGCAGTATCGTAGCAGAGATATTTCAAGGAATGACAAGTATTCAAAGGGTGTGAATCACATGAAATTAAAATACTTAGTCGTAAAATATAAGTGAAGAAAAAATAAAGTGTCATTTGAGCATTTTGGTACTATTGCATGAAAGCGGATCCATTAAAAGGGTTATTCCCTATAGCCTTTGGAAGGCATATAAAGAAAGCTGGGAATAACGAATAGGGCCTTGTTGGACTGACCGATACTGAATGAAATTGCTCAATTATTGATTTTGACACTTATTGAATTCAATTAAAGATGTTTGATTTTTCACACTTAATACCATCATTATGGATATTTGATTTTATAGTATATACATAAAAGTTGGATGGCTTATGGTTATGGTACGAATAGCTTGTTCCATATTAAAGCAAAGTTGAATTAGAAATGATTTGTGGTACATGGAAGGGATCATGTCGCTCGAAGACTTGTGACCGCCATGACTCGGTTAATTTCTAGTTTGATTTTAAATTTATAGATATATGTATTCAATTATAAGTTTGATGAAAGGTGCGCGCTTAAAGTAGTTCTTTGAGTTTCGACACTATATGGTCCAAGTGGGAGAATGTAATAATATTTTATATTATTCTATTATTGTGGACCATATAATTAGTTGGACCTAATTGAATTAATAGTCAAACTAATTTAAGGTGAATATATATTTAATGGATTATTAATGTTCTAATATTAAAGAGTCCAATTTGTGATGTTTGACTTGGACAATAAGTTAGGTTAGAACATGGGGAATGTTAGTAGGAATAGGTTTGTATGACTCCTCCTATATATACTACATGCCCCTCTCTCCCATCTCATACGCAAATAAAGTTCTCAACATCAAGGGCTTTATAAAAAAGACGAGAGAAGCGGGAGAGAGAAACAATTCATAGGCAAAGGGGAGTCCATCATTGAAAATTACGAGAAAGATAGATCCATGACATTACGAGGACGAAGAGATCGCAGATCAACATCATAGATCAAGAAAACAGGAAAGATAGATCCATGACATTACGAGGACGAAGAGATCGCAGATCAACATCATAGATCAAGAAAACAGGGAAGGACTATAAGCTGGATTCTTGTAAGTTCTATGTGCAATTTAATTTATGCAACGATCCATATTCTATGAACTGATAGAATTACATGCTTAGGGTTTATTCAATTCCGCCTGATAGTTATGAGTATGCCCGTTAAATTTCTTACAATGTCCTCCTATCCTACTCTACTAAAAAACTTATATACTATTTACTACCAATGTGGAATACTCTGGTTTTCACCTTTTAGTGATTTACCCTTCTTATTAAGTATAGTAATTGCATATATACTTTCCGAAATTGTCAACCAACCACGTGTCTCGTTATCATTGAATTCTACTCACCATGGACACATTAAGATGTGTCAACTTGGCACACCATGGACACATTAAGATGTGTCAACTTGGCACATGTCATGATCTCGTGAAATTTTAACTACACATCCACCCTTCATACGGTATGCTAATCTTCTAAGGGTGGGTAAAAAAACCGAATTTTCTGATCCCGAACCGGACCAAAATGGTCTTGTTCCGAAAAATAGGGTTCCAATCGGTTTTTAAAATTTTCGTCCCGGTCCCGGTACCGAACCGGTGGAAACAATGTCGGTATCGATTTTTAATATTTTTTTCCCGAACCGTCCCGTTTGTCTTTTTTTTTTCTGTACAAAGTATATATATATATATATATTATTATATTTATATTAGTATTATATTTATATTAGTATTATATTTAATTAGTTTTGAACTTCTTGTTTGATGTTTCAGTCCCAGGCTTTAAGTCCAATACACTCTCTTGGCCCAAAAAATTAAAAATACCCATGTATTATTGTATTATTTGGCCCAGCCGCCCAACTGTCAACTGTGAGAATGCAAAGACATTAATTATTTTATTGTGACATTGCCTATTGAAATCTGTACCCTTTGAATGTTTGATTGCATTTTTTTTTTTTTTAATTCANGGTATGGAATTCGAGTTTTTTTTTTTAAGTGAAATAGGGAATCAGTTTGAAGTTTGAACATTTTTTTTAATCCGTTTTGTCCCGGTCACGAACCGTTTTGTCCCCGTCTTGATTGATACCGATCCGTTTGTGACGGTGTCTCGTCCCAGACCGGTTCAAAAAACCGGGATAGGTCAAATCCCGGACTGTCTTGAACCGTGCCCACCCCTATAATCTTCTGCCTTTTCAGTTAGTGGGCATATAAACTCGTTCCCGCTATAGATATGAAACCATGACTAATATAATCCCTTCTATAATTTAATGAACATGCCACTTGTATCAATGCAGTTATTCCAAAGTCATTTAGCTGTGTACAAGTGCAGGAATGATTCAAAACTAATAAAAAAAAACAAAAAAAACAAATTAGTGGGATGAATCTCATGATATTACAATATCCACAAAAGACTTTTCTACCCTTGCCATGCTATAACAAATTTCCTGGATACAAAATTAAACTTGTTTGCTTTAGAGCAACATCTCCATTCTTGATTTTTTGGTGGTTTTATCTACAAAGAGTACATCTTCAATCCAATCAACAATGTTGAACGCCAAAGCTTCCAATACTCTAGAATAGCTCTCTAATACTGCCTGTCCTACATCCTGCAAACAGTAATGGCAGCACAATTTCAGCCCCTTTCTAAACGAGAGAGAAAAAAATCAAGTTCCTTGTGACAAATTTCGTCTAGTTATATAAACATGTCTTTTGAGGTTCGGTTTTAGTTAGTTCAGACAATGTCCTACGTTGTTTCTTAAAATGTTTTTTCCTCCTTTTCTAATTCGATCTGTAGTGAAGCAAATTCTAGGGTTCTTCAACAATCGAGTTAAGGAACGGTGCAAACAGCACCACCGAAAACTGCAAAATTGAACGAAAATACGAGAAGAAATGCCAGAAAACTGCAGTAGTTCAACGTAGAGCATGTAAAATAGTAAGAGCGAGCATAATTTTTCTTTCCTTTTAATAGCAATATGGGACAAGATGCTCAATAAATATGTATGCCCATTTGGTCGTCCAAAATTTACCTCATATGGTGGACGGTGATCGGAGGTGGCTGACAAGCGGTTGTCGGACGTTGAGAAGATTCGAGAGGAGAGCGTAGGCGGACAAACAAATTAAAAAAACATAGGTCATTTGCGATGAATAATAAAAATAATAATGACAAATTTATGTGTTCCTATTGGCAATTGAGCAAAAATATATACATAAATGTCCTATTTATATTTATATTATTTATTAAACTATTATATTTTATAATAAAATATACTGTTACACTCCAAATATTTAAATTATATTATTATGCATTTTATTATTATTGTTATTATTATTATTATTATTAATTATTAAAATTAATTATGATTAATATTAAATATTTGCAAAACTATAATTGAGACAAGTAAAATATTTATAAATTTTAAAGTGTTTTAGATATAATAATATTTATACAAAATGTTATAGTCTCAGCCCAAGTGAGCAAACAAGGCCCAAGACCACAAAAATCGCTCTTCAGTCTGTCCATACGATTACGGCTAAGGTTGTCAATCGCTCGATCGGCACGACAATCACCCTCAGTGGTTTTTCGGAGGAGATTTCCAATGGCTCTGACCGCATGAGCGCGCTCTGACAAACCTGATAGTACCGTCATAACCTGTCACACCATCAAAACACGGTCCATTGCATGAATACACGCGACATTATCCTAAGTCTCTAGGTGGCATATCGCTTTTAATGTCAATCGGCTCTTTCCAAGCTAGCTCCGATGCAATTGCTCTATCCATGTATTTCGGGCCATGAGCCACACCTATAAATACTTCCATTAATAAAACATGCTCGAGGATCCAAATCTCCTTGTAGCACCCTGTAAGTGATAGTTAGTTAAAATTATGTGAGTGGATGAATAGTAAATTAAAGTTGATGTAATGGTGATTGTTTAATGGTGATGGAGCTGATGAAGGATGCATTGGGGTGGGTGATGAATTGAAAGGAGGAAATTTGTTTGGTTAAGTGCCGAGGGTTGAGGCATAAAATTGTCAAAGATAAAAGGAGAAGATTGTGGAAACATAAGACCAGAGGTGTGGGAAAAGAAACAGAAAAGTCTTTTAAAGGAAGCACATACTCAAAAAATGTCACATTTCTGGTAATTAATGTATTCTTGGTTTTCAAGTTGTAAAGTTTATAACTTTTACAACCTAATAGATAGCAAAGTAATATGCATTTAGATGACCTAGGATCAAATTTAGATATATGAGAAGTCAAAGTGGATGCATAGCATAAGCAACCTATCACCTTTGAATGATCATAAGTTGATGTTTTATTATAAAGTATTTCAAAAGGACTTTCATTGTTTAAGGTAGAAGAATGAACCATGTTAATAATATGAACAACAGTTAAGACACAATCCATCCAGAAATGCAAAGGTAAATTAGCATGAAAGAGAATGGTTCTAACCACTTGTAAAAGAATTTGATGCTTTCTTTCCACTCTACCATTTTGTTGAGGGGGCCTCAACACAACTAGTTTGATGAATTATGCCAGTGGTATGATAGAAATCATGCATGAATAATTCAAAACCATTATCAATTCTGATGCATTTAATAGTTTTGTCAAAAAAAATTTTAACCATGTTGTAAAAATAAACTATACGGTGAGAGGTATCAGATTTTGCAAGAAAAGGGTAAACCCAAGTAGTCCTACTATGATCATCCATAATTGTAAGAAAATATTTATGTCCAGCATATGAAGGAACTAAAAAAGGACCCCAGATGTCACAATGAGTAAGGTCAAAGGTAGTGAAGGCTATAGAAGTACTTACGGAGTAAGGCAGTTTCATTTGTCTAGAGAAATGACATATATCACATGGTTTGTTAGCGGAAACATTACATTTATTAACAGAAATTAAGAGCTGAACAAGATTGTGAAAAGAAAGATGTCCAAGTCTATGGTGCCAAACAGTGGCATTGGAAACAGAATTTGTAGAAACAGAGAAATTGCAAATCGTAATATGTTATTTCAAGATTTTGATGGTATAAATCATCCTTATCTTTAGCAAAACCAATTATTCATTTGGTGTTCAGCTCCTACAAGTTGCAGTAATAAGAGAAAAAACTGACTAGACAATTATTTGTGGTTGTTAATTTTGAAACTGAAATGAGATTGAAAGTGAAAGTAGGGACAAGAAGAACATTATGCAGTACAAGATTAGGCACCAGATTAATCCGTCCCACATGACTTGCACAAGCACTTTGTCCATTAGGGAGGTTAACATTTATAGAAATTGGGGAAGGAGTAGAAGTAAAAAGTTTGTAATCACAAATCATATGGTCAGAGGCAGCAGTGTCTAAAATCCAAGTGCACTTGTTAAACAAAGAATGATTCATTAGATTACCTTGGTTAGTTGAAGAGATGGTTGCAGAAGCAACAACAGGGGTGTGATTAGGCTCTTCAACTCTTTGTTTATGCTCATAAGACCTCTTAAACACCATAACCTCAGTAAAAATACTGTCAGTCATAGGATTAGCAGAGACAGAATTAGCAGAGGCATGTTCAGGATAAACTCTAGGACCTCTAGGACCCTTCCAATGAGGTGGATACCTTATGACTTGATAACAATTTTTAGAAGAATGATTGTAGCCATAGTGAGTACACTTCACTTTCTTTCTATCTTTATGAAATGGAGGTTTTTTATATTTGAAAGAGGATTATGGGTTAGATTTGACAGCTATTGCAACAGAATCAAAAGATTTTGAAGATGATGATAGATTTCCTTAGCTTTCCTCTTGAAGTAAAAGAGAGTATACTTTAGAAAGAGGATGCAATGGTGATGATAGTAAAAAATGACTTCGTTGTGGAGAATAAAAAACATTAAGGCCAATTAATAACTTCACAACAGAGACTGATTGTTGGGCAGTGAACATAGCATCAAAGATATTGCAAGACCAATTGGTGAAAGCACCACAATGGCAACGAAAAATTGGCCTATATGTAATGTATTCATCCCACAAGCCTTTAAAGGAGTTATAATATTGAGTGATAGATTGAAATCCCTTATCCATAGAGCTTAGAGATTTTTCGAGTTGAAATACCTTAGGACCACCAGACAAGGCATATCTAGACCTAAGTTCATCATATCCTGAGCAACAGAGAAAAACAACAAAGATTGACGAATATCCTTATTGACAAAATTTAATAACCAAGATAGGACCAAATTGTTCGTACGAATCCAGACAAGAGACTCAAAAGGATTTTCAGTAGGTTTGGGTACAGAGAGCGTACCATCGATAAAACCAAGTTTGTCCTTAACACTCAGGGCCATAGAAACAGCCCTAGACCAAGACACGTAATTTTCACCAGCAAAGAGTTCAGCAACGATGAGAGCCCCTGGGTTGTCACTAGCACAACCATAGTATGGAGAGATCAGGTCGTCAGTACAATTAAGGTTTTCCATCAAGCAGATGTGACAAGAACAAATCCAAATTAGGCAAAATCAAAGGATGAAGTACGAATTTACAACAACCTAACACAGATCGGAGACGATCTAGTGCTTAGCTGGGTCTGAAGATCCATCGTAATATATGCTAGGCTCCCTGAAATTATGGGGTAGCTCCGCACCCAAAACATCATCCGTGAATGGATGACCCTTAATTCTAGGTTGTCGTCTCCCCTACACTCTAGCCTGAAGCTCTTTGATTTGGTTTGCCATTTGCTCCAACACAACATCTCTAGGTGAACTGTTAACCATCAGAGACATCACCGACCTCTCCTCTTGCTCCTCCCTCCGCTGGCTACCATAACCCAACGGCCTAGACACCACTAGGACCTGCTCCACCACAAGAGCTATCCCCCTTGTGCCTCCATCCAATTGACCCACCACCGGCTCTGGCTGCTCCACCACCACAGCTGATCTCTCCACCTCCGTTTGTGCCCGAGAAACCAAAGCCCTACCAACCGCCTCCGCGATGAGGCGATCCAACTTCGTTCTAGTCACCCGCATCTCCAGTTCACCTCCTCCGGGCATGAATCCTTGACCAGACGTCTGTACCACCATCTCCTGGCCTCTTCCCTGGCTCACCATTCCACGGTCTAGCTCCGCCACCGGGATCTGGTTCACCCCTTGCAAGGTCACCTGAGGGGTAACCATTGAACCCTCACCTCCAGCCCATCCAACTGGTGGTCCTCCTCCATAGAGCGCTTTCGCTACCAAAGTCTCCTCCAGACTAGCATCCAAGTTCCTCCTCAACCTCTCATCTTCTTCGATCGTCCTCTCCATCTCAGCTTCGTGAACAATCAGTCGAGTAACAGTGTTACACCACTAGTCAGTGCCAATTGATGTGCTCTTGCAGCCCTAACCGGCTCTCCACTGATTCACGACCGCTTGCTCTCTAGAGACCTGCAAAGATGTCGGGAGGGATTCCCGGCGTTAAACCTCCAACGTTCAAGTCAGTAAAGGATAGAGGAAAGTTGTATGTAACTGTAGGTAGTATTAGGGTTTGTAGAGTGTGATTACCTTTACCTTCTTTCCCATCTCACCTATTTATATGGAGTTATTAGCTTCCCTTGTACGCTTTATTCCTCGTCCCTCTGATCATTTGTTCCTTTCTTCATCCTGGCCCTACACGTGTCCCATGTGGGTCTCTTTTCATAAGTGCCCTCCTAACCCAACTCTTAGCTCTCCATCAGCCGACTAACACCCGTAGGGTCTCCCCGTTATACTCACTTGGATTAATTCCACTCTATCCCATTGAGCTCTCCCCATACCGAGCTCTCCCTGTGCCTAGCTCTCTTTATATCGAGTTCTTCCTGTAACTAGCTCTCCTTATACCGAGCTCTTACCATCACCAACCTTCATCACTGTTTGGAGCTATTCTCTAGTCGAGCTACTCAATTCACCAAGATTTTACCATCCCATGTTGCTGCTATACCCTTGGGACTGAGCTGGTAGTGCTCTTTTGAGCCGAGCTATCCGTGCTCTTAATATGTCGGGCTACTATACCTTAACGAGCTAAACTATTAATGTTTCCAATAAACCGAGCACGTAGTGCTCCTTCTGAGGTGAGCTAACAATGCTCTTGCTATGTCGAGCTACTACTTCGATGGGACCTATGGCCCAACTCTGATATCGGTAAACCGAGCAGGTCCATGTTCGCCTTACCGAGCCATTCCTCTATGCTATATCACACTCCACATTATATATACGTCGCTTTAGCTGGTGTCATCAATACACAACGGTCAACGGGTCAAAGCCACGCCCAGTGGCGAATTTACATGTTGTGATAGGGGGGCAATTGCCCCCTCCCCTCTGTAAATTTATTTTTGTACTCCCAAATTTTTTTGAGCATGTTTGTTTATATAAATTTTCAAAATATTTTCAAATATTTTGACTCAACCACTTTTTTAACTCAACCTTAACTCAACCCCACTACCATAAATATTATCAATATAATTAAATAATATCAATCAATCATTCATATACACCACATCAACATTGATTCACTATTCATCTAGTGATATTATTTTAATTAATCATCACGTCATATCATATCTCTCTTACTTTTACATCAAATCAATTTTAATTATTTTATTTTAATTATTATTTTAATATATCCACTAACAACTAACCATACCACACTTTTCAATTAACCAAACCAAATCAAAAAATCCAAATAAAATAAAAAATTTCTATAAATAAACATGACCTTTATTTTTTAAACGTCACTCACCAGCCAACTTGTCCACAATTGTCAATTAACAATTCAACACTTTTTTTATTTTACTATTAATTTTGTATATTAATTACTATCATTCTACAATTTTAATTGGCCCATATAAAATATTTCAACTCTTTTTTATTGCCCAGGCTAGGGCTGATAATTTTTTACCGAAAACCGAATATTGAACCGAGCCGAACCGATGAGAAAATAAAACGAACCGAACCGACTTATGTGTAACGGTAACCGAAAATCGATTACCGAAATGTTGTCGGTTTGATATCGGTTCTGAAGCCATTAGGGTTCGGTTCGAACCTATTATGTCATGTCTTTTGCCCCCTCTCAACTAATTTTCTGGTTTCGCCCCTGGCCACGCGCTATGCAGGAGACAACCTTGGTCGTTCAACTCGGACGTGACGATAAAAAGACGACCTTGGTAGAAATGTCGAGGACCTCCCACCTAAGCTCGGGGGCCTGTATGTTGATATCTGAGCTGAACTGTGGGGACCCCACGGGTCAAGAATAATTAGACCAGATACGGATAATCCCAAATGGGTCAGACCGATGCTCAGATTGCAGAAAGGTCGGGTTTGGCGAATAGCGAAGTTGTTAAAGACTGTCCGTAGAACAATTCCTAAGGACGGCACCAAGGTGCTGGAGGACGAGGTCGACCAGCGCAAATGCCGAGTCAGAAGAAAGGGATCTTGGAGTCCAGAAAAAGAAGATAGTTCAAAGTACTAGCGAAGGTTCAACCTGAAGATTCACCAAGGCCGGCCCTGGCACACGTATAGGGTCGAGAAATCATATAATATTGCCACTTGTCAAGTGATGATTGCGGATGAGACATGCTATCCTAGTCAGCCACCCTAGAGCACCTAGACCGGTAGGGCGGCCTATCAGCATTAAATGTTCACATGTGTGCATTTAATGCCTGACAGGTAATCATTAGAGAATTCTCAGACCCCATTTAATGCTTGACAGAGTGGTGCCAGCCTGTCGCTCCGAATTACTGTGCAAAGTGACAGGATGAACAATACAGGAATAATAACAGATTAGGGTTACTATAAATAGTTGATCACCCTCATTTATTGAGGATTGTTGAATCTCGACCAACTCTCTCTCTCTCTCTCTCTCTCTCTCTCTACATTTACTAGTACAATACCCGTGTATTACACGGGTGTTGAATTAGAAAGCTTTTTTATAAAAAATATTAATTTTTTTAGTTTTTTAAAACTAAAATAATTTAATTTTATATAAAACATTACTTTGAGTTTTAATTAATTTGTCAAATTATATTTTTTTTAATCATAATAATTACACACCCATACATAAATGAAAATGTCAACTCGTGTTGAATTAAAAATCAATCATGGATTGAGTGTGATAAAAAATATTAATTTATATCCAAGCCTAACTCCAAAGCATGGTTTTTTGCCAAATAGAATTACGAAGCATGAGAGTGTCGCGTAGGCTCAGCGCATTCTAAAACTATATATAGGGGGATTCTGCAAACAATGTGAACAATACCCATAATTATCCTAACTGTAAGCAAAGAACCGACCTCAGTTCAGAGGCCGAACTCGTAATTAAAATAATAAGGTCATTCCCTTCGTAAAATCCACCATTATTCTCACTTTTATCAATTCAAAACTTTGTTTAACCATTAACCGGTTCCGATCGTCAACAAAGCTATACGTAATACAAATTATCAAAATAAAAATGGAGAAAAATGTAATCCGAGTCAACCGACGTAATATGATCTATTAGAACAAATATTTACTATAAATATTTTAAAGCTTACAAACATATTAATATTTCCATTTAATTAAAGAAGTTCAAACTCATGTTGGAGACCAAAGTACATAATTTCCTTACTAATAAAATAAAAATAAAAACATTAATGCTAGGGAGTACATTGAATTCCAAAAATACCAATTTCATTAACCAACTTTCCAACTAGTTTAAAAACATCCAAAATAAAAAGAAACTTATTCTTATCTAAAAATTTGAACATCTTCTTTTGAACGGCCAGGGAAACGACTGCACAAGCGAAACAATCCCAGCCCAAGAACTTAACCGGAAACTCCAACAAACGGCTAACTTGAATTGCAAACGGACCAAACTCTTCTCTTGAACGGCCAACCCCAGACCAACTACCAGAGGACAACCCCTTCCTCCCCACCCACCAACCGGCGACCCCAGCCCAACCACCGGCTTGGACCGCAGTACCGCACCCCACATCCACCAGCCAAAACTGACCCCTAGCACCAACCAGCACTGGAAAACGGAAATAGGGGAGAAATAAACCATACCTCAACCCTGACCCACTCACTAGAGAAGGCCAAGCTAGCCGATCGACCCAATTTGGCGATCGCCAGAACCCACTCCACCACCCATAGACAATCAATGAGTGCAGCGAAGCTTTACATCGGGGAGGGGACGACGGATCCTAATGGGATGAGCTGCTCGGGCAAATGATGGTTAGATCCATGGCGCCTCAGATTGTGCAGTAGAGAGGAGGTGAAGGCTCGACAGAGAAGGCGACGACAAAGTTTTTTGATTTAGGGGAAAGAGTTTTTAGAGAGAAATTCTTTTGATTGATGTTTTAAAGATCTATTTTGCCTATACTTAGATGCCAAAATTTTGTAAATTTCATTTATTGAAGATACTTTTCTCTTATTGGTTTTAGTCGATGTATTACAAATTTTCACTTGTTGCAATGTGAGAGATTTTGATTCTTGAGTGTAGAAATTATTTACCGATTTACCAAACTAGATCAAATGTTTTAACTCCAAACAATAGCTTGCCACTAAAAAAAACGTGATATCCAACCATTTACAATTTAGAAGCTAGAATTGAATTCTTTCCTAAACATACGTTAAGAAAATTTCTCAAACCAAAATTCTATTCGATAAATTTCTCCCATTGCAACAGCAACCACTTTCGTAGCACCACCCGTTTTAGACGGTAATCTCCCTATCACTTAGTCATTCGATTTTCTGAAACCTTTTTCCATGTTTAGTGGTTTTGTATCTACTCATCAGGTTCCACTAAACAATACCACTAAACAGAAATTCTATGGAATCATTGGATGGTTTTCTTATGGAGTCATCCATCACTTAATGTATTGATACATGTCCAAAGTGTATTTATTGTATGACACGTGTCAACACACTATTTGTGAATAAATGTGGATGGCTCCATAAGTCGTGCCATCTGATGGCTCCATAGCAAAATTGCTAAACTAAATATGTTTGGACTAATAAGATAGTTCGTCTTCCTATTTCCATTTTCTGTCAAACCAGATACACTTGTCCTACAGCTTGCGTTCCTAAGAAACTTAGAACACTATCCAAATTGTATTTCCAAACAATTTTGAAATGGTAATTAAATTATTCTAAAGTATTATGAACAGTGGGTCGAAAAATATATTTTGAAAATTAGATATCCATGCAATTAAATGCTAGTAAAAAATTTAATTTACTCTGATAGTGATCCCTTAAAAATAATATATATAATTCACCGACACATCAAGATACTGAGAATTTGGCATGCCACGATAGTGTGGACGTATATGAATTGACACATTTGCAAGATGAAGTTTTATTCATTAATTTTACTATCTTGCCAACCTAACATACTGACAAATAAAATTGGAGGAATTTGCACCCCATACCATCATATTTTATTTATATAATATTTTTACAATCATATTAGTTTTATTTATAATCCTACTAATTCATCCCCAAAATATTGCAAAAATACCAGATCTGAGATGTACACAACTCAACCGTTTATAAAGGAATCTTTTGGGCAAATTAAATGTGATTAGATAATTAAATGAGATTTAGATATACACTTACCAAAACAAAAAAGAAGTCCTCACTTCCCATATTCATAATTATTATCCTTACCCAATCCTCCACCTCCATCATCCATCGACAATGAGTTTCACAATTTTTTCCTGCAACCAAACAAATCTCTCTCCCGAATATTCGCATCGCATGAAATTCACTCCATGCCGTTCGAATAGATCAAAGGGTTTAGTACAATATCTCCTCAAATCCTTCCTTTTTCCCAACAAATATTCATTCAATGGCGCTTTTAGTTCCGTCACCGGAGATTTTATCTCTTGTCGGCGCCGGAAGTCCTGCAAGAATCTGTCTCCGTAAAAGGAAAATTGAAATTAGGGTTAGTAAGAAGAGAAAAGCAGAGATAGTGAGGCCTATGGTTAGACTGACGTGGTTGTTGTTGACGTCGTTGAACTCGAAGTTCGGGACAGTGTCTAACTCGATGGCGAACACGTGGTTGGAGGCATTGCCGACGGTGGTGGAGTTGAAGAGAATGAGGTACTCCCAGCCAGAGGGGAGGTCGCTTGATGGAGAAATATACTGCAAATATACTGAAACGGAAATCATTGAATTCGAAAGTTAAATTCTGAAGGAGGAGAAAAAAAAATTAAAACTAGAAATATAATGTTAATAAAAACCTGAAAGATATACTATTAATAAAACGTGAAATATATCTTTTTAAACTAGAAATATACTGTTAATAAACTATAAATAAACTAGAAATATTTATGATTGGCTCGTCTCGTTTTTTTTTTCTTTATAAAATTTCACGTTTCTTGTTTTGGTATTCATTTTTTTGTTGACGAATAATTTGGTGTTGTTTTGGCCATGATTGAATACGTTTTGACGAAAAACTTCTCAGAGGATAATTGTCGAACACTTGGTGTGCTTGAATCGTTGATAGTTAGTTCTATTCTGTAAATATTGCGGGTATATACAGTATATTTTCAGTATATGTTTCGAGGTATGAAAATTTATATGTTTTTGGGTATGAAAATTCTGTACATGATTGTATATCTCACCATCAGATATGAAAATTTACATGTCGCGGGTATATGTTGCGAGTATATACAGTATATACCAAAGTTGTACAAATATACATAAAATATACATGAAATATACATTCGAGATTCTCGTAGTTCAAGCCAGCGACAGATCGGGACACACATATACATTAAAATATACTTTAATTATACACTCGAGTTTCAATCGTTTCTCAAAATCGATTTCTGAACCCACATATACATAAAATATACCTAAAATATACGCTCGATCCCTGGACTGCGGATCTTGTTCAGAACCCACATATACATAACATATACTAAAATATACACTTCGGTCGGCCTGCGATGTCGTAGTTTCGGATGAGGGTGATGAACATATTCTTGCTGCATTTGATCCCTAAAATGTGGATCTCGTTCAGTAGGGGAATCACTGGCTCGAACGCACGCAAGCAGGAGAGCTTGTAGACGAGGATGGAACTGAGGATGGAAAAGTGGTATTGTCCGATGTGAATGGTAACTACAATTAATGCAATTTTGATGTGGTAAGTTATTGTGTTTGTTTGGTTTTCTGTGTCTAAACTTCACCAACATAAAATCAATAAAATAAATCTGTTTCCAAAACTTTTTTTTTTTTTTCTAAAACGGCAGAACTGTTTTCAAATTTTAATAACATACAAATTAGAGGAAAAGCTTTCTACAAAGAATAAACATACCTCAGCAAAATCGTCCTTTCACGTTTATTTTCTTTTCCTGTTGTAATTCGATCGATCTGAATCTCTGATTTTGTTTTCCTCTCGATTGGGATTATAAACCTCAAATTCAAAACTTTGTTTTCTTGTTGATCGAACTCACTCTGGGATTTTTTTTTTTTAAGAAGGATATCGGCTATAATTGCGGAAAATAGGGGATGGAGGTTCTGTAACTGCTTTTAGGTTTATATGCAGTAAAGATTCTTTGTTTAGGTAGATACAATTATTTGATTACCAATGGTATAATTATAATATTTTTAATTTCATATAGGAGACATAAAAATTTCTCATAAAACTGATAGTCGATGTTCCTTCGGCCCATATAAAAAATAGCAGTGACTCTGATGACGAAGATATTATTATTTATATTTTAAGTGTTACACATTACTTGAAATTAAGTCTATTACTAGGATTATGCGTCGTCAGATAAAGAGGCATGTACGCTCCTAATAATTTTCTATAATCATCCCGTGGGATATTTATTTCTAATGATTCGTAATAAATTCATCTGATTGAATGTTGAAAATCAAAGCCCAAGTGCAAGTTTGCTACATCATCAAATAAAATCTTACTTGACATTAAGTCAATTACTCAGTATCATAGAGTATTGCATTATCCACTCTACCCACATAGCTATTGTGAACCATTCTCTACCTTCCAACTGTAAGAATCATACAATAGGCTTTAATCACACTTGGCAACGAATCAATTATCATAGTTTTATTTTTCAGAGTATCACAATTGTCATTTAAACCCATGAGAAATGTTTCAGTTTGGTGTCTGCATCATTTCATGCAACTATCCTTCCCTATAGACAAATACAGGCTTGAATTGGTACAATATTTGCATATTCATCGCACAATTGTTTCCTTGTGTTAATGAACTGATATCTCTCTATAGCTCATACTTCATCGGTCCATTGTTCTATCCATATATCTGACATCTATCTTCCCAAAGATCCTTGGAGGATTCAGTATAGATAAATGACTCCGCAATATCCACGACAATCATCCAATCTACCTTTTTCCAAGCAGGATAATCATCATCATCATTCACATAAGGTTTTAAGATTTCATCTTTAAAAAAATCGAGCTTCATTTTTGCACCTAGAGCAATGATCATTGACTGTTTCCAAGAAAAAAGATTGTTTATATTTAGAGGATTCGAGACAAGCATCACCAAGATGATCTGAGCCATGTGAAAACAATGAGCATTGATCATGAAGAACACCTCCTTGTTTCACTCCAAATCCCAAAACATTGAACACATTTTCTCTTCTCAACTCCATAATCGAATCGAAATTTCTTCCACTGTAACCCTAGATCTTACTCTCTGGTACCATGTTGATATAGGTCATGGTCATTTGTGTATTTTGGAGAAGATTCATTGAATTCAAAGAACTCATTTTCTTAGCTCAGAAAAATGAGAAAAGAACTTACAGTCTCGCCCTACTTATAGCACGTCTCACAATGTAGAGAAAATAAAAACCGGGAAAGGTAAAACGATGTGTGAACTTAACAACAAAAAAAGTGAACGAAAAGAAAATACGACTTTCTTAGCTACACGACTATAACTAGCCCTAAACAACTAATGGTCCGGGGCGAAAGTACATGTATCGCTCTAAGGGGGCAATTGCCCCCTCTCAAGTTTTAATTTTTTTTACTATTATAATTAAAAATTTTAATTTGCCCCCCTCTTAAATTATTTTTTTACCCCCAAATTTTTTGTCATGTCTTTTGCCCCCTCTCAATTAATTTCCTGGTTTCGCCCATTATGGCAGCAAGCAACTAGTGAGTCACTCCAAGGACTAACTTCAACAATGTTGTCATCTATTCTTTACATTTTGTGCATGTGTGTGTGTGCGTGTGTGAGTTATATGTGTTCAAAGCGAGAGTATGGAAAGGATTTAGTTGAGAATGCTCCTTGCCCACCTAAGTCCCCACCTATATCTCCCCTGCCTTTCATGACTTCAAACTGTAGCCTACCTAAGGACCCCTTTTAAGCATATCCCCTTTTTTTAGTGTATGACCTTTCCATCTACTATAACGTGTAAAGTTTTAACACCGCCAGCCAAACTATCTGATTAAATTGACTAATGTAGGAACCGAACGAACTCACACGCGTTCCTTTTTCAAGTTCACATTTTCTGCTCACCACTAGAAAGAAATTAATAACCTAATTAGACATGAGCCTCACCAGCAAGTACCTTATAATTTTCTTATCCTTAATTCATCATCTCATCTCCGCAGATTCTAACTGCCTCCGACGACGCTCATTCCACTGTCCAAATCTGGGCCTTCTCCAATTCCCAATCTCTAACCCTAATCAAACCACATGTCGCGGCCCATTAACCATCGACTGCGCAGGCCCATCAATCCAGCTCGAGAACGGCGGACCATGGTACGATGTTGTCCGCCGGATCTCCGAAAGCTCGTTCAGGATCCGCGATCCCCTTCTCCAAACCAGACTAAACACATCCAGCTGTAGCTCCTTCGTGCGGGGCCTAAGCCTGCCGACGAGCTCGCCGAGTATTTCGCTGAGGGTTTCGTCCCGGGTCACGACCGTTTTCCGGTGTAATGACCCGCCCCTGAATCAGGACCCGACCCTCATAAACCAATACTTCTTCGCACAGAACTATACCAGGTTCGCGGGCTGCCCGGGATTCGTGGTGTTCTATAGGTCGCCGGGAAACTGGTCGGAGGGCGGAGAAGTTGCCGTGCCGGAAGCGTGCCAGGCTGTCGTGCTGCCGCTCGGGGGTTCGAGGAATGTTTTAGGTGTTTTGGGGTTGAGTGGGGAGTTTGATGTGGAGTGGAATGTGTCTGCTGTTTGTTTGGATTGTTATCAAAGGGGAGGGGTTTGTGGGAGTACTAATGGGAATGAGTTTTCTTGCACATCACAAGGAGGTAATTAGTAGCTCAATATATTGTCCCTTTTTATTTTATATCTTTTAAATGTAATTTTTTTTTCTTTTTTTTTTAATTTTCAGTATTTATTGATTACTTAGGGTGTGATTGGATATGGATTTGATTGATTTTTTATTTATTTATTTGTTAATTATAGTTAACTTTAAAAAATGTGGTATAGTTAGTTGTTAATGAAAATTTAAGTTTAAATTAAAATAATATTTAAAATAAAATAATTAAAGTTGATTTTATACAAAGTATGAGACAAATGATTGGAAAAGATAATTAGTTAAAATAAGTATGGTATTTATCAGTTACACCTCAAGTCTGTATGATTAGTGAGCCAAAAATGTTGACTTTGAGGTTTCATGTTGATTTTCAAGTTCATTGAGTTTGATGAATGACTCACGTGCAGGACGATTTTGCAATTTCCTCTGTTCTTTTGTCCTCATAAAGACTTGTTTTATGTTGCTTTTGTTCTAAAGTAAGGTTCTTGTTGGTCTCGTTTGTCTTTCAGGAAACAGGAAGACAGTCAAAGTAGCTCTACTCACAGGTCATTTACTAGAAATTAAAATACTCTCATAGTCTTTGGGTTAAAATTTAGTGATCAAATCAATCTCTAGACAAAATTCTTTGCCTCAACTTCAGTTAATTAAATCCTTATATATATTTTTGTTTCTTCATGGCAGGTGGCATAGGTGGTGTATTTAGCCTCTCAATCACTCTTCTCATCTTCTTCATTTTATTCACCAAGGGATATAGACTTGCATCAAAATGGCCTTTACTTAGAAAGATAAACAAACAAAAAGACATCGAAGTCTTCCTCAAAGACCATAAGAATTTCGCGCACAAACAATACCGATACTCGGATCTCAAGAAAATCACAAAGTCATTCAAAGAAAAACTCGGCGAAGGAGGCTACGGTAGCGTGTACAAAGGCGAATTGCCCGACGGCCATCAAGTAGCCGTGAAGATGCTCATAAACGAGTCCAAAGACAACAACAACAATGGAGGCGAGTTCATAAACGAGGTCGCAAGCATTAGACGAACCTCCCACGTCAATATAGTCACCCTATTAGGCTTTTGCGTCGAGGGCTCCAAACGGGCCCTCGTCTATGAGTTCATGCAAAACGGTTCTCTCGACAAGTACATACACCAAAATACTCTCGAATCTCAATTCTTGGAATGGGAAAAACTGTCTGAAATCGCACTTGGTGTCGCACGTGGACTCGAGTACCTACACCATTGTTGCAACACACGAATCGTGCACTTGGACATGAAGCCACACAACATCCTTCTCGATAAAGAATTCAACCCCAAAATTTCGGATTTTGGGTTGGCCAAACTATGTCCTAACCGATCGAGCGTAGTGTCTATGCGAGGGGCAAGAGGAACTATGGGGTACATTGCGCCGGAAGTCTTTTGTAGGAATTTCGGCGAAGTTTCGTATAAATCGGATGTTTATAGCTATGGGATGATGGTTTTGGAGATGGCCGGAGGCACAGGGAATATCAAGAGGGGTGATGTTGAGAATACAAGTGATGTGTATTTTCCGAACTATTTGTACAGGCAACTGCAGATGGAGGTCGGAAGTGGGGTGAGGCTCGATGGAGTTGTGGATGTAGAGGACAGTGGGTTAATAAGAAGAAAGTTGATAATTGTGGGGATGTGGTGCATTCAGATCGACCCGAAAGATAGGCCAACGATGAGCAAGGTGATTGAAATGTTGGAGGGAAAATTAGAATCGTTGTGTGTTCCGCCGAAACCTTACTTATCTTCGCCACCGAGATCAGGTGCTTCTTTGTTGGCTTCTTTGCAGCCAAGATCAACTCCGAGTTTATCATCCTCTCGATCTTTGTAGCATTTTTATCCTCCATCTAGTGATGCTCTTTCTGAGTTCTTTGTGATGGAAAAACTAAAATTTGTACAATAGTGACTGAAATTTTCAACATTCGTGAGGGTTTCAATGAAGAACTGCCTCAAGCAAGCTTGCAGAAAAAGGCCCTACATTTGTGTAATATAAGGCGAAAAGCGCAAATAACTTTACGGGAATTTTGTGACTGAAGTCTATTCAGAGCGATTGAAATGTAATTGTGTAATGTGTAACTGCATATTTTGTCCCCCTTGGAAAAGTGCGATTATTTGGTGGCAAAGAGTGATCACAATTGCATGTTTGTGCTGTTTCATTGCACCATGTAGAGATAATCTTTATATTCAACATTGCTTTTAGGGTCAGACTGAGAAATTTCTCTCCAAGAGAAGGGATTTTGATCAAAACATTTCACATCAAGTACTTAGGATCAAGTGAAAAAATAATACAAAAACAAACACTAAAATCCACAGCATTAGTACATGTTACTGCTGCATTAACATGATTTCTATAAAATTCCATGTATACAATGAGATTTTTCAATCTTGGAGTTGTATTCATATATCAAATGTTCCGATTGGCAGCTGGGAATGTAATTGTAACTCTTGAGAGTTTTTTCACCAAAAATTTCTCATCTCATCCCCCAAATTGAGTGCCCTTCATAATTTTTACGACAATGATAACTTCTCAAGCTCTGCATTCAAATCCAAAAACAAAAAAGTTTCACAAACGTCTTTTCCTTAAGGAAATATAGCAACTAAATGAATAACAAAATGGTTCACTAAGCATAAAAAACATCAAGAGAGAACATATTTCGGAGAAGAAAAAAAGGATATATTGCTGAGAAAAAAATATCATACATTGTGTACCTTGAGAGGGAGCATCCTGTGTTTTCTTGTTGCTGAAGAAAACAAAGTTAATGTCAACTTTATCATAATAACAATAGCTATAAAATGGGAGAAATAAAAATGTGGTAGTTACAGAAACTAGTTTAACTGCAGAACAGTTAAAACCTTTCAAAATTACAAATTATTTACCCTTCTTTGTTCGAAGGCTCATCTTGGGGTTTCATTGCTGGGAAGAGCAATACTTCCTGGAAACAACATAAGTACATGTTGTAGAGAATTCAATATTGATAAGAATATTAATTAGAAATAATATATGAAAGGACAAGTTAAGTTAACCTTTATGTTAAAAACATGTGAATCGGTCAATACCCAATCCCCAGCCGCCAGTTGGAGGTAAACCATGCTCAAGAGCAGTACAAAATGTTTCGTCTAAGGCCATAGCTTCATCATCACCCGATTGTCGATCCTAGTTACAACCAACAACAAAAGATCTTTAGCAAGTTGCTAGAGTATACTATGCATGCAAATAATCACAAGGGCCTAATTAAAAATAGCTAGGATCACTTTAATTACAAAAGATATTTAGTCTAATGACAATGTTAGAATATCACTTGTGAGTTTGTCTCACATCGTTCATACATGAAAAATAGACCCACTTTATAAGATTAATGGACTACTCCTTCTACCAATTGGTTTTGGGATGGAAGCCTATTTGGGCTTCATATGGGCTTTTCCCATTTTTCCATGGTGCGCTTCATGGTAGTGGGCCCGCACCCATTTTTCTTCCAGTTTCTGTCATGGTATCAGAGCCGGTTCTATAGGTGACCGTGCGATGACGTACTCGTCACCCAGCCAGTTGGACTTGGGCTTTCGAAGGACTCACAAGTGAGGTGGCGTGTTAGAATATCACTTGTGAGAATTTTTCTTCCAGTTTCTGTCATGGTATCAGAGTCGGTTCTATAGGTGACCGTGCAATGACGTACTCGTCACCCAGCCAATTGGACTTGGGCTTTCGAAGGACTCACAAGTGAGGTGGCGTGTTAGAATATCACTTGTGAGTTGTCCCACATCGTTCATACATGAAAAATAGACCCACTTTATAAGACTAATGGGTTACTCCTTCTTCCACCAATTGGTTTTGGGATGGAACCCCACTTGGGCTTCATCTGGGATTTCCTTTGTCATGGTGCGCTTCATGTTAGTGGGCCCGCACCCGTTTTCCCCCAGTTTCTTTTAGACAACAAGCAATTTCATTATTTGTTTTCCCCCAGTTTCTTTCAGACAACAAGCAACTTCATTATTTGTTTCAATCTTATGGATAATTAGAGAAAGAAAATCTCAAGGGAAACCCTCATGGGGTATTGATAATTTTGATACAAAAAACCCTCACGAGTAGTTTATAATTCATGTTTTCGCAACAAATACCTTGAGCTGTAAGAAAAACACTGGTGTTGCACAACAGGATCTTTCAACTCCGTGTACGCATTGCATAGCTGCCAAGAGAACATAAGATAACCAAGAATTATCCAATATAGCAAAACACAAGGGATGAAACTGAAAAAAAAAAAAAAAAAAAAAAAAAAAAAAAAAAAAAAAAAAAAAAAATATAGAAAAGTGAGGGGATGAAATGTATTGTTGATATACATACTTCATGCTTGTTGATGAACAACTCAAACCGTTCGGTCAAGCCTGGTTTGGACCTATGCCACTTTGCCAGTGGACTCATGATCTCAGGATGGTCGATAATGAATGTAGGGTTCACACATGTCTCCTCAAGAAAGTGACCAACAAGCTATACGAAGCAAACGTAACAGCTTATACAAGAGGTCTTACGCAGAATCTGGTGGACTGCAAGAGTAGGAGCTTGACCTTATTGCATATGAAGAAGAGTGCGGCTGAGGCTGAAGTAGCAGAGATTTGAAGAGGTCGAGGACTGGAGGTCATCGATACTAAAGGAGTTGTGAGGTTGATAAAGAGGTTTTTCAAGCACAGAGGAGTCTTATACAAGAGGTCTTACGCAGGGCCACATTTGTGATGTGTGACGAGAGAGGAAAGCCGATATGTGCTCAAGAAGGTACATGAGGGGTGTTGCAGCGATCATAGTAAGGCAGGGGCCTTGGTGGCAAAGATACTGCGAGCAAGATATTTCTGGCCGACGATGAAGGAGGATGCAAGGGTGATGGTGAAAAAATGTCTACAGTGCCAAAAGCACGGTCCTCTCATTCATCAATCTGTGAAAACAATGAGTGCCCCTATTCCATTCACGCAGTGGGGTATCGACCTAGTGGGGCAAATGCCACAGGGAACTGAGCAGAATTTTTTTTATTGTGGTGGTCGATTACTTTACAAAGTGAGTGGAGGCCGATCTCTGCCAAGATAACAGAGGAGAAAGTTATACACTTTTTATATACAGTATTTAATGCATGTTTGGAGTCCCAAAGGTGTTGGTGTCTGACAATGGGACACAATTCAATGACAAGCAGATTCGAGCATGGTGCGAGGACATGAAGATCGAGCAACATTTTGCTTCTATAGCTCATCTGCAGGCCAACGGACAAGTCGAGGTGACCAATAGGATGATACTGAACGGGCTAAAGACGAGGCTTGAAAGGGCTTCAAGGGCGTGGGTCGATGAACTTACTTCAGTACTTTTGGTATATCGGACCACCCCGAGGTCGACAACTGGAGAAACACCGTTCAGTTTGGTCTATGGGATGGAGGCACTATTGTCGGTCGAGGTGGAGTCGCAATCTCAGAGATCGAGCCCTTATGATTGTGGCCAAAACGAGGAGTTGATGTTAGGGACCCTGGACACCATCGAGGAGTCGAGAGAACTGGCTTTGACCAGAGTCGAGGCCTACAAGCAGAGGATGCGAGCAGCACATGACAGGAAGGTGAGGATCCGAAGATTCTAGGTGGGTGATCTAGTTTGAAAAAGAGTCGACGTGCTGAAACACGTGGACAAGCTAGAGCTGAATTGGGAGAAGGGACCATACTTGGCCGAGAAGGTGCATCATGGAGGAGCATACTCATTAAAAGATGTTGAGGGACGATCATTGGCCAGGTCATGGAATGTTGCTAATCTGAAAAATATTATGTCTAAATTTTTCTTTTTCTTGAAAACTAACGAAAAATGGTGTAATCGACATTTCTACTCGTGATTAATGAGAATTTACGTTATTGTTCTATGATTTTTTGAGTTATCAAATTATCTATTTTGGAGTATTTTGGTGTGACCTCAGTGGCAGGTCACTTTGATATAAGAAAAATCCACCATGACGAAGACTTTCAAGTTGGGTGGTCGATCCAAGTACGAGGTCGAAAGAAGAAAAAAATCCAGTATGATTAAGGCCATGAGGCTGGGTGGTCATTTGTTTTGAACATCCTTCGGGGCGGCAAGTAGTCGAAGAAAAAACCATCCACTATGATTAAGACCATGAGGCTGGGTGGTCGCTTATTTTGAACATCCTTCGGCGTAGGAAAGTGGTCGAAGAAAAAAAAATCCATCATGATTGAGGCCATGAGATTGGGTGGTGGTTGTTTTGAACATCCTTCGGGGTGGGCAAGTGGTCGAAGAAAAAAAAAATCTACCATGATTAAGGCCATGAGGCTGGGTGGTCGCTTGTTTTGAACATCCTTCAGGGTGGGCAAGTGGTCGAAGAAAAAAAAATCAACCATGATTAAGGCCATGAGGCTGGGTGGTCTCTTGCTTTGAACATCCTTCGGGGTGAGCACGTGGTCGAAGAAAAAAATTCACCATAATTAAGGCCATGAGGCTGGGTGGTCGCTTGTTTTGAACATCCTTCGGGGTGGGCGATGAAGAAAAATCCACCATGATTAAGGCTATGAGACTGGGTGGTCACTTGTTTTGCACATCCTTCGTGGTTGGCAAGTGGTCGAAAAAAAATTCACCATGATTAAAGTTATGAGGCGGAGTGGTCACTTGTTTTGAACATCCTTTGGGGTATGCAATTAATGAAGTTGAATGTTCTCAACGGTGGAAAGATACTTGGAATAATTTACAGTAGATTTCTACAACATTAGAACGGTTCGAGAGAATCGAGCTACTGAAAAGATAAAAATTCACCATGTTTAAAGCTTTCGAGCTTGGTGGTCGCTTGTTTTGAACACCTCTCTTTGAGGCGGGCAGGTGGTTGAAACGATAAAATTGAAATTAAGCATTCCTCGGTGGTGGGTAGATTCGCAAGATATCTTGATACAACCCTCATATAATTTTTTCAAATTGAAACAACCTCAGTGAAAGGTCGATCAAAGGAGTAACTTGTTGCAAATTTATGTGATATCCGTGAGTGATTACTTAGTTGCGTGGAGGTGCGGTCGCGCTAAAGCCTTCACGTGATTGAATGAATTTGCATATCACCACAAGGATCCAACACAACACATCTTACAAAAATAGATAAAGGAGTAAAGCATGATCGAACAAGATAAATATTCATTCATTAATAAGTTAACGATACATATTCAGTACATCAAAAACAGAAGCGAAAAGTACAAGGTTTTCATGGAACATTTAAAGTCTCCGCATTTGTAGCCTGCTCGAGGGCGATTTTGTCGTTCAGGCTCTGGAGAGTAGGCTCGACTGGGGTCTCGATTTGCTAGCTTGAGCCAGAGGTCGATTCGGCTTGATCGGATAAAGGACGTAGTCAAGTTGACTCCGCCATAGACATGGCAACAGGCAACATATTAGGATCCGAGGGATCGAAACTTTTCTTCAACGTGGTGGACTAGGCCAGAGTCCGCTCAAGCGTCTTAGTCCACCACGCGTGGTTGAGGGGCAATTCAGGATCGCCTTTGAAGCCTTGAGGAGCCTTAGGCAGAGCGAGCCAGATATTATCGACATCGAGGTCTCCCTCAAAGTCATCGTGGCAAATTTGCTCACTCGTCTTTTCCGTGCAGACCCGATAGTAGTCGGCACCCAGATCCCACAACTCCTTCAAGAACACAGGTGACTCCAAAAAGTCGGCGACCATTTGCTCTCGATATTCTTTCAAGAAGCGATGGCCGAGATGAGTATGCCAGAGTAGTTGGCGAGCTCGGCCAGCAGCAGCCATAGTATACCTCTGCTGGTCTTCTTTTCGGGCGGCTTTTTCCTTCTCGAGCATATCCTCAAGAGTCCGAACATCGTCGGCGTGGCGCCGTTTTTCCTTCTTCAGCTCCTGAGTCAGGCGCTGGTTCTCGTCAGCCAGAATCTTCATGCCTTGTTCAAGCTCAGGGATTGTCCGACCTGAGCCCGACAGGGCATCATCGAGCAAAGGCACCGGACGAACAAAGCCCTACATTAGGCACAAATGAAATGAGCAGAACGAAAGTTAGCATGCGAAGAATGTAGTTCATATTTAACGAGGACAGAGGTTGGATATTTACCTGTGCCAAAGAGCGAAAAATATGCTCGCTCTGAACTCGAAGATCTGAGCAACCAAGCTCGAGATCCCCGGTGGGAAGAATATCCTTGAAAAAGGACATCAACTCCCTCGCATTGGCTTCTACGACGGAGGAAGGAGTAGGGGCCGCACATAGGTCCTCCGCGAGGCGAGGCCGCATGTTGGGTAATAACAGTTGAGAAGCGCAAAGAACTTGACGAAAATTGTCCCCTAGGCCTATTTGGAGCGATTAAAATGTAATTGTGCAATGTGTGGTTTATTCTGTTCATTACACCATGTAGAGGTATTTGTCTCGTTTGCATGGATACAGGAGAAAGCACAGTGGATCATGAAAATGAATCATTGGAATATCTTTGCATTCAACATTGCTTTTAGAGTCAGACAGAAATTTCTTTCCAAGAGAAGGGATTTTGATCAAAACATTTCACATCAAGTACTTAGGCTCAATTGAAAAAATAATACAAAACAAACACTAAAATCCACTGCATCAGTACATGTTCTGCATTAACATGATTTCTATAAAATTGCATGTAAATCATGAGATTTTTCAATATTGGAATTGTATCCATGTATCAAATGTTCCGATTGGCAGCTCGGAATGTAATTGTAAATCTTGAGAGTTTTTTCAGCCAAAATTTCTCATCATTCATCCCCCAAATTGAGTGTCCTTCATAATTTTTACTTCAAAGACAACTTCTCAAGCTCTGCATTCAAATCCAAAAACAAAAAAGTTTCACAAACGTCTTTTCCTTAAGGAAATATAGCAACTAAATGAATAACAAAATGGTTCACTAAGCATAAAAAACATCAAGAGAGAACATATTTCGGAGAAGAAAAAAAGGATATATTGCTGAGAAAAAAATATCATACATTGTGTACCTTGAGAGGGAGCATCCTGTGTTTTCTTGTTGCTGAAGAAAACAAAGTTAATGTCAACTTTATCATACTCACAATGGCTATAAAATGGGGAAAGAAAAAATAAAATTAAGGTGGTAGTTACAGAAACTAGTTTAACTGCAGAACAGTTAAAACCTTTCAAAATTAAAAATTATTTACCCTTCTTTGTTCGAAGGCTCATCTTGGGGTTTCATTGCTGGGAAGAGCAATACTTCCTGGAAACAACATAAGTATTTTTTTTTTATTTTTTTTTTTTGAAACAACATAAGTATTGATAAGAATATTAATTACAAATAATATATATGAAGGGACAAGTTAAGTTAACCTTTATGTTCTGTGAATCGGTCAACAGCATTGCGAATCGGTCAATGCCCAATCCCCAGCCGCCAGTTGGAGGTAAACCATATTCAAGAGCAGTACAGAATGTTTCGTCTAAGGCCATAGCTTCATCATCACCCGATTGTCGATCCTAGTTACAACCAACAACAAAAGATCTTTAGCAAGTTACTTGAGTATACTATGCATGCAAATAATCACAAGGGCCTAATTAAAAAGAGCTAGGATTAGTTTAATTACAAAAAATATTTAGTCTAATAACAACAAGCAACTTCGTTATTTGTTTCAATCTTATGGATAATTAGAGAAAGCAAATCTCAAGGGAAACCCTCATGAGGTATTGATAATTTTGATACAAAAAACCCTCACGCGTAGTTTATAATTCATGTTTTCGCAACAAATACCTTGAGCTGGTCAGAAAAACGCTGGCGTTGCACAACAGGATCGTTCAACTCCGTGTACGCATTGCATAGCTGCCAAGAGAACATTATCCAATATAGCAAAACACAAGGGATGAAAAA